>PVNU02003244.1:0-104324 GCA_003013855.2 Liriodendron chinense
GGATAGAACCCGTTAGAATGTTATTGGACAGATCAACTGTCGAGATTCATTAGATTCCCAACTTGTGGAGGAATTGAACCAGAAATTTGGTTGCTGTAGAGAAACAAAGTTGTAAGTTTGGTCAAATTACCTAAAGATGGAGAGATGGGACCAGTCAGATTGTTTTGGAACAATGTCAACTCAACCAGATCTTGTAGATTCCCGATTTGTGGAGGAATAAACCCAGAGATTTGATTTTGGTCCAGGTAAAGGAAGCAAGCTTTGTCAAGTTCCCTAAAGTGGAAGGGATGGAACCATCTAGATGGTTAATGGACAAGCCTAGCTCATTCAAATTCACAAGATTCCCTATTTCCAGAGGTATTGATCCACTTATTTTATTTCCCCAGAGGCCCAGGATTGAAGATTTGTAAGAAAGCCAATCTGAGATGGAATGTTTCCAGTGAGCCGATTCTTATGGAGCAGAAGGGAGATGAGTTTGGTCCAATTGGTGAAGAAAATTGGAGCTAGTTCGCCTCTTATTTGATTAGATGAGATGTCGACCTCTGAAATGAGACTAAGATTAGCCATTGAAAGTGGTAAAATACCAGAAAGATTATTTCTTGACAGATCGAGGGATGTGAGTTTGTAAAGAGTGCCAATGTGGGCTGGGATGGTTCCAGTGAGAGTGTTGCCTCTGAGATTGAGATGAACGATGTTTGGAAATGATGGGAAGCTCAAGTTATCGAGCTTACCTTGCAAGCCCGCACTTGCAAGCTTATCTCTGTTACGTTTCCATGGCTGTTGCATGAGATCCCAATCCATTTGCATGGAGAGATTGTGTTGGTGCTGGCATTAGCAGCAGGAAGCGACCATGAATGGAGAGCTTGTGCTGCAGAGAGGCTGGCTTTCCATTTCATGAGAGCCTCTGCTTCTGAGAGTGTGGTTGATGGTGCTGCTGTTGCAAATGGCATTGAATGGTAAGAAAGAAAAGCCAGTAAAAAGAGCAGAAAAGCAAGGGAGAGAGAGGTATGTATAGCCATGGCTGTTGTTGCTTATGGTCTGTTACAAACTTCCCGATGGATGAGTATTTATAGTAGAAGGTTGAACGTACTCAGCCCAAGCACAGCTGGTCTTAGTTATAAAAATAAATAAGTAAAAAGAGTTATTTGATAAACATGCTGATAATTTGTTCAGTGCCATTTTAGTTTTATGGACCATCCATAGTTTCTAACATTATTTTAACGGTTTGGATGATGACTATGTGAACTAGCACAGAGGATTAACGTCTAACAGAGCAGTCTCTTCTCTGATTTTCTATCATCACAGCCGTGCTGATGTCACATTTCTTCCTAACGCTGATATTTCGAGCTGCCTTAACCCGAGTTATCCAGTAATCCCCAGCCTATGTAGACGTTTATCTTATTTCGAACTGCTCTCAACTTTGGACGTGAATGGATGTGAATTGTGCATACCCCTGCACATGTGACATCCATTCCGTCCATCAGTTTTGCTGGTTCATGTTAGGATTATTTCGTATCATGTTGCACACTTGAGTTTTAAATCTACCTCATGATTGGGGTCATGCCCTAACGTGATCTGGTGAAATTGATGAACAGGGCTTCTGCCTAGGGGGTCCATTTATGCTGGGGCACAGGAAAGTGGTATCCAATGTAAATTGCCTGTAATACGGGATTACATGAATCTACTCTTACCCTAAGCTCTATGAGCCTATTGTGATGTTCGTGTTATATCCACTTTGTTTATCCATTACTCTTGCCCATTTTAGTATTGGTGGAGCCTTTAATTTGGACAACAGAGGGTTTCGGATGATTGACCGGACTGGTCGAGCAACTAAAATTTCCCCATTATGTAAATTGGTATCTGGACGATTTCGGACAGGTTCGGGCAACTGAACTTGGAGGCTCGGGCGACCGATATTCTTCTGATATGTGGCAAAAATCTCTGGACGTTTTTTGGGGTGTTCGGACGATTGAACCCCTGGTCGTCGGGCGACCTAAGGAGGCCTCGAGCGCCCGATGAGGTTGGGTGCTATTACATAGTTTGTACGGTTTTGTGCTAATTGTTTATATTTTTTGTTATTGTTTATATAAGCGGGTGTTATCAGGTTATAGCATATTGCTAATACGTTTTAAACAGGATTAGTGTTTGAGAGAGGGTTTTGGTGTGAGAGAGAGCTTGGTTTTTCTCTTATGGGTTTTGTTTGAGTTGTTCATCTCTTGTACTTCTATTTGTTTATAGTGATCGGTTTGTCCCGTGGTTTTTTCCCCGTAAGGGTTTTTCCACGTAAAAATCTGATCATCTCTACGTGTGATTCCTTGTGCGCTTTTGTTCACTTGTTTGATTCTCCTCTTTGCTTCCGTGAGGTTCCCAACAAGTGGTATCAAAAAATACATTGGATAGTAGTTCTGAATTTGAAGACAAGTATTATGGCATCTAGCATAAAGTTTGACATGGAGAAATATTCCAACAAAGATAATTTTCAACTATGGAAGGTGAAGATGGAAGGCCTTTTAGTTCAGCAAGGGCTCAAAGAAGCGCTTGGGAAGCTATCGGAATCTATGTTAGAAGAAGATTGGAACAAACTCGACAAGAATGCCAAAATATCTATTCAATTGTGTTTGACAGATGACCTCCTCTATAACGTCACGAGGAAGAAGACGGCTGCTGATACATGGGCGAAACTAAATAACATATGTGCAAAGAAGTCTCTAGAGAATCGGTTGCATCTAATGCTCCAGCTATTCAACCTAAAGAAGATGGAAGGGTCCGATGTTGAGGGCCACATCAACAACTTCAATAGGCTCATTTGCAAGTTATTAGACGTAGGAGAATAGATGAAAGATGAATACCAAGCACACATCCTGTTGAATTCTCTTCTTGACTCATTTGAGTCGTTTAAGGACTCTTTATGTGTAGGGAGGGAGACCATTAACGTCGAAATCGTCATCTCAGCCCTTCAGTCAAAAGCCATGAGAAAGGAGAGTGGTGATGTGGGGTTGTCTTCGGATGCACTGATTACGAGGGGGATGAATTCTAATTGAGATAATGGATCCTCTCATTTGAGATCCAAGTCAAAGGGCAAGGGAAAGGGTAAGCTGAAGTGTTGGGCGTGTGGCCAGACAAGTCACATGAAACGGGATTGTAAGAATTCCAAATTGAATAAAGGGAAGACATAAGAATCTTCAAGGGAGGCCAATACCGCATAATCATATGAGGGCGACAGTAATGCATGCGAGGTATTGACGGTGTCAAAGTCGGGGTTTCTCAGCGATGAGTGGCTCATAGACTATGGGGCTTCGTATCACACGTGCCCTAATCGAAGCGCCTTTACTTCATTTAGGGAGTACGAGGGCAGTTCAGTGTTTCTAGGTGATGACTACGCCTGTAAAGTTGTGGGGATTGGATCAGTGGGCATCAAGATGTTCAATGGGATCGAATGGACATTGATGAAAGTGAGGCACAATTCTCAAGTTGAAGAAAAATCTGATTTCTCTTGATGCACTCGAGGCAATGGGGTGCAAATTCACTGGTTCTGATCGGTTTTGCAAGCTTTTAAAGGGGGCTCTTGCGGGACAACTATATGGAAACCTTTACAGGTTGATTGGAAGCACTTCATCAGGTGGAGCTGTAACGAATGTCGCAGATTCCACGTCTGCATGTATGTGGCATGCACACTTGGGCTATATGAGCGAGTGGGGCATGAAGGTACTTTCCAATCGTTCATTGATTCCAATTTTTAAATTGTTCACTCGCCTCAAGTGCAAGGCTGCGATGTAGTAATAATTCTCGGTAAGACCGAGGTCGATCCATAGGGAATTAGGGTAAACCAATTCAAACTATTATATAACTTTAATTTAAGCAATTTTGAAGTTTGATTTCATAAATTAAGTAAAAACAGTAACTTTTGTAAAAATCTATTAATTAAAGGAACTAAGGCTTTCAAGGATCCACTTGTGATAGCCCTCATGTGAATTCATTCATCCAAGCATAACACAACTAAAATTGAAGTTCTATCTCTCTTATAGTTGGAAGATATAACATTTAAACACAAACAATCCCCACTCAAGTGGAAGAATAAGATTCTAGTTCTAATGAAGCATATAAAAGTCGAATATGTAGCCTTCGAAGTAACGACCATGCCAATGGACTATGGTACACTCTAGGGTTACTACAATTTAAATCTAACCAATCTAAACATGATAATCTCAGAGAATTGCAAGGAACTCATGTCCGAAGCACATGAACTCTCATAAAAACATCCAAAAATACCAAATTTTATTGAAACTAGAACTTAAAAAATCCAACTTAAAACAAAGTACTTGAATTAGAACGAATTCAACATGAAAACTACTTACAAGCTTCACCTCTTAGACTTAGCTAGAGGTTCTAGCCGAGAATTATCATGCTTCAACTAGAATTTAAAGAAAAACTAAACAAAAACATGAAAAACTAGAAAAACCATTGTTGGATGAGTTCCGATCGCTCCACGATGCTTTCCCTTGCTCCCCAAGAACTTAGAACTCTTCTATGATACCTTATCAAGGATGTCAATGTGTCCTTTTATAACAAAACTAACCCACCACCTCAGATTGCGTAAGATTTTATGCACTTACATCGGTCATCAGGCGCCTGGTCAGCTATTGGTCGGGCGTCCGACCATACTCAAAACAGTCCAGCAAGTTTTGATAAATTTTCTTTGAATTTTGGGCGCCCGGATCCTCTTAATCGGGCGCCCGGCGAGTCATCGAGCGCCCGGCCAGTTATGGTAGGGCGCCCGACCAGCACCCAACCATGTCCAGAAAAGTTTCAGCAATAACTGGATTTTTTTTGTCAATTTCGGACGCCTAGTAAAATGGTGGCCGGGCACCCGAAGGCCAATTTTTACATTTTTTCTAGTTTAAAGGGCCATCTGCTGAATTTTCTGCATTTTATTTTTCTTGCCCTATAGCTCTGCAATATGACTTTTCTGGTCATTCCAGGTCTTCAACTTGATTCCTTCAACGCTTTTTCTCCACTTCTTTAGCTCATCAAAGCTTTGTCTTTTAGTCATTCCAAATCCTTCAAATTGGCATTAAATTCATGTCATCTTTCTCTTCTCCTTGCTTCTTTCTTCCATTCCTTTGGCTCATCTTCCTTCATCATCAAGTGGGTTTAAAAGTATTCTTTTGAGCATCAATTTAGTGAAGTCTCACTCTCATTCCTACATCCACAAAACATGCATTAGATGGGCCTTTTAAGCATACAAACCATGCATAAGATGTGATGTAATGGGTTAGAAAATGTATAAATTGGAAGCTCAACCACCCCCCAACCAGCATTTTGCTAGTCCCGAGCAAAACATGCGTGAAACAAGTTCAATTCTCCAAAATCCAACTCTCATTCAGAAACTATATTTCTGTTCATTCCAAGGCATACAAATGCAAAAAATTAGAGAAACTAGGTGATAGAAGTTAAAACATTAAACTCTCAAAACATGATAAGTGTTCATACAGAATTCCCTCTGATTGATTGATAAATAGAAGAACTTGAACAAATTCAACCTAGTGTGCATAGTGAAAGTTCATCTCATGAGTTTTTGGGATTATCTTCTTCATAGATCAACTAAACTATGGATCTAAAGATGTACGGATCAACAACAAGCCTATGACAGGAATTTGCCTTACCGTCATTCCGACGGCTTTCACACTATGTCCCATTTCCGACTTTGGTTACGGGTAGACCATCCTCCGGTTGGTAATAGGTAGCCCTTTTTCGGAGTTTTCCACCATATTCTCAATCATACCCATATTTTCTTTCCTTCTTTCCTTTTCATACACGTTAGATAGGATTTTTAGAAATCCATATCTTTCGTTCTTTTCCCATGGACAAGGATGGACAAAGTACCCCGGCTTGGTTCCTCAACACCTTAAATCTAAGCTTAGCCAATCCACAAATCTACATAATCCCTTCAAACCATGAGAATTGTGTAATGTGAACTGGACTCAAAAGTGTTCAAAGCTTTCTACCGATCAATTCAATAGAGGAATTCATATAGAAAACTATTATATTTAAGATAATTCAAGGATTTCAAAATCAATCACTTTATCTATCTTTTTTTCATAATTGTATCATTCTAAATGCATAAAAACAAGGTTTACCTAAAGAGTTTTGAATTTTCAGAAAAATCGAAAAATTTTCAACATATAATGCTCGAAATGTTACAAAACACTAGATTCATGTAGGAATCTCACCCCCCAACCAAATCTTGCATTGTCCTCAATGTAAAAGATGTGCAAGGATCAATAACATGAGAGCAATGATAAAAATAAAGGACAGTGAGAACGAGATCACCTGAGAGAGTTGATCGTGGAAGTCTACAACTCTGACAACCAAATCTACTAAAACAAATAGAACTAAAACAACTAGAACTAAAACAAAAAAACAAACTAGACCTAATCCTACTTAAAGCAATGAAAGATACCAAACCCATCCTTTTAAAAAGAGGATCTCCATCAGACTAGGAGATCGATTATCATTGTAACATCTAAAAGGACAAAGTTGAGCAGGATCATCAACTGGTGTAATAGATTTTTGAGTAGAACTATCCACCTGTGGACCCTCGCCGATTTTCCGCGCTCCCACACGACGTTCTTCTCCCTTCCCCTTTCCTTTCGGAAAAGAAGGAGATGAGGAATGCGTGAGTGCGAAATCGCCGTTTGTGCCACTGGCTTGCCTTGTTCTCGAGGGCTTCGTTTGATGGTCGTGTTAAGCTGGATATGCTTAAGTGAGTTTATATAAGACCAGAGTCGCCACTAGCCAGTTACTTCGAATCTACAGTCGGCTAGACCCCGTAGAAACGTTAGAGAAGGGAATCCGAAGATTCCTTCCTCTAAAATGACTCTTTTTTATCCGCGGCCAGAGATTCGAGGTAAGGGATCACGGTTACAGGGTGGGAAGAGGTTAAGCACCCCACACACTGCCCGTACCGAAGTACGGTCTCTCCTTCACAGAATCGATCGAATACTTGAAAGTCTAGTTTAATCCTCGTATATTCTCATGGATGACATGATGCATGAATGTGGGTCTGAACAGTAAGCGTTTCTGATGGGCAGGTTCCAACAACGGGCAAGCCCAGAGCGTACGCTCGAATTGACAGGTGCTTTATGCGAGATGATGCATGCTGTGTGCTTGAATATTCAAAGTGCTTATAGTGATATGTACGTGAATGTAGGTCTGAACAGTAAGAGTTTCTGATGGGCAGGTTCCAACAACGGGCAAGCCCAGAGCATACGCTCAAACTGACAAGTGCTTTATGCGAGATGCATGCGGTGTGTTTGAATAATTAAAGTGTTTGCAGTGAAGCAGGGGGGTTGGAAGAAAAGTAAATGTTGCACTTATGTTAGATGCAAATGAGATGATGCTGGAAAAGAGTAGCTGGGTGGACGGAGGTGTCGCAAGGATTGGCTTTGAGTGGCTGGATCAAGATTTGGATGGCTTGGGAGGCTTGGACCAGTGGTCAGGCTGGGCTGGACCAGGGCTAGACTCTCCTCACTCGGGCTCTCCTTGGTGGAAAAATGGGCTAAGGGGTGGAGAAGGACTCGGACGGACAGGCTTTCTTTGGACTCGAAGGGATGCTGTTATGAGAAGAGGCTAGGGGTATTTATAGCGTTGGAGAGTGGCAGCTCTCGTAATTTTTTCCGGGCGGCCTGCTATGGGCCGCCCGTACGGCCGCTCCTCGGTTTCCAGCGAGTACGGTCGCTCCCTCGGGGCTGCTGTTTGACTCGCTGGTCGACTCAGTGAGTTGACTCAGCTGGTCGACTCGGTGGTTTGACTCGACGGGTTGACTCGACGGGTTGACTCGATGTTTTGACTCGACGGGTTGAATCGACGGGTTGACTCAGCGGGTTAACTCAGCGAGTTGACTCAGTGATTTTGACTTTTTTAGGATTTTTTGACTGGCCTTTTTTATGGGGGGTTTTTCAGGCTGATGTTTAAGACTGGGTGGACTGGGTTCAGGCTTGATCTGGGCTATGGAATGGGGCTTACAAGGGTGAGTTTGGCTGAGTTTGGACTTGGGATTTGGGGGTATGGTCCTCCATTCAACCAGCTATCTCTACCAACAGTGTAGCCGAAGGTGGGGTGTCTACAGATGCCCCTCTTTGGCAGAGGTTGCATGCAACCGAATGCCAAAGCGAGTGGACACCCCACTTCTAACCCGGTCATTCATGGATCATGGTCTGAAATCATTGCTTGCCTTTGCATCTGTGCCAGTTGACCGTTTGGAAATCGATCACTCGCACATACCGCGGGAGTTTGGAGAAAACGTTGCGATTGTCCCTGCATGCGCTGCAACCTGGGTACCCAATCGCAACCCTTCCATTCCCAATCGGTACTAACATCGGAAAGGTACAGCAGAGCCTCTGCGTCGACAGTCTTACGAGGATGCTGACCCTGAGACTGATTGTATGATGTTTGATGTTTTCCCAGATCACTCCAGGAGTACTTGTTTCGCTTGACTGTCAAAGTGGCTAGACGCCCTGCGTCAGATAGTCTTACGGGATTCTACTACGCCGACTTGGACTCAGTCAAGGTACTTCAGGCATTTACGCCTAGGTATGTGCGAGTGAACTCTTTCCACCCAATCCGCTGGTTTCGATGCTTGGTTTGCAATTCATTCTTTCCTTGATTGTGGTCTGGAATCTTTGTTGTCCTTTGTATCTGAGTCAGTTGATTGTCTGGAAATTGATAACTCGCACATACCGCGAGAGTTTGGAGAAAACGTTGCGATTGTCCCTGCATGCGCTGCAACCTGGGTACCCAATCGCAACCCTTCCATTCCCGATCGGTACTAACATCGGAAAGGTACAGCAGAGCCTCTGCGTCCGTAGTCTTACGAGGTTGCTGACCCTGAGACTGTTTGTGTGATGTTTTATGTTTTCCCAGATCACTCCAGGAGTGCTTGCTTCGCTTGACTGTCAAAGTGGTTAGACGCCCTGCGTCAGATAGTCTTATGGAATTCTACTACGCCGACTTGGACTTAGTCAAGGTACTTCAGGCATCCACGCCTAGGTATGTGCGGGTGAACTCTTTCCACCCAATCTGCTGATTTTGATACTTGGGTTACAATTCATCGTTTCCACCTGTTCAAATGGTTTCTGTGACCGAGCCTTTTGGCTTTCATCATTTTTGTATCTTGGCATGTGGTACGACCGCACTGTCACTGGAGTTCAGTTCAACCGTACTTTGAGTGCATTGGATCCAATGGTCTCCAGGAAAACCGCGAGACATCGGATCTTATTTGATTTTTGCGTTGGCTCCTACCCAGAGATATGGGAGATCTCCTGGTGTGTTGGAGGCAGAACGCTCTACTGAGAAAATATTTTTGGTTTTTTTGAAAAGATACCCACTCTGGGGAGTGATACTCCGTGGGGTTTTTATTTGCAAATAGAAATATTTTTTATCTTTTTTGAAATGGAAATCTGGTTTGCAGGTGCCTCCACTAGGGATGCCTGTGGGGTCTTTGGCTAACCGACTTTTATTTTGAAAGCAGGTAAACATGATGATTGATGCGATGGATGCTGATGCATGGAGATGCATGATGAATGCATGG
The DNA here is from genome assembly GCA_003013855.2 of Liriodendron chinense. NCBI lineage: Eukaryota > Viridiplantae > Streptophyta > Magnoliopsida > Magnoliales > Magnoliaceae > Liriodendron > Liriodendron chinense. The sequence continues at coordinate 9,590 of PVNU02003244.1, forward strand.
CTTGGCTCATTCTCTTTCAATTTGATGATTTTTCTTTTGCTGGAGATGCAGAGAATTTTGAGCTTATTGCTTGCAGGGTTGTGCTTCCCTGGGGATTTTTCTTTTTAATGCGGATGTTTGGTCAGCGGGTTAGTCAAGATCCCGACCCGTGGTCGATCAGGTCCATCGTCCCAAGATGCTGTTTCTTTGCGAATGAGAATGTACGAGGATATTATCTGACTTCAAGATGTTCTTCTGGGCATTCATGTGATTGAGATGGTGTTTGGTTGCCCGTTTTGGTCAAGATTCCAATTTGCGGGCGATTGGATCCGTCATCCCAAATTGTGAAGAGAGTGGAGTTCAATACTCCTGAAGTGTAGTGCTGGGGATACTAACAATTTTTGTGATTTTTGCAGATATTTGGGTCCGAATCTTTACCTGAGCGGTCAGGGTAGAGATCAGTTTATTGAAAACACAAGAAATATTTTTTGTGATTTTTGAAAATATTTGATTTGAAAGCAAGGGAAATATTTTTGTGATTTTTTTACAATATTTTGATTGAAAGCAAGGGAAATATTTTTGTGATTTTTGACAATGTTTTGATTGAAAGCAAGGGAAATATTTTTGTGATTTTTGTGATTTTTTTTTTGATTGAAAGCAAGGGAAATATTTTTGTGATTTTTTGACAATATTTTGATTGAAAGCAAGGGAAATATTTTTGTGATTTTTGACAATATTTTGTTGAAAGCAAGGGAAATATTTTTTGTGATTTTTGAAAAGGTGATTTTGCAATGTTTTTGTATTTTTGTGATTTTTATGAAATGCAGGGAAAAGTATGGAATTTTCATCCACTTCCAGCTTCTACTGCTGGTAAGGTACCCGATCCATTTTACGTCAGCGAGCAAGACGAGTCTCACACAGTTAAGTGCCGTAGTTTTACATCTTCAGATGAGGAGATTTTGAGGGTTTTCAGTCAACACACCCACAAAGTTGCCTGTTCCTCATGTGCAATGCACAGACCACGTATCGTCCGACGGACTCCTTCGGCCACAAGATGAGCCACATCCTCACATTTCCCTTAGTCAATCCAGTTTGGGGTCTTACGTTGCTCACAATTCCGTGAGGGTGAGCTTCACCTCCCAACAGCCTTAATCCCCTTCATGAGTTCTAGGAACAGGGAACATCCGTCAGCTTCAACAGTGACTTCCAAATCAAGGTTGTCTATCACGGTGCGTTCAACACGAACAAGATTGTGGAGTTCTGCCCGCCTCAGCCCTTACCTGTTTAGAAGAGTCCAGACACCCGTACGATCAAGTGGCAGCCATGTCTGGAACAGGTTAGGAAAGAAAGCCCCCGAGAAGTTAATCCTAGTGTAGTTTTAGGTCTTCGGACCACTGGGGATGAATTTGTGCAGTTGAAATTTTTGGTGAATCATTTTTTTTGTTTTTTGGAAAAGGTTCCAGACTTCAGCTCGAACGATCTAGATTGATGCTGGTTTTTGTGGAAAGCTTTAAAATATTTTTGGTATTTTTGAGATGATCCGGGTTATCGAATCCTTGATCCTAGCGGTTGAGGCCGATGTCAGTTTTTATTGGAAGCAAGAAAGGGTCCCCCGAGAAATTAATCCCAGTGTAGTTTAAGGTCTTCGGACAAAAAATATGTACATGCTGAAAATACATTCTTTTTTGTGATTTTTCGAAAGCTGTTCCAGGTCATAAAATCTCAATTTTGAACGGTCAGGATTGACACTGGTTTTTATTGGAAATCTCTCGGGATTTTGTTCCCGACGTAGTTTAAGGTCTTCGGACCAAAAACTATACAAAAGGGGGCAAACACTTTTTTTTTTTTGGAAAATGACCGGTGTTAGCGGATCTTGATTAAGACCGATACCGGCTTTTATTGAAAATCCCTCGGGATATTGATCCCGACGTAGTTTAAGGTCTTCGGACCCCAAAACTTTAAAAGAGGGGCTGGTGATATATTTTTTGTTTTTCGAAATGATCCAGATCATCCGATGTTGGTCTTAAAGACTGGGATCGATGCTGGTTTTTATTAAAATCCCTCGGGATGTTGATCCCGACGTAGTTTAAGGTCTTCGGACCAGTATTGCACAAAACAGGAAAGACATTTTTTTTTTTTGAAAGTACTCGGTGTCGTCGGATCTTAATTCGAGCGATCAAGACCGATACCGGCTTTTATTGAAAATCTCTCGGGATGTCGATCCCGACGTAGTTTAAGGTCTTCGGACCAATTTTTGGGGTTGGGCATACTTACCTTGCTTTTTTTGGTTTCTGACGGGGCTGACTGTGATTTGAGTGGTCCGAATTGCTTGATTTGGCCCTGCGGGCCATTTGATGATCGGATCTTGGATTCCGGCCTTCTCTCTTGATGGTCAAACCTTTGATCTTGTTGTTTGATGGCTCATGTAGGTTCTTCAATGGTTTAGATCATGGTGATCTAGTCTTTGAATGACTTAGATTGCTTGTGGCCCCCACTTGATCACCCTTGACTTGATCAGCCATGTTCTGGCCGCATTGCTTTGTGATTGGACCGGTGGGGCACCTTTTATATGATCTTGATCAGCCTCAATCGAAATCTGGAGTAGACCGGAGCCTTGGGCGGCCCATGGAGTGCCATCTGCTGACGTGGACTGTCAGCCTCACCTACCAAGAACCATAGAGCCAATCCCGCGGAGAGAGAAGAAGTGCGTCCGTACGGGCGGCCCAGAGCAGGCCGCCCAAGGCTCACCTCTTGAGCGGCCTGGGCTGGCTCTGGTTCGGACGTTCTCTGCTGTCCATTGTCTTTGTCTCCACCTGCTCTGTACGTCCAGGTTCGATTTTGACCATGAATCTTCCCTTTGTCTCCTCTTTCCTTCTCATCTTGTCCTCATCTTGCTTTGTCCTTTCTTGGGCAATGGATGGTGGAGATTTAAGGGTTGTGGGGGCTGTCCATGGTGGGTCCCACACTTCAGAAAGTATTGAAGGCTTTAATGATGGAGGGATTTCTTTAATGGATGGTGGAGATGGGGCATTGAATGGGGGCATTGATGAGGGGCTAGAGATGGTTGCTGGTGGAGCTTTGAATGGCCCCATTAATGGCAGCCATGCTGAAATTCCAGATTTGAATGGGGCTTTGATTGTGGGAGAAATGGATGGCATGGATGAGATGAGGAGATGGGATATAGGTAAGGCTATGCATCCCTTGAATGTGGGCCACCTAGATGATGTGATTGATGGTGGAGATGGGGGTATGATGGACATAGATGGGCTGATCTTAGATTGCCTTCTGGTACCTGTGAAGAAAGAAAACACTTTAGCAAAAGGATTGAAGCATTAAAGTAGGAAGAGAGATACTTACCTTCTGGGAGGGATGATCGGGAGAAATGCACTCACGGAAGGTACCCCATTAGTTGATTGAAGTACGTTTATTTTGAAAGCCCTGTAAGATTTTTTTTTTTTTTTTTGCATATATATGAATAAGGAAAAATGATTTTGTTTTTTTTTTTAAATATATGTATGCAAATCATGCATGAAATGAAAATTTGTGCCAAGTGCTTGTCTGTCTATGCGTGATTCGGATTTGTGCTTTTAGATGTAGGAATCAGAATATTTGACTCAGCCTAATGTCATACTCGATTTTCTTAAATATTCACCAAGGGTCTTGGTCCCCTTAAGATAGTGTGCAATGGTATCCTGCCCCTAGAATTTGAGCAGATCATGAAAGAATTCTCGACTCATAGCCGCCATCCTTGCTTTCATTGAATCTTCATGTCGCTTGGATCTCTCATGTACCTGCTTTTTTTTTTTCTTTTTTTTTCTTTTTTCTTAGCCATTATTACCCGCAACGCCCTTTCGGGTTTTCGCTGCGTCCGGCTTGCCCGTCATTTTTGCCCGTGGCGCCCTTTCAGATTTTCACCACGTCCCGGGTATTTGATCTTGCCTGCCCCTTGGCAGCTATGCTGTTTTTACCCTTGACGCCCTTTCGAGTTTTCACCAAGTCCGTTGTGTGCCCACTGTTTTTACTCAGAGCGCCCTTTCGGGTTTTCACTCCGCCCTCTTTGTTTAGGCACACATCTCTTCTCTTTTTTTTTCTTTTTTTTTCAGATAACTGCGGCGACCAGAGGTCAGGAATCCGTCGTTGCCGGCCGATGGTAACCTTTCGGCCCTTATCCTAAGTTACAATGGCAGAGCTGTCAGCCTTAGCTACAGACCCTTCTGAGGTGGATGGATGGATAGATGTGTTTCTTTTGAGTCGATTTTTTTTCTTTTTCTTTCTTTCTTTCTTTCTTTCTTCTTCTTCTTCTTCTTCTCTCTCTTTTTTTTTGGGGGGGTTGTGTGCCCCCCTTTTTTTTGCTCTATTCTTTTTTTTTTCTCTTTTTTTTTTTTTTACTTTTGAACCCTTTATTTGGAACACTTATTGGTGAACGGGAAGGGATTCTCAAAGGTCTAAGCCTTGACCTCTTGACTTCAGCTCTACTAATGTAACTCTTGATAAGGTTGGATTGGCTTACCTGTGAGAGATTTTCACGTTGTCGGCGTTGATTGGCTCTGGAAGATCCTTACCCCTCAGGTTGGTGAGTCGAACAGTGCCTCCCAGAAGAACTTCTTTGATTCTTGGGGCTTGCCCCTTGAGTCTGATAGATGCAGCAGTGCTTGTTATAAACCCGATATGACTTGTCTTTCTTCGGCTTCATTCTTCATCAGCACTCACGTTGACGGGATTTTGAGTTGAACTCGTAAGTCTGTCTTCTGATTTTAAGCTTCTTGAACTCCTCCATCCTTAGATTTCAAAGGACATCCCATTACCAGTGTTGATAGCATGTGGGAACCCTTAACAATTGATGATGTCATTCTTCATGAGAATTATCGTGCGAGATCAGAATATTACCTCCATCTACTTTGTGCTGTAATCGACTGCCACGAGTATATGCGTATGAGCACTAGATGATGTCGAGTCGATCTTTCTATTAATGTAGATACCTCGTACAGGGAATAGCTGGAGCGTTATCAAGTTGTAGAATTTCGAAGCACACACATGGATCCGATGTGCATGTTGCTGACACTTGAAGTGCTTTCTGACATGTTGGCAACAATATGTCTTCATCGAGCCGTGAGGTTTCTTCGATCATTCGTCAAGTCGTACACTCCAGCATGGAATGCAAGCATAGTCTTGGCAGCATCTTCTTGATAGGCTTGATGGGTTTTTGATCGATGAGTCTTCACAGGACGCAAGATTGGGAAGTCATGACTTCAAAAATTCGATCATTCTCTGCTTATTTTTCGGGGACAAGGATTCTCAATGCACACTTCTTTATGGGTCTCAGGAGATCCTAGGTTTATAACTTTGAAACTTTTTGAGATGCCATCGGCTTTTGGTTCGAACTTTTGAGGAGACCCTTTAAGTTTGGGAGTCAGCTCATCATTTTCCTCATCATTGGCTCTATCCAGACCCTTGAGTTTGAAGTCTAACTCTAGATCGAAATCTTATGAGTTAACTTCATACTCAAGTGCTTTGACAGACAGACTTGACACTTTATTGAAAAAGATTTTTTTTTTCAAAGATTTTCTGGTTTTTTGGAATTTTGTGAATATCTGGATTTTTTTGAACTTTTTTAATTTTGACTTTTTTTTTTTTGAAATATTCGTTGTTTTGGGTTTTTGAATCTTCTTATTTTTTTTTGAAATTTTTTGTAAAAGACCTGAGCAAGACGGCGATATGAACCAGGTGTTGCCTGATTCGGCTCAGGGAGCCGAGCACTGTCGACTTTTATTGTGCCGTCATGGGGACTACAAACATGTTACTGCCCTGCACTCCTTCCCCTCAGGAGGCAGGGCCAGAGGGATCAGTAAGCCAACCCTTATTGTTGTGCCTAAACGTCATGGTAGATCTGGAATTGGGCTCCGAGTCGGTGTCGGATGCGATTTCTCCTGGTTCGTCCCCGATGAATTTCAGCTCTTCAGGTTCATCCGGCTGAGGTGGGACCAGGACGGTAGTCCAGTCGATCGGGGGAAATTTCTGCCCCTTGCTTGAGTCTTCTTTGGGCAACTCTATCAGACTCAATCTGTTCGCTTGATCATCGAAGGTGGAATTTAGCCCATCATCAGGGTAGATAATCCCTGCATTGATGAACTGGATTGGTGTGTAAATGCAGGGATTGCCTTCTTCTTGACGACCTCGTCTTCTTTTGATACTTCTATGCTTTGGTTTCTGAATCAGAGTAGGTTGATATCGTAGTCCTCTCCTATCCATATCTTCTTGAACCTCCATGGTTCGGATCGAGTCTTGATATTCGAGCTGATAGTAGAAGGTTTGACGCTCGGCAGGGAGGAAGACATAGTTCGATCCGATGGGACATGCGCGAGGGAAGTAATTTGCATTGTGATGGTATGAGATCTCCCCATTAGAGTGTTGTACGTCCATGGCTAGGATGGTAGGCTCTCGGAGGTTGGATGCTTCTACCTTGGGAAATTGTCCGGGATCGGTAATGATGGTGATTGCCCTATCTCCAAAGATGTGCTTGACCCTTCGGTGAAGATTTGAAGAGATGGCACCGATTCTGTGAAACCAGGTCCGATCAGAAAGGAGATGGAATGAAGCTGAGATGTCCAAGACCTGGAGAGTGATGGCTGATGTTTTTGGATCGATCAGAACCTGGACATCAATCTCCCCTTCGACCTTCTCGATAGTGGCCACATAATTGAAGCTGGGCCCTAATTCTGCTAGGGCATGTGGCATGCTGTCCGAGAAAGGGTCTTCTTCTTGGAGGACGATGGCTGAAGTAGAAGCCGAATAGACAGGTGCGGTGGGCAAGTTGTGCCCCTGGTTGTTTGCTTGAGAAACGAGCAAGCTTTGCCCCTGGTAAGCTGGAGTGGGCAAACTGTGCCCCTGACTGACTATTGTTGAGACGGGCAGGTTGTGCCCCTGGTTTGCTGATGTTGCGTTAGGGAGATTGTCCCCTTGGTTGACTGAGATGGGCTGAATGTGCCCATGGTTAAAAATGGGTGCGAAGATTGAATCGACTGAAGGTGCCCCTTGCATGATGATGGGCTCTGGGATCGAAATAGTTGAGGATGCCCCTTGCAGGATGAGAGGTTCGAACTCTGAACTAGAGTTGATGGCACGAATAAACTGGAGAGGAGGCTTTTCTTGGCTGGTGAAAGCTGGATAGGCAGGAGGTGCCCCTTGCATTGTGGAGACTGGATCGACTGGAGATGCCCCTTGCAGGATGAGGGGTTCTGAAACCTGACTGGTTAGGGGTGCCCCTTGTCAATCTTGATTAGGGAACTGTGAGTTCCATCTTGACTGTTGCTGTTGCTGCGGTTGTCCATGCTGAGGGAGGAATAGTGCACCTTCGGTAGAGGCGACAAGATCATCCTCTTCCATTGGATGGGAGATGAGGACACTTCCGTTATCATTCTCGTATTCAGCAGTAGGCTCTTCTTCCACTATCGGTTGAATTGGAGAAGCCTGATGAGGCCACCAAGGGGAGATCATCCCAGCCCTTATTCCAGCTTCAACTTGTTCCCCGGCGCGGATGAGTTGGCTGAAGTTCGCATATGGATGTGAGACAAGGTATCCAGAGATACTTGGATTTGCGGAGTGGACGATCATGGAGATTTGCTTCTCGTCGTCGAGGGGAGTCTTCATTCTAGCGGCCATAGTCCGCCACCGTCTAACGTAAGCTGACAATGTTTCATCACTTCTTTGCCTGAGAGCTGCGAGGTCCGCTCTCCTGGGTGCCATGTTAAGATTGTATGCGAACCTGTTGACGAAGGCCTGGGAGAGCTGCTCCCAAGTCCTAATGCGATGGCAGTCTAATGATGTGTACCAGTCTAGGGCATCGTCTTTCAGGGACTTTTGAAACAGACGGATTAACGCTCCGTCATTGCTTGCCACAGCATCTAGCTCACCACAAAATGATCTTAAGTGGTCTATAGGACACCCTGTCCCATCATATCTTGTAAATTTTGGTACCTGAAAGCCTTGAGGTACCATTGCATCGGGAAATGGACAAAGGTCCCTGAATTTAGTGGATGGAAGATCCACCCCTTGCTGCTTCTGCAACTTTCTCTTCATCTCTCGCATCTGGTCTTGGAGTTGTTCGATTTCAGAGGGACCAAATGAAGGAGATCTTGTCCCTTGCCAGGATTGAGATGGCCCCCTTTCATAATAATTGGTGTCATTGATGCTCCTAAAATTCCTGCTTGAAGAAGGTTGGGCCTGGTAATTACTCCCATTGTAGGGACTTTGTTGGACTGGAGCTGAGAAGAGAGACTGCGAAGAAATCCCAGTCACAGGAGAATATTGAAATTGGTTGGAATTCCCATTGGAGAGAGATTGTTGGAATTGACTGGGATTCTGGGTTGTGGGATGTGACTGAAAATGGCTCTTGTTTGCAGGAGGATGCTGGAAGAAATGCCCTGAGGTCGAGAGTTGTCCTGATTGAGGACCTTCATTAGGAGGGTATCGAAAGTCCTGCGCCACCCCTGATAGTTGTGGTTGAGATGAACTGGAGGCTGGAAGAGATGCTTGTTGTAGTTGTTGAACTGGACCAGCTTGATTGCTGGCTGCTGAAGCCTGGGCTTGTGTGAATCGGAGAAGCATTTCCTGCATGGCCTTCATGCTTTGTTGTAGCTCTTGGATGCCAGGAATTGACATGGATTCACTCGAGTTTAACAGTGAAGAGGAAGCCTCAAGTATAGGGAATGGGAGAGCCATGTCGATTTTGTATTGGATGTGGCAGGGTGATTTAGTTTGGAGGAGTAATGGTGAGAGGTATGCACTACTTTTTTTGGGTTTTGGGATTTTTCTATTTTTTTGTTTTGGGTAGAATGCTATGCAGATGAGATTGTATGAGGATTAGTGACTTTCAAGTACGAGAAGGATTCTGTTTTTCAAGTTGGATCACGACTAGTGGGACTAATTTATCCCCAGCGGAGTCGCCATTCTGTGGACCCTCGCCGATTTTCCGCGCTCCCACACGACGTTCTTCTCCCTTCCCCTTTCCTTTCGGAAAAGAAGGAGATGAGGAATGCGTGAGTGCGAAATCGCCGTTTGTGCCACTGGCTTGCCTCGTTCTCGAGGGCTTCGTTTGGTGGTCGTGTTAAGCTGGATATGCTTAAGTGAGTTTATATAAGACCAGAGTCGTCACTAGCCAGTTACTTCGAATCTACAGTCGGCTAGACCCCGTAGAAACGTTAGAGAAGGGAATCCGAAGATTCCTTCCTCTAAAATGACTCCTTTTGATCCGCGGCCATAGATTCGAGGTAAGGGATCACGGTTACAGGGTGGGAAGAGGTTAAGCACCCCACACACTGCCCGTACCGAAGTACGGTCTCTACTTCACAGAATCGATCGAATACTTGAAAGTCTAGTTTAATTCTCGTATATTCTTATGGATGACATGATGCATGAATGTGGGTCTGAACAGTAAGAGTTTCTGATGGGCAGGTTCCAACAACGGGCAAGCCCAGAGCGTACGCTCGAATTGACAGGTGCTTTATGCAAGATGATGCATGCTGTGTGCTTGAATATTCAAAGTGCTTATAGTGATATGTACGTGAATGTAGGTCTGAACAGTAAGAGTTTCTGATGGGCAGGTTCCAACAACGGGCAAGCCCAGAGCATACGCTCAAACTGACAAGTGCTTTATGCGAGATGCATGCGGTGTGTTTGAATAATTAAAGTGTTTGCAGTGAAGCAGGGGGGTTGGAAGAAAAGTAAATGTTGCACTTATGTTAGATGCAAATGAGATGATGCTGGAAAAGAGTAGCTGGGTGGACGGAGGTGTCGCAAGGATTGGCTTTGAGTGGCTGGATCAAGATTTGGATGGCTTGGGAGGCTTGGACCAGTGGTCAGGCTGGGCTGGACCAGGGCTAGACTCTCTTCACTCGGGCTCTCCTTGGTGGAAAAATGGGCTAAGGGGTGGAGAAGGACTCGGACGGACAGGCTTTCTTTGGACTCGAAGGGATGCTGTTATGAGAAGAGGCTAGGGGTATTTATAGCGTTGGAGAGTGGCAGCTCTCGTAATTTTTTCCGGGCGGCCTGCTATGGGCCGCCCGTACGGCCGCTCCTCGGTTTCCAGCGAGTACGGTCGCTCCCTCGGGGCTGCTGTTTGACTCGCTGGTCGACTCAGTGAGTTGACTCAGCGGGTCGACTCGGTGGTTTGACTCGACGGGTTGACTCGGTGTTTTGACTCGACGGGTTGAATCGACGGGTTGACTCGGCGGGTTAACTCAGCGAGTTGACTCAGTGATTTTGACTTTTTTAGGATTTTTTTACTGGCCTTTTTTATGGGGGGTTTTTCAGGCTGATGTTTAAGACTGGGTGGACTGGGTTCAGGCTTGATCTGGGCTATGGAATGGGGCTTACAAGGGTGAGTTTGGCTGAGTTTGGACTTGGGATTTGGGGGTATGGTCCTCCACTCAACCAGCTATCTCTACCAACAGTGTAGCCGAAGGTGGGGTGTCTACACCACCATCCTGCGGAAAGTACATTGGTGACATCCACTAGTCTAACCCATTGAAAATTCTGCTAAAAAATTTCAGCGGGTTCCTTAATAAAATTGTCACATGTATTAGGAAAGGAGAATTGCATTGGTTGGAAATCATTGAATATGGATCTCCTTTCCAACTTGTCTAGGCAAAAATTTGTCAAATATGGGTCATCCCAGAAGTTGTATTCTTTGGTTTGAGCAACCAAAGAGATGTGGAGACTTGTTTTTCTTCTTCATAAGTCGATATGATCTCCACAAAATCAGATTTCACCGGTGCTTCCACAATTGATAGATCAGTTTCATACTCCATTGAAATAGACTTTGTGGGCACTGGTGAAGCTTTCCTTAAGGCATTGACAATGTCACAGATCATAGGATCATCCCAATCCTCAAAATATGCCAAACACTCCTCAAGAGTGTAGGAAACTTCGACCTTCTCGGTCACTTGTGTAGGTTGGAAGAGGTCATCAACCACTAGGTTTTCAAAAATTGGCCTCTCAATAGGCAAATCAAGCACCAATTCTTCCAAATCCTACATAATAAATGTGTTTAACTCAGAAATTGGTGTCTTGTCAAATAAATTTTCAAAAATTGGCACTTCCAAGGCCTCATTAATAGTCAAATAAGTTTCATCCTTGGAGTGTGCCATGCACATCTCTAATCTTCCAGGTAGATCATTTTGGAGAAACTCCCCATCTTCCATGGATTTTATCATGTTTACCTCATGGGGGCCATCATCATCGCCCCAATCCTCAAAGGGATTAAAGCAAAGAACATCTAGATGATCAAGATTCTGATTTAAAACAAACTCCTCTTCTACAATAGATTCAATGAAGTCTACCTCATGGACACCATATCATCCCTATGCCTTTTGCCCAAGTGGAACACATTTACCTCCAATGTCATGTTCTCAAAGGACAATTGCATCAACCCATTTCGGCAATTGATGATTGCGTTTGATGTAGCTAAGAATGGGCGGCCTAAAATTATCGGTATTTGAGTGCTAGTATCCATAACCGGTTGCATGTCGAATACGATAAAATCGACCGGATAGTAGAATTTGTCGACTTGGACTAATACATCCTCAACTATCCCTCTCGGTACACGAATGGATCTATCAGCAAGTTGCAACGTGGTTTTGGTGGGTTTTAATTCACCAAGACCCACTTGCTCGTATATCGAGTACGGGATCAAGTTTACGCTTGCCCCCAAGTCTAATAATGCACGCTCAATCCGGTAGTCACCAATGATACATGAGATTGTGGGACTACCGGGATCCTTAAATTTTGGGGGGTCTTTTGGGTGAGAATGGCACTCACTTGCTCATTCAAAAAGGCCTTTTGCTGCACATTATATTTGTGTTTAGTTGTGTATAAGTCTTTTAGAAAGTTGGCATAGGAAGGGATTTGTTTAATGACGTCAAGCAATGAAATGTTGATCTTGACTTGTGGGAAAATCTCTAAAATATCATGAGAGTTTGGGAGAGATTTTGGAGCAACTAATCTCAAAGGGAATGATGCTACAGGCTTATAAATGTGTTCCGTTTCTTGTGGGGCTGAGTTAGATCCGTCCTCATTCTCAGAATTTATTGGATCATTAGGCTTATCGACCTTCATCGGAATAGATTTTTCAATTTGTTTACCACTTCTAAGAGTAGTGACAGATTTTGCTTGCTCTACATGTTGGTTGGGGAGATTAGGGATGCTTACTTCATGTACTTGCTTTGAATTGGGCTGAGGTTGGCCGAAAATGTCCCTTCCCTAGCATTCAAGCATCCCTTAATCTCATCAACCGAGACTTTAAGCTCTTGGAATATTTGCTGATTTGATTGATTGATTTCTGTTTTCTCTTGCATAAACGTCTTTAAAGTATCCTCCATTGAGAATTGAGGTGGGGCCATATTTTGCATGGGTGGCCCTTCTTGAGAGTTGGTAGGATTGGCCATAGGACCATTCCTCCAACTAAAATTAGGATGATTCTTCCAAGTTGAGTTATACGTGTTACCTACCGGTCCATTAAAAGGCCGTTGATATCCATATGTGGCATTTGCGTGTTCTTGTAACACCTCTTGAAACGCAGGAATTGTAGGACAATCTTGCTTTGCGTGTATATTAGTGGCACAAATTCCACACATGTTCTCAATAGCTTCAGTGGGCTTTGTAACTTCACTCTTGCTAAGTTTCATGGCCTCGACTTTCCTTGTGAGGTTGGCTAGCCTTGCGTTCACATCATCTTCCTTCTTAAGGATATAAATCCCTCATTTCTCTTTTTGTTGAGGAGGCTTGAGGTTATTAGATTTGTCCGAGGTATCTCATGAGTGGGCATTCCTGGCCAACATATCCAAATAACTCGAAGCTTCATCTGGATTTTGACTCATAAACTCATCATTGCACATCATCTCTACGAATTGGCGCATATTGGAACTTAATCCATCATTGAATAAGTTTATTATTCGTCAGCTTTCGTAGCCATGATGTGGGCAAGCAAGTAGAAGGTCCTTAAACCTTTCCCAACATTGGAAGAATGATTCATTCTCTTTAATCGAAAAATTCATTATAACTCTTCAAAGGGTATTCGTTTTATGAGCCGGGAAGAACTTTTTCAAAAATTCCCAAGTCATCTCATTCCATGACCCTATCGAGTGTGGTCTAAGAGAGTGGAGCCAACTCTTGGATCTTTCTTTCAATGAAAAAGGAAAAAAGTTTAAGTTTGATGGCATCTTCTGAGACATTCACATATTGTAAAGTAGCCACCACTTCTTCAAATTCCTTTAAGTGTAGGTATGGGATCTCAGAGTCTAGCCCATGGAACTTTGGTAGGAGTTGAATTACATGCAGCTTTATATCGATGTTTTCCCCGGTTGTTGGGAGAATCACACATGAAGGTGTTGTTGTACGAATTGGCTGAAGGTAATCTCGTAAAGATCTCATTGGAGGAGCATTGTGCACCTCATTCTCTCCTGCTCCTTCATGATTTGTATTTGTGGTTGGAGTAGGGTGGGGAGGATTCCCTAATGGAATTTAATCCATACTTCCCAAATTTTCACGATGTTCTACAAATTTTCGGACTCGTCTATGAACGGAGAGTGGTCCAACTAGACCACCTTCGGATTGAAGACGATTGTTGTGGTCACATTCCCAATGGGACATAGACCACACAATCCAAAATCTAAACTAATCCTAAGTCCTAAAATCTAAAAATAAAAAATTGAAAACTGAAAGAGTTCAAGTTGGAAGGATAGTACCCGATTGGCTTGAACTAGAAGAACTTCCTATAAAACAAAACAAACATTGTTAGTTATATAATTCAGAAAAACTAATCCTAAGAAAACAGTAAAATCTAACTACTTCTACTCTATAGCCACTAAAAAAATTTAGAACCGTTTAACCTAGCTTCCCCGGCAACGGCGCCAAAAACTTGGTTGCTTGCCTCAAGTGCAAGGCTGCGATGTAGTAATAATTCTCGGTAAGACCGAGGTCGATCCACAGGGAATTAGGGTAAACTAATTCAAACTATTCTAGCAACTTTAATTTAAGCAATTTTGAAGTTTGATTTCATGAATTAAGTAAAAATAGTAACTTTTGTAAAAATCTATTAATTAAAGGAACTAAGGCTTTCAAGGATCCACTTGTTATAGCCCTCATGTGAATTCATTCATCTAAGCATAACACAACTAGATTTGAAGTTCTATCTCTCTTCTAGTTGGGAGATATAACATTCAAATACAAACAATACCCACTCAAGTGGAAGAATAAGATTCTAGTTCTAATGAAGCACATAGAAGTCGAATATGTAGCCTTCGAAGTAACGACCATGCCAATGGACTATGGTACGCTCTAGGGTTACTACAATTTGAATCTAACCAATCCAAACACGATAATCTCAGAGAATTGCAAGGAACTCATGTCCGAAGCACATGAACTCTCATAAAAACATCCAAAAATACCAACTTTTATTGAAATTAGAACTTAAAAATCCAACTTAAAGCAAAGTAATTGAATTAAAACGAATTTAACATGATAACTACTCACATGCTTCACCTCTTAGCCTTAGCTAAGAGGTTCTAGCCGAGCATTATCATGCTTCAACTAGAATTCAAAGAAAAACTAAACAAAAACATGAAAAAATAGAAAGAAAAAAAAAACCTTAGTTGGAGGAGTTGTAGTCGCTCCACGATGCTTTTCCTTGTTACCCACGAACTTAGAACTCTTCTAGAATACCTTAGCAAGGATATCAAGGTGTCCTTTTATAGAAAAACTCACCCACCGCCTCAAATTGCGTAAGATTTTACATACTTACGTCGGTCATCTAGCGCTCGGTCAGCTGTTGGTCGCGCGCCTGACCATACTCAAAACAGTCCAGCAAGTTTTGATAAATTTTGTTTGAATTTCGGGCGCCCGGATCCTCTTAATTGGGCGCCCGGCGGGTCATCGGGCGCTCGACCATGTCTAGAAAAGTTCCAGCAATAACTGGATTTTTTGTCAATTTCGGGCGCCCGGTAAAATGGTGATCGGGCACCCAAAGGCCAATTTTTACAGTTTTTCTGGTTTACAGGGCCATCTGCTGAATTTTCTGCATTTTACTTTTCTTGCCCTACAGCTCTGCAATATGACTTTTCTGGCCATTCCAGGTCTTTAACTTGATTCCTTCAAAGCTTTTTCTCCATTTCTTTGGCTCATCAAAGCTTTGTCTTTTAGTTATTTCAAATCCTTCAAATTGGCATTAAATCCATGTCATCTCTCTCTTCTCCTTGCTTCTTTCTTCCATTCATTTGGCTAATCTTCCTTCATTATCAAGTAAGTTTAAAAGCATTCTTTTAAACATCAATTTAGTGAAGTTTCACTCTCATTCTTACATCCATAAAACATGTATTAAATGGGTCTTTTAAGCATGCAAACCATGCATAAGACGTGATATAATGGGTTAAAAAATGTATAAATTGGAAGCTCAACATAAATATATAGATTTTAGTATATATGTGCATTGTCTGTATCGTAAACAGTCTAAGTTATCAGTTTAAATGATGAAACACCTTTGTAAAAGGGTACTAGAGTATGTTCATTTAGATGTATGGGGCCGTTGCCCGTAGTTTTTGTTAGGGGTCATCATGGTTTGTGTCATTTATTAATGACTATAGCAGAAAGGTGTGAGTTTATTTTCTTAAAAATAAATCTGTTATTTTCACCATTATCAAGCATTGAAATGCAATGGTAGAAAATCAATTAGGGCAGAAATTGAAAGTGCTGAAAATTGATAACGGTGTATAATTCACTTCAGGGAAATTCAATCGATATTGTAAGGATGAAGGGATCATGAGGCACAACACAATGCGCCACACACTAGAGCAAAATGATGCAGTAGAGTGGATGAATCAAACTCTCTTGGAGATGGCTCGGTGCATGCTAAGTAATGTTGCTTGGGCAAAGAGTTATGAATTGAGGCCGTTAACACAACTTGTTACTTGATAAATCAGTCTCCTTTTACGACTATTGATTTTAAGATCCCAAAAGAAGTATGGAGTGGTCATTCGATTGACAACTCAAGTCTGCGAGTATTTGGTTGTGAAGCTTACTCTCATGTACCATCAGTTGAGAGAGATAGGCTAAACAAAAGGACAAAAAAATGCATCTTTGTTGGCTATGGTGATGTGTGAAGGGTTACAGATTGTACAACCTTGTCACATGAAAAATTACTTTGAGTCGTGATGTTAAATTTGATGAGGACTCTTTTTTTCGAAAAGTTATGCCAAATGAACCAAAAAAATTAAAGGTTGTTGACATTTAGATTGACAGAGATGAGACACGGTCCAATACTGATATGCAAGTAGACGTACAAGATTAGGTAAGCAGCCACCTGTGCGAAGAAATCCACCTAGAGATCGTAGGTTACTGGTAAGGTATAGAGATGACTTGAAAGTTGCATTCGCCCTTATTACAGACGAGGGGGATACGTCTACTTTTCAAATGGCACTTGATGATGTAGATGCCAAAAAGTGGAAGGCCTCAATGCAAGATGAGATGGACCCTCTGTACAAGAATGAGACGTGGGAGCTAGTGGAGCTTCCCGTGGGCCAAAAAATGATTGGGTGTAAATGAATTTTTTGAAAGAAACATGATAGGTACAATGCTAGATTAGTGATGAATGAATGTATTCAAAGAGAAGGTGTGGACTTCAATGAGATATTCACGCCGGTTGTGAAGAAAAGTTTCTATCAGGTTCGTGTTGGCTCTGGTTGCCCAACACAACCTCGAGATGGAATAGATGAATGTAAAAACTGCTTTCCTGTATGGGTAATTGGATGAGCAGATTTATATGATATAGTAAGAAGGTTATACGGTACAAGGGTTAAAGAACAAAGTTTGTAGGTTGAGGATGTCATTGTATGGCTTTAAACAGTCGCATAGGCACTGGTACAAGAAATTGATTCCTTTATGATGAGTCGGGGCACTTTTTCACGAGCAAGTACAATCACTGTGTCTATTTCAAGACAATTAGTGATGGAAAGTTTATAATACTGGTTTATACGTTGATGACATGTTCATTGCCAGTCATAGCATATCTGATATTGATGTATTGAAGACTCAACTTTCAAGGACATTCGAGATGAAGGATCTAGGGGTTACAAATAAGGTTCTCGGCATTGATATACACAAAGACAAGAAGAAGAGTAGGCTTTAGTTATTTCAGGTTGAATACCTTGGGAATGTATTGGTGAAGTATGGGATGGACAAGCCCAAACCAGTTAGCGTTCCCCGCTCGGCTCACATCAAGCTTTCTTCATAGCAATGTCTTAAATTAGATGAAGAAAAGTATGATATGTCTCAATTGCCTTGTTCAAGCGCGGTGGAAAGCTTTATGTATGCTATGGTCTGTACAAGACCAGATATTTCACAAGCTATGGGCGTTGTTAGTAGATTCATGCCTAACCCTAGCAAGCAACACTGGGAAGCTGTAAAATGGCTACTTTGATACATTCGAGGTACGTAAGACTATGTCTTGACATTCAAAAAGTCAGGGAATAAGTTGGTTGGGTATGTGGATTCAGATTATGCATGCAGTGTGGATTGTAAGAGATTGACATCCGATTACTCATTTGTGTTAGCGGTTGGAGCGATTAGTTAGTGTGGACCCTCGCCGATTTTCCCGGCGCTCCCACACGACGTCGTTCTCCCTTTCCCTTTCGGAAGAAGAAGAAGAAGAGGTGCGTGAGTGCGAAATCGCCGTTTGTGCCACTGGCTTGCCTCGTTCTCGAGGGCTTCGTTTGGTTGTCGCGTTAAGCTGGATGTGTTTAAGTGAATTTATATAAGACCAGAGTCGCCACTAGCCAGTTATTTCGAATCTACCGTCGGCTAGACCCCGTAGAAACGTTAGAGAAGGGGATCTGAAGATCCTTTCCTCTAAAATGACTCCTGTTGATCTGCGGTCAGAGATTCAAGGTAAGGGATCACGGTTACAGGATGGGAAGAGGTTAAGCACCCCACACACTGCCCGTACCGAAGTACGGTCTCTACTTCACAGAATCGATCGAATACTTGAAAGTCTAATTTAATCCTCGTATATTCTCATGGATGACATGATGCATGAATGCGGGTCTGAACAGTAAGAGTTTCTGATGGGCAGGCTCCAACAACGGGCAAGCCCAGAGCGTACGCTCGAACTGACAGGTGCTTAATGTAAGACGTATGCAGTGTGCTTGAATGATCAAGGTGTTTTATGGTGAAGCGTGAATGCAGGTCTGAACAGTAAGAGTTTCTGATGGGCAGGTTCCAACAACGGGCAAGCCCAGAGCATACGCTCGAACTGACAGGTGCTTAATATAAAGACATATGCATGTGTGCTTGAGTAATCAAGGTGCTTGTAGTGAAGCAGGGGGGTTGGAAGGAAAGTAAATGTTGCACTTATGCTAGATGCAAATGAGATGATGCTGGAAAATGAGTAGCTGGATGGACGGAGGTGTCGCAAGGATTGGCTTCGAGTGGCTGGATTAGGACTTAGATGGCTTGAGAGGCTTGGACCAGTGGTCAGGCTGGGCTGGACCAGGGTTGGACTCTCCTCACTCGGGCTCTCCTTGGTGGAAAGATGGGCTAAAGGGGCGGAGAAGGGCTTGGAACGGACCCGGACTGGATTGGAATCGATTGTCTTTTGAAATGAGAAGGGGAGGGGGTATTTATAGCTGCGGAGAGTGGCAGCTCTCGTAATTTTGTCCGGGCGGCCTGCCATGGGCCGCCCGTACGGCCGCTCCTCGGTTTCCAGCGAGTACGGCCGTTCCCTCGGGGCTGCTGTAGGACTCGCTGGTCGACTCAGTGAGTTGACTCAGCGGGTCGACTCGGTGGTTTGACTCGACGGGTTGACTCGACGGGTTGACTCGGTGTTTTGACTCGACGGGTTGACTCGACGGGTTGACTCAGCGGGTTAACTCAGCGGGTTAACTCAGCGAGTTGACTCAGTGAGTTTGACTTTTTTGGGATTTTTTGACTGGACTTTTTTATGGGGGGTTTTTCAGGGTGGTTTTTAGGACTGGGTTAACTGGGTTCAGGCTTGAACTGGGCTATGTAATGGGGCTTACAAGGGTGAGTTTGGCTGAGTTTGGACTTGGGATTTGGGGGTATGGTCCTCCGTTCAACCAGCTATCTCTACCAACAGTGTAGCCGAAGGTGGGGTGTCTACAGATGCCCCTCTTTGGCAGAGGTTGCATGCAACCGAATGCCAAAGCGAGTGGACACCCCACTTCTGACCCGGTCATTCATAGATCATGGTCTGAAATCTTTGCTTACTTTTGCATCTGTGCCAGTTGATTGTTTGGAGATCGCTCACTTGCACATACCGCGAGAGTTTGGAGAAAACGTTGCGATTGTCCCTGCAGTTTGCTGCAACCTGGGTACCCAATCGCAACCCTTCCATTCCTGATCGGTACTAACATCGGAAAGGTACAGCAGAGCCTCTGCGTCGATAGTCTTACGAGGTTACTGACCCTGTGATTGATTGTATGTTTGATGTTTTCCCAGATCACTCCAGGAGTACTTGTTTCGCTTGACTGTCAAAGTGGTTAGACGCCCTGCGTCCGATAGTCTTACGGGATTCTACTACGCCGACTTGGACTCAGTCAAGGTACTTCAGGCATCCACGCCTAGGTATGTGCGGGTGGGCTTTTCCACCCGATCTGCTGGTTTCGATGCTTAGTTTGCAATTCATTCTTTCCTTGATTGTGGTCTGGAATCTTTGTTGTCCTTTGTATCTGAGTCAGTTGATTGTCTGGAAGTTGATAACTCGCACATACCGCGAGAGTTTGGAGAAAACGTTGCGATTGTCCCTGCAGTTTGCTGCAACCTGGGTACCCAATCGCAACCCTTCCATTCCCGATCGGTACTAACATCGGAAAGGTACAGCAGAGCCTCTGCGTCCGTTAGTCTTACGAGGATGCTGACCCTGAGACTGATTGTGTGATGTTTGATGTTTTCCCAGATCACTCCAGGAGTACTTGTTTCGCTTGACTGTCAAAGTGGTTAGACGCCCTACGTCCGATAGTCTTACGGGATTCTACTACGCCGACTTGGACTCAGTCAAGGTACTTCAGGCATCCACGCCTAGGTATGTGCGGGTGAACTCTTTCCACCCAATCCGCTGATTTTGATACTTGGGTTACAATTCATCGTTTCCACCTGTTCAAATGGTTTCTTTGACCGAGCCTTTTGGCTTTCATCTTTTTGTATCTTGGCATGTGGTACGACTGCACTGACACTGGAGTTCAGTTCGATCGTACTTTGAGTGCATTGGATCCGATGATCTCCGGGGAAACCGCGAGACATTGGATCTTATTTGATTTTTGCGTTGGCTCCTACCCAGAGATATGGAGGATCTCCTGGTGTGTTGGAGGCAGAACGCTCTACTGAGAAAGTATTTTTGGATTTTTGAAAAGATACCCACTCTGGGGAGTGATACTCCGTGGGGTTTTTTATTTGCAAATAGAAATATTTTTTTGTCTTTTTGAAATGAAAGTCTGGTTCGCATGTGCCTCCACTAGGGATGCCTGTGGGGTCTTTAGCTAACCGACTTTTATTTTGAAAGCAGGTAAACATGATGATTGATGCGATGGATGCTGATGCATGGAGATGCATGATGAATGCATGGCTTTGGCTCATTCTCTTTCAGTTTGATGATTTTGCTTTTGCTGGAGATGCAGAGAATTTTGAGCTTATTGCTTACAGGGTTGTACTCCCTTGGGGATTTTTCTTTTTGATACGGAGGTTTGGACAGCGGGTTGGTCAAGATCCCGACCCGTGGTCGATCAGGTCCATCGTCCCAAGATGCTGTTTCTTTGCTAATGAGAATGCACGAGGATATCATTCGACTTCAAGATGTTCTTCGGGGCATACATGTGATTGAGATGGTGTTTGGTTGCCCGTTTTGGTCAAGATTCCAATTTGCGGGCGATTGGATCCGTCATCCCATACTGTGAAGTGAGCGGAGTTCAAGACTCCTGAATTGTAGTGCTGGGGATGCTAATTTTTGTGATTTTTTTGTAAATATGTGGTCCGAATCTTTACCTGAGCGATCAGGATAGAGATTGGTTATTGAAAACACAGGAAATATTTTTGTGATTTTTCGAAATATTTTTGATGAAAGCAAGAGAAGTATTTTTGTGATTTTTGCAGATATTTGATTTGAAAGCGATGGAAATATTTTTTGTGATTTTTGAAGAGGTGATTTTGCAATGTTTTTTGTATTTTGTGATTTTTCTGAAATGCAGGGAAAAGATGTGGAATTTCCATCCACTTCCAGCTTCTACTGCTGGTAAGGCACCCGATCCATTTTACGTCAGCGAGCAAGACGAGTCTCACACAGTTAAGTGCCGTAGTTTTACATCTTCGGATGAGGGGATTTTGAGGGTTTTCAGTCAACACACCCACAAAGTTGCCTGTTCCTCATGTGCAATGCACATAGACCACGTATCGTCCGACGGACTCCTTCGGCCACAAGATGAGCCACATCCTCACATTTCCCTTAGTCAATCCAGTTTGGGGTCTTACGTTGCTCACAATTCCGTGAGGGTGAGCTCCACCTCCCAACAGCCTTAATCCCCTTCATGAGTTCTAGGAACAGGGAACATCCGTCAGCTTCAACAGCGACTTCCAACTCAAGGTTGTCTATCACGGTGCGTTCAACACGAACAGGATTGCGGAGTTCTGCCCGCCTCAGCCTTTACCTGTTTAAAAGATTCCAGACACCCGTACGATCAAGTGTCAGCCATGTCTGGAACAGGTTAGGAAAGAAAGCCCCCGAGAAGTTAATCCCAGTGTAGTTTTAGGTCTTCGGACCGCTGGGGATAAATTGGTGGATCAAAACTGGTGATGAAAACTTTTTTGTTTTATATTGTATATATATATATATATATATATATATATATATATATATATATATATATATATATATATATTTTTTTTTTTTTTTTTGAAAAAGTTCCAGACTTTAACTCGAGTAATCGAGATTGACACTGGTTTTTATGGAAAGCTTTAAAATATTTTTGGTATTTTTGAGATGATCCGGGTCATCGAACCATGATCCCAACGGTCGAGGCCGATGCCGGTTTTTAGTTGAAAGCGAGAAAGGTCCCCCGAGAAATTAATCCCAGTGTAGTTTAAGGTCTTCGGACCATGAAACTGTACAAAGAGGGGCAAACATTTTTTTTTTGGAAAAATGTCCGGTGTCAGCGGATGGACAATCCAGACTGATGCCGGTTTTTATTGAAAATCTCTCGGGATGTCGATCCCGACGTAGTTTAAGGTCTTCGGACCAAAATTTTAAAAGCGGGGCTGGTAATATATTTTTATGATTTTTGAAAATGTCCGGAGTCATTGATCTTGAGCAGACAAGACCGGCGCCGGCTTTTATTGAAAATCTCTCGGGATGTCGATCCCGACGTAGTTTAAGGTCTTCGGACCCAGACTTAGTAAAGGGAGGGCAAACACATTTTTTTTGTTTTTTCGAAATGATCCAGATCATCAGATCTTGGCCGGAAAGGCTGGGATCGATGTTGGTTTTTATTAAAAATCTCTCGGGACGTTGATCCCGACGTAGTTTAAGGTCTTCGGACCCAAAACTTTAAAAGAGGAAAGACATTTTTTTTGTTTTCTTTTTTGGAAAAAATTCTGGGTCATCGATTCTGATTTTGATGGTCGAGATCGATACCCATTTTTATTAAAAATCCCTCGGGATCTTGATCCCGACGTAGTTTAAGGTCTTCGGACCAGAAACTGTACAAGTGATGTATATATATTTTTTTTTGGTTTTTTGAAAGTGTCCGGAGCCACCAGATCTTGAAGAAGACTGATGCCGGTTTTATTGACAATCCCTCGGGATCTTGGTCCCGACGTAGTTTAAGGTCTTCGGACCAGAAACTGTACAAGCGGTGTATATATTTTTTTTTTGGTTTTTTGAAAGTGTCCGGAGCCACCAGATCTTGAAGAAGACTGATGCCGGTTTTTATTGACAATCCCTCGGGATCTTGGTCCCGACGTAGTTTAAGGTCTTCGGACCAGAAACTGTACAAGTGAACAGTAATCAAGGGCGGAGATTCTTGGGATTCTTCTTGGAATGGTTTGGATCATCTGGTCATGCCTTTGGATGGTTGAGATCATTGTTTGACCAAGTCAAATTTTCCTTTCTTTTTCTTGGAAATTCCATGGAACTTTTCCACATCATCCACCCAATTTCTCACCCATTTCTCATGAGATGAGATTTTGGTGAGATTTTCTCTTTTTTCTCACCATTCTCTTCCATCACTTCATTCTTACATGGAGGTACAAGATTCACTTGCAACCACCCTTCCCAAGGAGGAGTTCTTCCCAAGGAGAGGGAGAGGGAGGTCGTTTCAAGTAGGTGGAGGCTAGGACGGCCTCCCATGGGCCGCCCGCCCGGTCTCTGCCTCCTGGTCTCTTCAGGGGGCTGGGTAAAAGGGTGCCCTCCCCTTTTCTATATAACATGGGGCACCCTCCCCCCCTCAAACGTGCAATCTCTCTCTTCTCTCTCTCATACTCTTTCTTTCTTTAAGTTTCCTCTCTCTTCTTTGGTGATCCTTTGCTCTTTTCAAGTGGTGGGCCTTAGAGAAATCTTGGGACAGCAAGGTGGTCCTTCTTTGGTGAGTGGTAAAGGTATGGACCACTTCCTTTCTCTTTCTTGTCCTTTTCCATCTTCATTGTCTCTTCTCATGATCCTTTTCCTTTTTCATGTAGCTATTCAAAGGGGTGTGAAGGTGGGCCCAAGCATTCTTGATCTTTTCTTAGATCTCAAGTCTTTCAAAGGTGGTGCATGGAGAAGGACATTGCAAGCTCTCCACTTCCTCATTTTTTTCTTTTTCACACTCCCTCCATGTGCATGTAAGGAGTAATTTTGCCATGTCATCAAGTGTGCATGGCAAAATACTCTATCTTTTTCATGGGAGTTGGGCCTCTTTTCATGTGTATCAAATGGGCTCAAAGTGAAGTCATGGCCCTTGGTGTATTTGATGGGCCCAATGCTTCATTTTGGGCTCCCTCATGCTTTCTTGCCTTTGTCATTTTTCCTTTGGAGCTTACTTTCTTTTCTATCTTTTTCAAGGTTTGGGCCCATGGGCATGGTAGGGCCCATCTCAAGTTTTGGGCTCATGGGGCTCATTTTGGGTGACCCCATCTTTCTTTACATGTGTATGGATCAAGGTGGCTAGCCCATTCTTCATTTTGGATCTCAAGTGGGCTAGCTTTCCTAGGTGGGCTTATATGGACAAGTAGCCCAAGTCTTCCACTATTTCTTTGATTATGATGTACATCTTTGCACAAAGTGTGGTGGGCTCCTTGGAGTTTTTCATGTGGATGGGCTTTTGGGCCTTCATTGAAACTTGGGCACTTCTTTGGACCATGTGTGCCACACTACACTTTGTTCATGTAGGCTTTTTCTTTTCATGCTTTCTCTCTTGATGGATGGAGGACTTGAGTTACTTGACCATCTACAAATCCCATGAGTGAGTTGTTCCCACAATCTCACTAAGTTCAAATGGCTTCCTTTGTGGTAGGATTGTGGTTCTCAAGAGTTTCCCTTAGATGTTATCAATCTCAAATGGATGATTCTCAAGTGAGCTATCCATACAACCATGGGTCCTTGATCTTTTCTTTGGGGACTTGGTGGGTCATCCATTATCATTCTCAAGTATGAGTGGTTTTTCTTTCCATTTGTGGGAAAGAATGATACCCATAGGTTGCCCATTTTTGTCCCATGCCTTGGGACATTTTGGATTTTGATATTCAAGTGGGCTATGTGTACCATTCTTATCCATTTTCATGATGGTTGGGTGACTCCTCAAGCCATGCTCTTTTGTGCTCAAATGGTCTCCCTTTTGGTGAAAAAGTTGGTGCACATAAGTTGCCCAAACTTGCCTTTTTCATGGGCATTTTCAACCTTGATTCTTCATGTGGGCTATGTGCATCAACTTTCTACCCTTAGCTTCTTTGATTCATATGTTTATGGGTGGACCTCCTTGTTGTATTCTCATGGTCAAAACTTTCATCAAGATGAGGCACATAAGGTTGCCCATGGTTAACCCATGAATGGGTCCTCATGTTCTTCAAGTGGGCTATGTGCTCTCTTCAATCCATTGAGATGAGGCATTTGGGTTGCTCTTGGAGACCCGTTTCCTTTCTACTCCCACTTGTCCATGCATATGTGTAAAAAGATGGAGACATCCTGAGTGAGAATCATGACCTTGGCATAAAAGTGAGTCAATCCTTGGCCACATGTGGACTTTGAAGAGGAACTTCTCATGTGCAGTAGGACTCTCATCCTTAGTTGATTTCATGGCACTTGAGTGCATTTGTTGTCCAAAATGTGTCCTTGGATGATGGGCTTTTCTTACCTGAGGCATGCCATGCCACCTTCTTTAAGGCAGGCCTTACTTTTTCCAATGGGTCCAACACATATCCTAAGTGACACATGGAATTGGACTTTGGATTTTGCATTTGAATGTGAGTCCAATCCCATGGGTTTCTTGGATGAGAATTTGGATGTTAATGGGTAAAGGATAGGGACTTACCTTGTCAAGCTTGTAGGATTCCATGGCGGATGGTACCAGGGGCCACCAAGTAGTTGACGAGGATGATCCTGCTTTCATTGTCCGCCGGGGGGACCACATGTGTTCCCTAGCTATGGAGCATCAACCTCTTCCTTCCATCAAGGGTCGAGGTACCAGGGATCGCTGGGACAATTGGATGAAGGAGCCACAGCCCTTGCTTGAGCGAGTACTAGATGGTACTCCTTTTGCTGGCCTCCTCACCCTACGCTTCCATAATAACGACGCCAACCGCATGATGCTTGCGGCCCTTTGTGAGAGGTGGCGGGATGAGACCCACACCTTCCAGCTCCCTTGTGGAGAATGGGGAATAACCCCTTTGGACATTTATATGCAGATAGGTTTCCCATTTCATGGGGCAATTGTCCCTCAAGTTAGCTCTTTAGCTCCCCTCTCTTCCACTGATTGGCTGCGGCTTGTCGGTGACGTCCCTCCTGAGGGTGAATTCCAAGGCCATCAAGTGAAGATGCGATGGTTTTACAACAATTTTGCTTCCGTTATCCCTACCACCGAACGAGAGGCCCTCCACAAGGCGCGGGCCATGATCACTTATGCTTTTGGATCCTTTCTTTTTTGTCATGCGAATGAGAGAGTTGATCCTAAATTTCTTCGTTTAGTCGAGGATCTTCATCACCCCTATAATTGGAATGGGGCCATCCTGACCCGTCTCTTTCAAGGTCTGGACAAGACCTGTCGGCATAGCCGGTCCTTCACAGGCTTCTGGCCTGTTGTTGAGGTACCTCTTCTTTCATCCTCTTTGGAGCCGTTTGCCTCCTTTCTCTCTCTGATCATTAAATGTACTTTCATCCAGACTTGCTTTTATGACCATTTTCTGCATCTTGCGCCGAGGATGCGAGATGACATTGAACCCGCTCAGTATCGCCACATGTACTGGCATCAGCAGAATCGTCAGCGGAACTCCCGAGTTCCCGGGGACAATTGGCGTGCTGATATAGACGGGCTGACCGTTGAGGACGTAAGTATCTTGCTTGTCTTTGTCCTTGTACTGTACTTGCAACTGATCGTGGTAACCTCTTCTGCTGCAGTTTGCCCGGATGCCATACGCTAGTTTCCCTCTCTACTACACACCCCAGCGCGTGGAGGCATATGATGCTTCATGTCTCCGTGTTATGCTTTCTGACGCTGAGTCCTTCCAATGGTACTTGGGAGAGAGATTGCTTCGGCAAGTCACTGGGGTAGCTCGGGTCCCCTGTTCTGCACCTCCTCCAGCTGCTCGGATGCCAGCTGATGAGAGAGTTGAGGCTCTGGTGGGCCAGCCTGGCTTCCGTTTCACGATCCCGGATCGTGATTATGACGAGTGGTATCTGCTATTTGGCCAGGGGCCTTTGCTTCCTTCACTTTATGTTCCAGGTGGCCGTCGCAGGTATGCTGGAGGTTCAGTGACTGCTCCTTTGATGGATCTTTATCGTCGGGAGCGGGACGCGAGGAGGGGCGATGATGATTATGTTGGTGACTTGTAGCTGGCTCTGCTTTATATGGTCTTGTACTTTTGTTTTTGTCCCCTTTTGTATCAAGCACTTTTGGATGAATATACAGGCTTTGATTTCTCCCAAATTCCTTGGTGATGTCTGGATGCTTTGATTCTTGACTCATTCTTTCATGATTTGAGACTGCTTAGTTGCATGGGTGATGACTTGAATGGCTCAGATCGCTTGTCTTGACTTTGTGAGCCCACTTGATGGTTAGATCTTGGATTCTGGCCCTTCTTGTGATGATCAAACCTTTGATCTTGTTGTTTGACGGCTCATATAGGTTCTTCAATGGTTTAGATCATGATGATCTAGTCTTTGAATGGCTTGGATTGCTTGTGGCCCCCACTTGATCAACTTTCCTTCTCTTTGGCTTGATCAGCCCTATTCCGGTCACATTGCTTCGTGATTGGACCAGTGGGGCACTTTTTGTATGATCTTGATCATCTTCAGTCGAAATCGGGAGTGGACCAGAGCCTTGGGCGGCCCACGGAGCGCCATCTGCTGACGTGGACTGTCAGCCTCACCTACCAAAAGCCCTGGAGCCAATCCCGCGGAGAGAGGGGATCTGCGTCCGTACGGGCGGCCCAGGGCAGGCCGCCCAAGGCTCGCCTCTTGAGCGGCCTGGGCTGGCCCTGGTTCGGACATCTCCTGCTGTCTGTTGCTGCTGTCCCCACATTCCCTGTACTGGACCGTTCGATTCCAGCCATGAATCCTCTTGTCCCCTTGTCTTTTCTCTTCATCTTGTCTTCTTCTCATTTTGTCCTTTCTTGGGCAATGGATGGTGGAGATTTGGGGGCTGTGGGGGCTGTCCAAGGTGGGTCCCATACTTCAGATTTTCAATTGAGCTTTGATAATGAGGAGATGTCTTTAATGGATGGGGGAGATGGGGCATTGAATGGAAGCATTGATGAGGGTTTAGGGAATGGAGTTGGTGGAGCTTTGAATAGCTCCATTAATGGTGGGATGGCTGGATTTTCTGATTTGAATGGGGCCCTCATTATGGGAGGAATGGATGGTATGGATGAGATGATGGGATGGGACATAGGTGAGGCTATGCATCCCTTGAGTGTGGGTCCCATGGATGATGTGATGGACGGTGATGATGGGACTATGAGGGACATAGATGGGCTGATCTCATGTCTGGATGGTATGGATGGCTCAGATGGTACCTTTGACGGTTTGGATGCTCTGGATGAGGGCCAGGATGTACGGTATACTTCTTTGGGTGGACTTGATGTGATCATTGATGATGTCCCCCTGATGATGGACGGTGTGGATGCCTCGATGATCCCTTTGATCGGCCAGGATGATGACTGGATTCATGATTTCCTACTGGAGAGGGCCGCAGGTCCGGATCTGGCCGTTGATTCTTCAATCGGGGTAGCCGGGACCCTTTTTGATAGTTCAGATGTATTCTTTGACGGTCAGATTGGTCAGGATGCCACGATGTGCGGTGTGATCTTCACTGATAGTCCTTTTGGTGGGGAGCATTGTCCTTCCCTTGGTCATTGGCCCTTTGCGCATTCTGTTCATGAGGTGGGCGAGTCTTCTCATGCGGCTGAGGCTATGACAGTTTCAGATAGTGATGCGACTATATCAGACATAGCCGCCACTGAGGACAGGTCAGGGGCTGTTGAGTCTGCAGAGGTTCCAGTTTTTCCTTCTCCTTCGCCTGTTGACCTTCAGATCTTCGATGAGTTGTCCTCGATTTCTGGGCCTTTTGTGCTGGAGGGGATACCGGTGAGGACTTGTCAGCTGCTTCCTCGTTCTTCTTGCTCGCCACGACTGCTTGCTTGGCTTGACAGCTTGTCAGCTTATGAGATTCGAGATTTGGAGTCTTATGGCTTTGGCAGTCTGATTCATATGGCTAGAGTTGACATTGACT
The DNA here is from genome assembly GCA_003013855.2 of Liriodendron chinense. Lineage (NCBI taxonomy): Eukaryota > Viridiplantae > Streptophyta > Magnoliopsida > Magnoliales > Magnoliaceae > Liriodendron > Liriodendron chinense. The sequence goes on from PVNU02003244.1 coordinate 38,536, forward strand.
GGAGGATGCTCGGAGCTGCCTTGATTGACTGGGTCCCTTCGTTGAACTTGTTTGCGTTCAATGATATGGAGATGGGGCCTTCTTTGGAGGAGCTTGCACGCTTGACAGGCTTACCCTGGGATTATGCTCAGTACTTCTCACCGAAGACATTGCCGAAGACTGCTACACCGCAGAACTGGTTTGGGATCCCCTATCTTGTTCGGCCTGCAGCTAGTGGCCAGGATGCTGTAGTGTTCTCTTTGGACCTGCTGTATGATCTTTTTTCGGGTCCTCAGGGTACGGCTGGTTCTACCTTTGCTCGGAACGCACTGATGTTTTGCTTGATTGCTGAAGTGCTGTTCTCGGGATGGCGAAGGTCCCAGACTCCTTTGCTTTTTGAGGTGATGAGCCGAGCTGCCCGTCGGCAGGGGATTATTTCTCTAATCTTGGCCGAGCTATTTGATGGGCTGACCGACTGTGCCCTGGGCCGCACTCGTGTCCTTCGCGGCTGTTGTGCTTTCCTTCAGGTATCTTTTCTGCACCTTTTTTCTTCTTGCTTTGCTAGGAATTGTTTTGCTCTAGCTGAACTTCTTTTGCTTTCTGTGATCAGGTATGGCTATGGGAGCGTCTTTCTCTGACCGTTCCTGTACCTCTTCCTGGCATCCCTAGCTCTGACATCATGCGTTATATTATGGAGTTCCTTCCTCATACAGCCAGGATGAGTGAGCCCTTGTATCGCAGGATGTTCGCTGAACTTCGTGACTGGAACGTTCGTTGGGAGTCATCTTGGCTTTCACTTCCTCCAGTGCTTTGCGATGCACACCGCCTTCCTCTGATGTTGGTAGGCTTTCGATCTTTCTTCTCTTATCATCCCATTCGGTTCCTGCGGCAGTTTGGGTATGAGCAGGATGTTCCTCTTTTCGCTTTTACGGGTATCGGGCGTCGGGCACTTCCACCTAGATCCTCTGACTTCAGGACCCGGATTGATTGTTCTTGGGCGAGTTATTTGACAGCTGATTTGTTGGGTTTTGAGCTGCGGACTTTTCCGATGGCGACCGCCCCATATCAGTATTGGGTTGCTGAGCAGTCTTTGTATCGACGTATCCCTTGTTGGCACCAGACTGCCGATGAGGATGAGCAGGATATTCTTGGAGATGCTGGCTCTTCATCTGGTTCATATGAACCTTTTGAGGAGCGCCCGTTTATTGATCCTGGCTTCCTTTTGGCCACTCATGGCCATCTGCTGTCTGAGATCTCTGCACTTCGGTATCATTGCGAGATGATGTCGAGGAGATTGGCTGCCGATCAGAGATTGTCTGATGAGGAGACAGCGATCCGTACCCTTGAGCGCGATGAGGCGCATTACCTGCGTATGGAGGTGAGCAGGTTGAGAGCGAGACTATCTTTTTATGAGTCAGAGGACTCACCTGATGTGGCCGAGGAGGAGGGTAGAGATTGATTGTGTTGGCCACCTGCACACTGATTTTTGCATATATGATTGATGATGATGCATTTTTTTGTATTTTTGAAAAAGATGATATGTGTAAGAGAAATATAATGCATTTAATTGAAAAGAGAAAAAAACTGTTTGAAAATCTACTGTGCCATTAGTTGTCTTGTGAGTGTTTCTGGACTTTGTGTCAGGATATAGGAATCAGAACTGGGGCTCGGTCAATGATTTGACCGATGTCTCGAGACTTGACTTGTGTGTTCCTTTGGTTCCCTAGAGATGTAGACAACGGAAACTGTTGCCTCCTGAGATTGTCAGAACTTGTAGAGCTCTTCGTTCCCGACTGCGCTTCTTCTTGTTCTTGAACTGTAACCGCTTGAACTGATCTGGACCGTCTGCTTTCTTGGTACCTGCACTTTTATTTATTTATTTTTTTTTTCTTTTTTTCTTTTTGAGCCATTTTTGCCTGCAGCGCTCTTTCGAGTTTTCACTACAGCCGGCCTTTCCCGTCATTTTTGCCCGTGGCGCCCTTTCAGGTTTTCACCACGTCCCGGGTATTTGGTCTTACCTGCCCCTTGGCAGCTGTGCTGTTTTTACCCTTGGCGCCCTTTCAGGTTTTCACCAAGTCCGCTGTATGCCCACTGTTTTTACTCGGAGCGCCCTTTCGGGTTTTCACTCCGCCCTCTTTGTTTAGGCACACATTTTCTTTTTTCTTCTCTTTTTTTTTTTCTTTTTTCTGGATCTCTGGATAACTGCGGCGGCTAGAGGTCGGGAATCCGTCGTTGCCGGCCGATGGCAGTCCTTCAGCCCTTATCCTGAGTTACGATGATAGAGCTGTCGGTCTTTGCTAAAGACCTCTCTGAGATGGATGGATGGATGACTGTGTTTCTTCTTGGGTTGATTTTTTCTTGGGTGCCTTGCTTTGGCTTCCCTTTTTTCTTTCTCTTTTTTTTTTCTTTTTTTCTTTTTCTTTTGCATTCTTTTTCTCTCTTTTTTTTTTTTTCCTTTTTGAATCCCCCCTTTTTTTTTTGTATTTTTCTTTTTGGAGTTCCCTTATTTGAAACACTTGTTGGTGGACGGGAATGATTTCTCAGAGGTCTTAGCTTCGACCTCTTGACTTCAGCTCTATTAAAGTAACTCTTGATAAGGTCAGAATGACTTACCCGTGAAAGATTTTCACGTTGTCGGCGTTGGTTGGCTCAGGAAGATCCACCCCTCTCATGCTGGTGAGTCTGAGGGCGCCTCCGGGAAGTACTTCTCTGACGATCAGCGGCCCGTCCCACGAGCGTTTGAACTTTCCTCTGGGATCTGGAAGGTGCGACGGTAGAATCTTCTTCATGACCATGTCGCCTATCTTGAAGCTCCTTTTTCGGACTCTCTTGTTGTAAGCCCGAGCGATCCTTTTCTGATAGCACTGTGAATGACTTAGTGCACGCATGCGTTTTTCATCTGCTAGCTGCAACTGATCAAATCTGGCCCGTTGCCATTCTCCTTCTTCAATTCCGCTTTCGAGTAACACTCGGAGTGATGGTATTTCCACTTCGACTGGTAGAACTGCTTCCATTCCGTAAGTAAGCTCGAAAGGAGTAACGCCCGTAGCAGATCGTACAGACGTTCGATAGGCCCAAAGTGCATATGGGAGCATATCTGACCAATCTCGATATGTCACGACCATCTTCTCGAGTATCCTGACGATTGTCTTGTTTGCGGCTTCTACCCCACCATTCATCTGGGGACGGTAGGGGCTTGATCGATGACGTTGGATCTTGAACTTGCTGAGGAAGTCATCCATCTTCTTGTTGACGAACGGGGTTCCATTATCTGTGATGATAGCATTAGGGGATTCCAGTATCGGCATATGATGTTGTTCTTCATGAATTTGATCACTTGAGATGCTGCAATCGTGGTGTATGAGGCTGCCTCTACCCACTTGGTGAAGTAGTCGACTGCCACAAGTATGTACTCGTGACCATTTGATGCTTTGGGACTGATCATTGCCGATGATGTCGAGTCCCCACATGGAGAAGGGCCAGGGGGTGGTCAGATTGTATAACTCTGATGATGGGGCATGGATTTGATTCGCATGCTCTTGACACTTGAAGCATTTTCTGACGTGTTTGCAACAGTCTGTCTCCATGGTGAGCCAGTAGTAGCCGAGTCGTAGAATCTTCTTTGCCATCATGTGCCCATTCATGTGTGGGCTACAGATTCCTTCGTGTATTTCTTTCATGATCTTTGCAGCTTTTGTTTCATCGACGCATCGGAGGAGGATGTGATTATAGGATCGCTTGTAGAGAACTTCGCCACTGATGGTGAACTGGCCGGCCAAACGTTGGATGGTTCGGCGATCTGTTGCTGTTGCTGACTCTGGATACTCCTGGGTTTCGAGATATTGCTTGATGTCGGCATACCAGGGTTTGTCAGGGACAGCTTCGGCTTCTTCTATTTGCAGGCAAAAAGCAGGTTCTTCTTGAATTTCGACTGTGAGCTCCCATTCTGAAGCTCCTTTTGGTATCTCGAGCATTGATGCAGAGTGTGGCGAGAGCATCTGCAAACTGGTTCTTGGCTCTGGGCATGTATGAGAAGGTGATTTTCTTGAATTCTTCGATCAGATTGTCAAGATACACATGATATGGTATCAACTTCTCGTCTTTGGTCTTCCATTCGCCATTGGTCTGATTGATGATAAGCTGTGAGTCTCCAAATACTCGTAGCTTCTTGACGCCCAAGATTATGGCTTCCCTTAAGCCAGCGATACATGCTTCGTACTCTGCCATGTTGTTGGTGCACTCGAATGCGATACGCCTCGAGATAGGAATAGGGACATCGTCTGGAGAGTAGAGGATTGCTCCAATACCAGCTCCCTTTAGAGTTTGCTGCGCCGTCGAAGAATAATGTCCATTCATCTTTCTTCTTCTTTTCGTCCTCTTCAATGAGCAAGAGATCTTCATCAGGGAAGAATGTCTTGAGCGGCTGATAGTCCAGGAGAGAGTGAGCCGCAAGATGATCGGCGAGGGCCTGTCCCTTGATTGCCTTTTGAGTGACATAGGTGATGTCAAACTCAGACAAGAGTAGCTGCCATTTAGCTATCCTTCCAGTGAGTGCCGGCTTCTCGAACAGGTACTTGAGCGGATCCATGTGAGCGAGAAGGAGAATAGGGAATGCAATCATGTATTGACGGAGTCGCTGAGTCGCCCAGACTAGGGCGAGGCAAGTCTTCTCGATCGGGGAATACCTGGTCTCGTAGTCGGTGAACTTTCGACTCAAATAGTATATTGCTTGTTCTTCTTCCCGGTCTCAGTCGTGCTGGCCGAGGACACAGCCAATGGCTTCTGCTGCTACCGAGATGTATAACAATAGTGGTCGTCCAGGAGTGGGAGGCACTAGGACTGGAGGATTCATGAGATACTTCTTGATGCGGTCGAAGGCGACTTGGCAATCATCATTCCATTCTTTTGGGACAGTTCTTCCGAAGGAGCTTGAATATGGGCTCACAGATAGGTGTGAGCTGTGCGATGAAGCGACTGATGTATTGAATTCTGCCGAGGAAACCACGAATTTCTTTCTCTGTTCTAGGAGGGGGCATCTCGATGATTGCTCTGGTTTTGGTCTCGTCGACCCTGATGCCATCTTCGCTCACCATAAAGCCGAGGAGCTTACCTCCCATTGCACCGAAGACACATTTCTGAGGGTTGAGGCGGAGCTTGTACTTTTCTAATCTGTTGAATAACTTCTTCAGATCTTCAAAGTGTCCTTCCATTGTGCGAGATTTGACGATCATGTCGTCCACATATACTTCAAGCTCTTTGTTCATCATGTCGTGGAATAGTGCTGTCATTGCTCGCTGATATGTTGCTCCTGCGTTCTTTAGACCGAACGGCATCACCCTGTAACAGAAGGTTCCCCAGGGAGTGATAAATGCTGTCTTCTCGCGATCTTCGACGGCCATCTTGATCTGATTGTAACCTGAGAACCCGTCCATGAATGAGAAGATCTTGTATCCAGCGGTGTTGTCGACCAGAGTGTCGATATGTGGCAAAGGGAAGTCATCTTTTGGACTGGCTTTGTTGAGATCTCGGAAGTCGATGCACATTCGAACCTTGCCAGTCCTTCTTCGGTACTGGTACGATGTTGGCGAGCCATTCAGGGTAGTTGGAGACTACCAAGAATCCCGCATTGTATTGCTTGATGACTTCATCTCGGACTTTCAGAGCCCATTCTGGCTTCATTCTTCGGAGTTTTTGCTTCACTGGCTTCATATCTGCCTTGGTTGGCAGATGGTGTACAACGAGCTCTTCATCGAGCCCCGGCATGTCTTCATATGAGAACGCGAAGTTGGACAATCTTGGAGCTAGGAACTCTATCATTTTCTGTTTCATCTCAGGTGGCAACGATTTTCCAATGCGTACTTCCCTAGGAATCTCAGGCGTCCCCAAGTTTACTATCTCGAAATCATCGGCTACAACATTGGCTTTAGATTCGAACTTTTTGAGGAAATCCTCTAGTTCGGGAGCTGGATCATCATCTTCCTCGTCCCGAGCTTCGTCCAGACCCATGAGCTCAAAGTCTAATTCGATGTCGAAGTCATATGATTCGACTTCAAACTCATGCGACTCTTTAGACGAACTTGGCACACTATTGAATGCAGGGAAAGAAATATTTTTTGATTTTTGAGATTTTTCTGAAATGAAATGATAGATGTTTTTGGCTTTTGAAAGTTTTTTATTTTTTTGGTTTTTCGAAATTCACGGGACTTTGAACAAGTGGGCATTGCAGACCATGATTGAGCCCAACTTGTTCCAAAGTTCCGGTCGCTGCTTAAACAGGCGTTTTTTTTTTGGAAGCCAGAGCCCTCAGATGGCTCTTTGGCTGATTCAAAAGTGAGGGGAACAGATGACCATTCAGGACCCCACACTTCCTCCCCTGAAGAGGTGGGGGTTGATGATTTGGGCGAAGAATCATGGTCTGGCCCAATGACCATGACTTCTTGCTGGTCAGGTTCGAGATCTGAGTCGTACTCAGTCCCTCCCGGATCACTTACCTCAGCATTGCAGTTCGTCTGGTTCCACAGCTAGACACAAGTTTGGAACCTGGACATCAGACCAATCTAGGGCTGGCCACTTCCCCTTCTTGGTCCAATGGATGGGCTGCTTCTGCCCCTGGCTGATGATTGATGATGTTGATTTTGCAGAGATGGGCAAGTCGTGCTCCTTGCTAATTGGTGATGAGATGGGCGAGTCGTGCCCCTTGCTGATTGAAGTGGGCAGGTTGTGCCCCTGGTTGAGAGAAGTGGGCAAGTTGTGCCCCTGGTTGGGAGCAGGTGTTAGAGTAACCTGGTCCTGAAGCTGCTGTATTTGTCTTCCTTCTTCGTCTTCATCATTTCCTCCTTCTTCTGGAGGCTTAGAGGGTTCGAGAATCTGATCCCATCGGATGGGGGGCCACGTAGCCCAAACTAGGCTCATCGGGAGGCCTTTGTGTAGTGCAGTCGGTTGATTCCCTCCTGGATCTTTGCAAGGTTCTCCTGGCTTGACGAATTGGATGGGTGAGCACCGAAATTTCTTCCTTCTCTTGTCCATGAAGGTTGACCTGTATCCGAGTCCCCACTTGCGTTGGTTATATACCAGCGGTACCTTTCTGGACTTGAAGTGGTTCTTCATTCGATATTTGAAGCTCAGACGCTCTGCCGGTGAAAAGACACGGTCCACCCTTACCGGTTCTGGATTGGCGATAGAGTTCACAGTCTCGAATTCGAAACTGTGAAACGGGATGTCTTCTTCAGAGTGCTGGATATCGATGACCGGGATGTCTGGTTCAGTGGCAGTAGCATTGGAAGGAATGATGAGCTCCTTCTCTGCGTGGATAGAGATCACTTGATTTCCACAGATATACTTTACTCGTTGATGCAGGGTTGATGGCACAGCTCCAACCTTGTGCAGCCATGGTCGTCCGAGCAGCATGTTGAAAGAGGCTGATATATCCAGGATTTGGAATGTGATGGTAGAAACTTCTGGACCTATCTGTACCTCTATGTCGACCTCCCCTTCCACTGATCGGCGGGTGTTGTCAAATGCTCTGACGCATATGGTGCTGGGTCGGAATGAAGAAGGATTGATTCCCAGGCGTTCCGCGGTCTTGAGTGGGCAGACATTTAAGCTTGAGCCATTATCGATAAGGACCAGCGGAACACAGAGGTCTTTGTATCGTAAGGCTATGTTGAGGGATCGTCCATGATCTCGTCCCTCTGGTGGCAACTCATTATCGGTGAAGGTGATGGCACGCGGAGCCAGTAGCTGTCCAATCATCAATGCAATCATCTCTGGTGCCGTATCGGAGGAGACATGAGCATCATTCAAGGTCTTGGCAAACATTTCTCGGTGTATGCGAGATGTGCAGAGTAGCTCCCATACTGAAATTTGAGCAGGGATTGACTTGAGCTGAGTTGCCACATCGTATGCGGCTTCATTTTTATTGCCGAGGCCTGAGAGAGCGCCTTTGGGATATCCTCTGTTTTGATTATCTTTTCGGATGCAACGCCCGTTGGGATTCATATTCCCCACTTCCGCACATTCTGGGTAGTGCCATGGAACCTCTTTGTAGCTTTCTTCCCTTTTGCCTTCTAGGACCACCGGTTCTTGCAACGGTGCTGGTGTGGGTACCAGATCTTCCTCGTATGGAGCTTTTGCCTTGAGAACTACATTGTTGCCTGTGCTGAAGGGGTAGTATCGAGGCTTGTCTTCATAGACCACATAAGGTCGTGGTCCTGGCGTGACTGTTCCTGGGGCAGGAGGCTCCCATGGAATGAATACCGGTCCTCTTGATATGGTAGGAGGTTTCTCTGTTCGTCCGAGCTGCCGTAGCGTGATTGATATGCCTCTGGGACTTGCCCCTTGCAATATGACAGGCTTGACTGGAAGAGATCCTTCCAAGACAACGGGCTCTTGCTGCTGATGAGTGTAATCCTTCCATTGCGGATTGGATTGTTCTGGAGTTGCCCCTTGCAAGATGACAGGTTCGTATGTGGGCTCAATGTATGATTGTGCTCCTTCCAGGACGACTGGTTCCCATCTTGAATGGTTGTAAGGTGCCCCTTGAACAACTGGTATATCGTATGGAGGTGCTCCTTCAAGCACTACTGGCTCGGAGACTGAAGGAAGAAAGGGACTTGCCCCTTGCAAGACTGGAGGAGGATTTGTTGGCTCATAGGTGTAGGTATGAATGGACTGAATAGGGGAGAAGAAGCGATCGATATGGTCCCCTTCTTCTATACTATTGACAGCAGGGCCACGAGACGAACTGGGGTCCGTTGGATGCTGAGGCAGAGGATTCTGAAGGATGTTGGTGGAAGCTGCTGGAGAAGTTCCAGGGACCGAGATGACGATCTTGCGGTCATCAATCAGGTCTTGTATGGCATTTTTCAAAGTATAGCATCGATCAGTGGCGTGGCCACGTCCTTGATGGTAGGCACAGTACTCATTTTCTCGGTAATTTGGAGGCAGAGGATGAGGCGGAGGCCTAGGTGTCATCAGAGTGAGTAACTGCTTTTGTACCAGCGTAGTCATGATTTGACTAAGTGGTTGACTGAGTGGAGTGAACTTCCTGAACTCCCTGTAATTCTGCCTGTTCTGGTATGAGTATTGGCCGTTTCCCCTGAACTGCTGCTGTTGTCGAGGTGGCTGTGGCTGAGGATTCGGTTGTGGCTGATATCGCTGAGGCTGATGCTGAACTTGATTCTGCTGATACTGTTGACGTCCTTGTGGGGGAGCACGTTGATTTCCTTGAGCAGCGGTGTTGATGTTGTTTACCTCTGTTGGGCGGGGAGGAGAACCATTGTGGTTTCCATTCCCGTGCCCGATAGGTCTTCCTTCCACTCTGTTTCTCTTGACTGGAGTGGCTTGATGAGGCCATGGGGAGATCGTCCCGGCCCGGATTCCTGCTTCGACTTGCTCTCCAGCACGGATTAGCTGCGAGAAGTTCGCGTACGGATGCGAGATGAGATATCCGGATATGCCTGGGTATGTTGAATGAACAATCATGGAGATTTGTTCTTCATCGTCGATGGGTGTCCGCATTCTGGCTGCCATAGCTCGCCAACGTCCCACATAAGCTGATAGTGTTTCATCACTCCTTTGCCTGAGTGCTGCGAGGTCGGCTCTTCTGGGTGCCATGTTGAGATTATATGCGAATCTGTCGACGAAAGCCTGGGAGAGCTGTTCCCATGTTCTGATGCGGTGGCAGTCCAATGAAGTGTACCAATCTAGGGCATCGCCCTTCAGAGATTTTTGGAACAATCGAATGAGGGCCCCTTCGTTTCCTGAGATTGCACTCAGCTCTCCACAGAAGGCCTTGAGATGTGCTGTGGGACAACCGCTGCCGTCGTATCTTTTGAATTTCGGAACCTCAAAGTTTTGAGGTACTTGAGCATCTGGGAAAGGACACAAGTCTCTGAACTTGGTCGAAGGTAAGTCGATTCCTTGTTGTCGCTGAAGCTGATTTTGCAAGATCTGGAACTGCTCCCGCAACTCGTCCAGTCCTGAGTGATCTGTTCGAGCGACTGGTGCCTCCTGGAGTAAGGCACGTTCTTCTTCGGCATAGTGGTCGATATCTTCGACCCTGTGGGCTTGCTGAAAAGCAACCGTGGGTTGCTGAAATTGATTTGATGACTGAACTGGATTCTGATGAACTTGAGCTTGAAATGATGGTAACTGAACTGGAGACTGTACTGAAGGTTGAACTGGAACTTGCTGGAAATTAACTGGATTTTGCTGAATTGAAGACTGCTGGAAATTAACTGGATTTTGCTGAATTGAAGATTGCTGAAAATTAACTGGAATCCCATCGGCGGGGATGTGCTGGAATTGAAAAGCGCTCCTGTTTGCAGGAGGCTGAGATGCTGGGAAGTGACCCCCTTGTTGGGTATTCGCCACTGTCCGCTGATTGATGTGGGCTTGACACTGACCCCCATTGTGGGCATTCGCCAGTGCTGTCCCTGTTGATGGAAATTGAATTGAAATCCCATCGGCGGGGATGTACTGGAATTGAAAAGGTGTCCCATCGGCGGGGACATGCTGAGATCTACTGAGATTGTTGTTTGCAAGATTGACTGGAAGCTGACTGGATGTTCCTGCAACGGAGGTGCTCTGAGATGGCCTTGTCGTCGCAGGAAGATATTGAGAAGGATGCCCCACAGCGAAGGGCTGAGATGGCTGCTGTCGGTAGTCTTGGGCAGACTCCGATGGTTGTGCTTGATTTGAACTGGAGGCCGGGAGGACCCGGCATGGCTGCTGGGCTTGCTGAACTGGGCCAACCTGATTGTTGGCTGCTGCGGTGGTTTGTGCTTGCATGAATTGCAAGAGCATTTCTTGCATTGCTCTCATTCCTTGTGCCAATTCTTGTATGATTGGTGTATTGTCAACGGGCTGTTGCGCTGGAGGTTGCGCTTCGGCTATTTCGAGAGTAGGGAAGTGATGAGTTTCTTCTTCGTGGTCGGACATGGCTTGCTGAGCCCGAGTGCGGATTATGCTGCGGAAGGGAAGCTGTCTCCGAACACGTTGAGCCCGAGGTGGCGCAATGGTGAGGACTATACTCTTTTTGGGTTTTGGGATTTTTTATTTTTTTTTTGTTTTGGAATTTTCTATTTTTTTTTTTTTTTTGGGTTTGGGTTTGGGTAGAATGCTATGCAGATGAGATTGTATGAGGATTAATGACTTTCAAGTACGGGAAGGATTCTGTTTTCAAGTTGGATCACGACTAGTGGGACTAGCTTATCCCCAGCAGAGTAGCCATTCTGTGGACCCTCGCCGATTTTCCCGGCGCTCCCACACGACGTCGTTCTCCCTTTCCCTTTCGGAAGAAGAAGAAGAAGAGGTGCGTGGGTGCGAAATCGCCGTTTGTGCCACTGGCTTGCCTCGTTCTCGAGGGCTTCGTTTGGTTGTCGTATTGAGCTGGATGTGTTTAAGTGAATTTATATAAGACCAGAGTCGCCACTAGCCAGTTACTTCGAATCTACAGTCGGCTAGACCCCGTAGAAACGTTAGAGAAGGAAATCCGAAGATTCCTTCCTCTAAAATGACTCCTGTTGATCTGCGGTCAGAGATTCAAGGTAAGGGATCACGGTTACAGGGTGGGAAGAGGTTAAGCACCCCACACACTGCCCGTACCGAAGTACGGTCTCTACTTCACAGAATCGATCGGATACTTGAAAGTCTAGTTTAATCCTCGTATATTCTCATGGATGATATGATGCATGAATGCGGGTCTGAACAGTAAGAGTTTCTGATGGGCAGGTTCCAACAACGGGCAAGCCCAGAGCGTACGCTTGAACTGACAGGTGCTTAATGTAAGACGTATGCAGTGTGCTTGAATGATCAAGGTGTTTTAGGGTGAAGCGTGAATGCAGGTCTGAACAGTAAGAGTTTCTGATGGGCAGGTTCCAACAACGGGCAAGCCCAGAGCATACGCTCGAACTGACAGGTGCTTAATATAAAGACATATGCATGTGTGCTTGAGTAATCAAGGTGCTTGTAGTGAAGCAGGGGGGTTGGAAGGAAAGTAAATGTTGCACTTATGCTAGATGCAAATGAGATGATGCTGGAAAATGAGTAGCTGGGTGGACGGAGGTGTCGCAAGGATTGGCTTCGAGTGGCTGGATTAGGACTTAGATGGCTTGAGAGGCTTGGACCAGTGGTCAGGCTGGGCTGGACCAGGGTTGGACTCTCCTCACTCGGGCTCTCCTTGGTGGAAAGATGGGCTAAAGGGGCGGAGAAGGGCTTGGAACGGACCCGGACTGGATTGGAATCGATTGTCTGAGTGGTCTCCTGAAATGAGAAGGGGAGGGGGGTATTTATAGCAGCGAGGAGTGGCAGAACCCGTAATTTTATCCGGGCGGCCTGCCATGGGCCGCCCGTACGGCCGCTCCTCGGTTTCCAGCGAGTACGGCCGTTCCCTCGGGGCTGCTGTTGGACTCGCTGGTCGACTCAGTGAGTTGACTCAGCGGGTCGACTCGGTGGTTTGACTCGACGGGTTGACTCGACGGGTTGACTCGGTGTTGTGACTCGACGGGTTGACTCAGCGGGTTAACTCAGCGAGTTGACTCAGTGAGTTTGACTTTTTTTGGGTCTTTTTTACTGGACTTTTTTATGGGGGGTTTTTCAGGGTGGTCTTTAGGACTGGGTTGACTGGGTTCAGGCTTGAACTGGGCTATGGAATGGGGCTTACAAGGGTGAGTTTGGCTGAGTTTGGACTTGGGATTTGGGGGTATGGTCCTCCGTTCAACCAGCTATCTCTACCAACAGTATAGCCGAAGGTGGGGTGTCTACAGAGCCCCACCTTGATGTATGTGACTAATCCATGCCATCCATCTGTTTTCCCAAGACATTTTAGGCCTTGGCCACAAAAATGATTAAAATCTAAATCTCAAGTGGGCCATACTAAAGAAAATAATGGCGACGGTTGAAACCTTCTAAGGCCACTGTGATGTGTGTATGCTATGAAACCCGTCCAAATTTGTACTCACTGGGCCCACTATAAGATGCCAACCCGGTGGATGGACTGGATTTATGCATGGACCCCACATCTTTGTTATTTAAAAAAGAAAAGCATAATAATAAATTAATAAAAGAAAAGGAAGTTGCTGGAGTGGCATTGTTGAGATACGGAAAGTGGATTTTGGGCTTGAAAATGGCCCCACGTGTGGGAACCACTATGTTATATCCACGCCGTCCATCTGTCTCTCCATATCATTTTAGGCAAGGGGCCGAAAAATGAAAAAGATCCAGATCTCAAGTGGGCCGTGCTGGAAGAAACAATACAGACCATTGAAACCTTTCGAAGGCCCACTATCATGTTTCTGTACAACAAATCCTTCCCAAATCAGGGCTCGTTAGGCCCACATTAGGCTGGCCAATCTGATGGACGAATTGGATCTCCCATGTGGACACCACCGTGTAGGAGAAAACAAAAAAAACAAAAAAAAAAAAAGAGAAGAAGAAAAGAAAAGAAAAAAAAAAGGTCACTGGACAGTCAGCGTCTGCCCAGCTACGTGAGGGCGAGCGGCCCCACTCGGGGACCCCACCATGATGTATTGGTTTTATCCAAACCGTTCATCTGCTTTGCCGGATCATTTTAGGACATGGACCCAAGAATGAGGCATGTCCAAGTCTCAGGTGGGCCACACCACAAAAAACAGTGGGGATAGTGATGTCCACTATTGAAACATTCATAGGGCCTAGCTTGTTGGGTCCACCTTGATGTATATAGTTTATCTACGCGGTTCACCTATTTTAGCACCTCATTGTAGGGCCGATAGTTCTTAATAATGTAGCCCAACTAGATGGGACCCACCTTTCATCTATGTTTCATGCACATTTTTACTTGCTACCCATTTCTATTTCAAAAATCTACGTTGAATTTTAGTGTTTTAGGCCATGTTTGGGTGTCCTTGATAGGCCCCACGTGTGAGCAATGTACAGGCCACCACTTGGACCTTTTATTTGGTATATGTGGCAATACGAATGACACATCACCTGGGTCGAAGCGGACCCCACGCGATCGGGAAGTTGATCCCAAAATGGGGCTGGGAATTGTTGTGCAGAAAATTCTGCATAGAAATTTCAAATAACCATATTTGTCCATGGGGTAAAACTTGCACGTGTACATCCAACACGTCATATAAGGTGTCTTTTGTAGAACACACATGGGTCTAGCAGGGACACTTTGAGGAATGCAAAAAGGTGGCCCCATTTGATCATGGAGCCTGCCCAAAGTGAGGCCAAAATCAATTATGGGTTACATTTCTGCACAGTTCTTCCAAGTACTTATCTTTGGGCCATCGCTATAAATTGTATACAACCAAATATAATAAGGATGTCTAGTGGTTTCTTAAGCCAATATATGGGTCTACGAGGAGGACTTGACAACACGCCAAAAAGTGATCCCATTTGATGGCGGTATGTGCTCCAAGTTGGGCCAAAATCATTTCTGCACTACCGTTTCTGCACAACTCCAAGTACCCATGTTTGGGCCTTTGTTAAAAATTGTACACATATAAACAAAGGGATCCGTCTTATGAATTTTGAAGACCATACATTGATCTGTATAGTGGTCATTTTATTTCTCTAGAAGATGACCCCTTGTGATCACAAATTGGACCCAAACTTAGCCCAAAATCATTTATGCATGTAAAGTCTGTTTAATTAAAAATCTACGTGGGGTCACATCCATGGAATCCACCACCTTCCTAAAGTATTAAATAAGTCATTTAAACCCTAACACTTGAATTTAGAGCCACCACCATAGGGTTGATCTTAACCGTATAAATTATGGATATGACAATCTAACCGCATAAATGGTCTAAAACATGGTAGGGTCGAATTCTAGCGAGCGTGTACATGCTTCAAGTAACATTGAAAGAGACTCTGATTCTTAAGGTGATGATTCCTCCCCTTGAGCTTTCTGCCTTCATGTTAATTAAGTAATAGTTTTATTTATATATGACTAAAAATTTTACTCCGTCTCATGATTACCTCTGCTGTTTGATTTTGCCATAAATCATATGTTTAATCTTACTATATGTGCATTTCTTTACAACTGTGAATTATTTACGAATTTTGGGATTGTCATTTTCATTCCTCATGTTTAGAATATGAAAGTGGAATGTGAATTTGAATGGTTGCGATCACCTATATTTGATGGGACCTTAAACTGGTGGCCTTTGGAAGTGATTTATTGGAAAGATTCCTAATAGTGTTCTTAGATGGAATTGTTGGACTAAATGTTAAATGACATGAGATCTTGATTATGCCCCTAGCCGGACTAGTATGAAAATATTTTTGATGATGTCCTTATATGGACTCGTTGGGCTGAATGTCTTATTGAGATGAGTTGTTGGGATTCCCGATGGACTTGATGGACCAATGGTCCTGTGAGATAAATTATTGATTATGTCCCTAGTTTGACTCGTGTGAAAATATTTTGGAGAATTATCGTGATGAAAGGCCACTAGTTGTAAGGGAATGTCATAATTGATTTGGTTGTAAATTGGAATAATAATGGTTGGTTTAATCATGCATATCATGGCACAGATGGGACATGTGGTGACAAGCCATATTACCGTCGGGTGGTCTGGTTATTGAGAGCACATACCCTCGAGGTATTTTCGTTGGCTCTAGACCATCATAGAGTGTGTCATTCATTGAGAGCACTTACCTTTGGTATTTTTGCTGATGATGACCACTCGTGATATTGTGGGGTTGATGTGTGTCCTTAGTGACTTCCAGACCACTAGGTGAGGCCGATGTGTGTCCTTAGTGACTTCCGGATCACTAATTGATGGATTTGCATTGTGGGGCTGATATGTGTCCTTAGTGACTTTCAGACCACATTTTCTAGCTGGATGTGCATCCCCAGGCTGAGGGACATGTGCATGCATTCATGCATTTAAGAAAGACTGCATCATGAATGTGTAGACACCCCACCTTCGGCTACACTGTTGGTAGAGAAAGCTGGATAAATGGAAGACCATACCCCCAAATCCCAAGTCCAAACTCAGCCAAACTCACCCTTGTAAGCCCCATTCCATGGCCCAGTTCAAGCCTGAACCCAGTCAACCCAGTCCTAAACACCACCCTGAAAAACCCCCCATAAGAAAAGCCAGTCAAAAAATCTCAAAAAAGTCAAACTCACTGAGTCAACCCGCTGAGTTAACCCGCTGAGTCAACCCGCTGAGTCAACCCGCTGAGTTAACCCGCTGAGTCAACCCGTCGAGTCAAAACACCGAGTCAACCCGTCGAGTCAAATCACCGAGTCGACCTGCTGAGTCAACTCACTAAGTCGACCCAGCGAGTCAAACAGCAGCCCCGAGGAAGCAACCGTACATCGCTGGAAACCGAGGAGTGGCCGTACGGGAGGCCCATAGCAGGCCGCCCGAGACAAATTACGAGCTCTGCCACTGCTCGCTGCTATAAATACCCCCCTCCCCTTCTCATTTCAACACACCACTCAGCCAGAGAGAGCCCGTCCATCTGAATCACCCTCTTTCACCCCTTAGCCCATTTTTCCACCAAGGAGAGCCCAAGTGAGGAGAGTCTAGCCCTGGTCCAGCCCAGCCTGACCACTGGTCCAAGCCTCCCAAGCCATCCAAATCTTGATCCAGCCACTCAAAGCCAATCCTTGCGACACCTCCGTCCACTCAGCTACTCTTTTCTAGCATCATCTCATTTGCATCTAACATAAGTGCAACATTTACTTTTCTTCCAACCCCCCTGCTTCACTGCAAACACTTTGATTATTCAAACACACCGCATGCATATCGCATAAAGCACCTGTCAGTTCGAGCGTATGCTCTGGGCTTGCCCGTTGTTGGAACCTGCCCATCAGAAACTCTTACTGTTCAGACCTGCATTCACGTACATATCACTATAGACACTTTGAATATTCAAGCACACAGCATGCATCATCTCGCATAAAGCACCTGTCAGTTCGAGCGTACGCTCTGGGCTTGCCCGTTGTTGGAACCTGCCCATCAGAAACTCTTACTGTTCAGACCCGCATTCATGCATCATGTCATCCATGAGAATATACGAGGATTAAACTAGACTTTCAAGTATTCGATCGATTCTGTGAAGTAGAGACCGTACTCCGGTACGGGCAGTGTGTGGGGTGCTTAACCTCTTCCCACCCTGTAACCGTGATCCCTTACCTTGAATCTCTGACCGTAGATCAATAGGAGTCATTTTAGAGGAAGGAATCTTCGGATCCCCTTCTCTAACGTTTCTACGGGGTCTAGCCGACTGTAGATTCGAAGTAATTGGCTAGTGGCGACTCTGGTCTTATATAAACTCATTTAAACATATCCAGCTTAACACGACAACCAAACGAAGCCCTCGAGAACGAGGCAAGCCAGTGACACAAACGGCGATTTCGCACTCACGCATCCTCATCTCCTTCTTTCCCGAAAGGAAAGGGGAAGGGAGAAGAACGTCGTCGTGTGGGAGCGCGGGAAATCGGCGAGGGTCCACAGAATGGCGACTCCGCTGGGGATGAGCTAGTCCCACTAGTCGTGATCCGACTTGAAAAACAGAATCCTTCCCGTACTTGAAAGTCACTAATCCTCATACAATCTCATCTGCATAGCATTCTACCAAAAAAAAAAAAAACAGAAAATCCCAAAACCAAAAAAAAAAAAAGAGAATCCCAAAACCCAAAAAGAGTAGAGTACAGTCCTCATCATTGCGCCTCCACGGGCTCAACGTACACGGAGACAACTTCCCTTCCGCAGCATAATCCGCACTCGGGCTCAACAAGCCATGTCCGACCACGAAGAAGAAACTCGTCTCTTCCCTGCTCTTGAGATGACCGAAGCGCAACCTCCAGCGCAACAGCCCATTGATAATACGCCAATCATACAAGAATTGGCACAAGGAGTGAGAGCAATGCAAGAAATGCTCTTGCAATTCATGCAAGCACAAGCCACCGCAGCAGCCAACAATCAAGTTGGCCCAGTTCAGCAGTCTCAGCAACCATGCCGGGTCCTCCCGACCTCCAGTTCAAATCAAGCACAACCATCGGAGTCTGCCCAAGACTGCCGACAGCAACCATCTCAGCCCTTAGCTATGGGGCATCCTTCTCAATATCTTCCTGCGACGACAAGGCCATCTCAGAGCACTTCCGTTGCAGGAACATCCAGTCAGCTTCCAGTCAATCTTGCAAACAACAATCTCAGTAGATCTCAGCATGTCCCCGTGATGGGACACCTTTTCAATTTCAGCACATCCCCGCCGATGGGATTTCAATTCAATTTCCAGCAACAGGGACAGCACTGGCGAATGCCCACAATGGGGGTCAGTGTCAAGCCCACATCAATCAGCGGACAGTGGCGAATACCCAACAAGGGGGTCACTTCCCAGCATCTCAGCCTCCTGCAAACAGGAGCACTTTTCAATTCCAGCACATCCCTGCCGATGGGATTCCAGTCAATTTCCAGCAATCTTCAATTCAGCAAAATCCAGTTAATTTCCAGCAATCTTCAGTTCAGCAATCTCCAGTTAATTTCCAGCAAGTTCCAGTTCAACCTTCAGTACAGTCTCCAGTTCAGTTACCATCATTTCAAGCACAAGTTCATCAAAATCCAGTTCAGTCATCAAACCAATTTCAGCAACCCGCGGTTGCTTTTCAGCAAGCCCATAGGGTCGAAGACATCGACCACTATGCCGAAGAAGAACGTGCCTTACTCCAGGAGGCACCAGTCGCTCGAACAGATCACTCAAGACTGGACGAGTTGCAGGAGCAGTTCAAGATCTTGCAAAATCAGCTTCAGCGACAGCAAGGAATCGATCTACCTTCGACCAAGTTCAGAGACTTGTGTCCTTTCCCAGATGCTCAAGTACCTCAAAACTTTGAGGTTCCAAAATTCAAAAGTTACGACGGCAGCGGTTGTCCCACAGCACATCTCAAGGCCTTCTGTGGAGAATTGAGTGCCATCTCAGGAAATGAAGGGGCCCTCATACGTTTGTTCCAAAAGTCTCTGAAGGGCGATGCCCTAGATTGGTACACTTCATTGGACTGCCACCGCATCAGGACATGGGAATAACTTTCCCAGGCTTTCGTTGACAGATTCGCGTACAATCTCAACATGGCACCCAGAAGAGCCGACCTTGCGGCTCTCAGGCAAAAGAGTGATGAGACACTATCAGCTTATGTGGGACGTTGGCGAGCTATGGCAGCCAGAATGCGGACACCCATTGACGACGAAGAACAAATCTCCATGATTGTTCATTCAACATATCCAGGCATATCCGGATATCTCATCTCGCATCCATATGCGAATTTCTCACAATTGATCCGTGCTAGAGAGCAAGTCGAAGCAGGGATCCGGGCCGGGACGATCTCCCCATGGCCTCATCAAGCCACTCCAGTCAAGAGGAACAGAGTGGAAGGAAGACCTATCGGGCACGGGAATGGAAACCGCAGTGGTTCTCCTCCCCGCCCAACAGAGGTAAACAACATCAACACCACTGCTTAAGGAAATCAACGTGCTCCCCCACAGGGACGTCAACAGTATCAGCAGAATCAAGTTCAGCATCAACCTCAGCAGTATCAGCCACAACCGAATCCTCAACCACAACCACCTCGACAACAGCAGCAGTTCAGAGGAAACGGTCAATACTCATATCAAAATAGGCAAAACTACAGGGAGTCCAGGAAATTTACTCCCCTCTCTCAACCACTCAGTCAAGTCATGGCTACTCTGGTGCAGAAGCAATTACTTACTCTAATGGCACCTAGGCCTCCTCCTCATCCTCTGCCACCGAATTACCGAGAAAATGAGTATTGTGCCTACCATCAAGGGCGTGGCCACGCCACTGATCGATGCTATACTTTGAAGAATGCTATACAAGACCTAATTGATGACTGCAAGATCGTCATCTCGGTCCCTGGAACTTCTCCAGCAGCTTCCACCAACATCCTTCAGAATCCTCTGCCTCAACATCCGACGGACCCCAGCTCGTCTCGTGGCCCTGCAGTCAATAGTATAGAAGAAGGAGACCATCTCGATCGCTTCTTCTCCCCTATCCAGTCCATTCATGCTTACACTTATGGGCCGACAAGTCCTCCTCCGATCATGCAAGGGGCAAGTCCCTTTCCTCCTCCAGTCCTCGAGCCAGTAGTACTCGAAGGAGCATTTCCATATGATGTGCCAGTTGTGCAAGGGGCATCTTACGGCCCCTCATGTTGGGAACCAGTCGTCCTGGAAGGAGCACAATCATACATTGAGCCCACATACGAACCTGTCATCTTGCAAGGGGCAACTCCAGAACAATCCAATCCGCAATGGAAGGATTATACTCATCAACAGCAAGAGCCCGTTGTCTTGGAAGGAGCTCCTCCAATTGAGCCAGTCATATTGCAAGGGGCAAATCCCGGAGGCGTGTCAATCACACTACAACAGCTGGGACGAACAGAGAAACCTCCTGCCATATCAAGAGGACCAGTATTCATTCCATGGGAGCCTCCTGCCCCAGGAACAGTAGAGCCAGGACCACGACCTTATGTGATTTATGAAGACAAGCCTCGATATTACTCCTTCAGCACAGGCAACAATGTAGTTCTCAAGGCAAAAGCTCTATACGAGGAAGATCTGGTACCCACACCAACACCGTTGCAAGAACCGGTGGTCCTAGAAGGCAAAAGGGAGGAAAACTACAAAGAGGTTCCATGGCACTATCCAGAATGTGCGGAAGTGGGGAACATGAATCCCAATGGGCGTTGCATCCGAAGAGATAATCAAAACAGAGGAGATCCCAAAGGCGCCCTTTCAGGCTTCGGCAACAAAAATGAAGCCGCATACGATGTGGCGAATCAGCTCAAGTCAATCCCTGCACAAATCTCAGTATGGGAGCTACTCTGCACATCTCGCATACACCGAGAAATGTTTGCCAAGACCTTGAACGATGCTCACGTCTCCTCTGATACGGCACCAGAAATGATAGCTTTGATGATTGGACAACTCCTGGCTCCGCGCGCCATCACCTTCACAGATAATGAGTTGCCACCAGAGGGACGTGATCATGGGCGATCCCTCAACATAGCCTTACAATACAAAGACCTTTGTTTTCCGCTGGTCCTTATCGATAATGGTTCAAGCTTAAATGTCTGCCCACTCAAGACTGCAGAACGTCTGGGAATCAGTCCTTCTTCATTCCGACCCAGCACCATATGCGTCAGAGCATTCGACAACACCCGCCGATCAGTGGAAGGGGAAGTCGACACAGAGGTACAGATAGGTCCGAAAGTCTCCACCATCACATTCCAAATCCTGGATATATCAGCCTCTTTCAACATGCTGCTCGGACGACCTTGGCTGCACAAGGTTGGAGCTATGCCATCAACCCTGCATCAACGAGTGAAGTACATCTGTGGAAATCAAGTAATCTCTATCCATGCAGAGAAGGAGCTCATCATTCCTTCCAATGCTGCTGCCACTGAACCAGACATCCCGGTCATCGATATCCAGCACTCTGAGGAAGACATCCCGTTTCATAGTTTCGAATTCGAGACTGTGAACTCTATCTCCAATCCAGAACCGATAAGAGTGGACCGTGTCTTTTCACCGGCAGAGCGTCTGAGCCTCAAATACCGAATGAAGAATCACTTCAAGTCCAGAAAGGTACCGCTGATATATAACCAACGCAAATGGGGACACGGATACAGGTCAACCTTCATGGACAAAAGGAGGAAGAAATTTCGGTGCTCACCCATCCAGTTCGTCAAGCCAGGAGAACCTTGCAAAGATCCAGGAGGGAATCAACCGACTGCACTACACAAAGGCCTCCCGATGAGCCTAGTTTGGGCCACGTGGCCCCCCATTCGATGGGATCAGATTCTCGAACCATCTAAGCCTCTAGAAGAAGAAGGAAATGATGAAGACGAAGAAGGAAGTCAAATACAGCAGCTTCAGGACCAGACACCTGCTCCCAACCAAGGGCACAACTTGCCCACTTCTCTCAACCAGGGGCACAACCTACCCACTTCAATCAGCCAGGGGCACAACCTGCCCACTTCAATCAGCAAGGGGCACAACTTGCCCATCTCAGCACCAATTAGCAAGGGGCACGACTTGCCCATCTCTGCAAAGTCAACTTCATCAATCATCAGCCAGGGGCAGAAGCAGCCCATCCATTGGACCAAGAAAGGGAAGTGGCCAGCCCTAGATTGGTCTGATGTCCAGATTCCAAACTTGTGTCTAGCTGTCGAACCAGACGAACTGCAATGCGAAGTAAGTGACCCGGGAGGGACTGAGTGCGACTCAGATCTCGAACCCGACCAGCGAGAAGTCATGGTCATTGAGCCAGACCATGATTCTTCGCCCAAAGCATCAACCCCCACCTCTTCAGGGGAGGAAGTGTGGGGTCCTGAATGGTCATCTGTTCCCCTAACTTTTGAATCAGCCAAAGAGCCATCTGAGGGCTCTGGCTTCCAAAAAAAATGCCTGTTTAAGCAGCGACCGAAACTTTGGAACAAGTTGGGCTCAATCATGGTCTGCAATGCCTGCTTGTTCAAAGTCCCACGAATTTCGAAAATCCAAAAAAATAAAAAACTTTCAAAAGCCAAAAACATCTAGCATTTCAATTTCAGAAAAATCTTAAAAACCAAAAAATATTTCTTTTCCTGCATTCAATAGTGTGCCAAGTTCGTCTAAAGAGTCGCATGAGTTTGAAGTCGAATCATATGATTTCGACATCGAATTAGACTTCGAGCTCATGGGTCTGGACGAAGCTCGGGACGAGGAAGATGATGATCCTGCTCCCGAACTTGAGAATCTCCTCAAAAAGTTCGAATCCAAAGCCAATGTTGTAGCCGATGATTTCGAGATAGTAAACTTGGGGACACCTGAGATCCCTAGGGAAGTACGCATTGGGAAATCGTTGCCACTTGAGATGAAACAGAAAATGATAGAGTTCCTATCTCTAAGATTGTCCAACTATTGGCAATCAAGGGGCAGGACCTCGCCGATCATCTTGTGGCTCAGTCTCTCCTGGACTATCAGCCGCTCAAGACGTTCTTTCCTGATGAAGATCTCTTGCTTATTGAAGAAGAAGAAAAGAAGAAAAGAGATGAGTGGACGCTATTCTTCGACGGCGCAGCAAACTCTAAAGGGAGTGGTATTGGAGCAATTCTCTACTCTCCAGATGATGTCCCTATTCCTACCTCAAGGCGCATAGCATTCGAGTGCACCAACAACATGGCAGAGTAGGAAGCATGCATCGCTGGCTTAAGGGAAGCCATAATCTTGGGAGTCAAGAAGCTACGAGTGTTCGGAGACTCACAGCTTATCATCAATCAGACCAATGGCGAATGGAAGACCAAAGACGAGAAGTTGATACCATATCATGTGTATCTTGACAATCTGATCGAAGAATTCAAGGAAATCACCTTCTCATACATGCCCAAAGCCAAGAACCAGTTTGCAGATGCTCTCGCCACGCTTGCATCAATGCTCGAGATCCCGAAAGGAGCTTCAGAATGGGAGCTCACAGTCGAAATTCAAGATGAACCTGCTTTTTGCCTGCAAATAAAAGAAGCCGAAGCTGTCCCTGACAAACCCTGGTATGCCGACATCAAGCAATATCTCGAAACCCAGGAGTATCCAGAGTCAGCAACAGCAACAGATCGCCGAACCATCCAGCGTTTGGCCGGCCAGTTCACCATCAGTGGCGAAGTTCTTTACAAGCGATCCTATAATCACATCCTCCTTCGATGCGTCGATGAAACAGAAGCTGCAAAGATCATGAAAGAAATACACGAAGGAATCTGTGGCCCACACATGAACGGGCACATGATGGCAAAGAAGATTCTGCGACTCGGCTACTATTGGCTCACCATGGAGACAGACTGTTGCCAGCACGTCAGAAAATGCTTCAAGTGTCAGGAGCATGCGAATCAAATCCATGCCCCATCATCAGAGTTATACAACCTGACCACCCCATGGCCCTTCTCCATGTGGGGGCTCGACATCATCGGTAAGATCAGTCCCAAAGCATCAAATGGTCATGAGTACATACTTGTGGCAGTCGACTACTTCACCAAGTGGGTAGAGGCAGCCTCCTACACCACGATTGCATCATCTCAAGTGATCAAATTCATAAAGAACAACATCATATGCCAGTACGGAATCCCCAATGCTATCATCACAGATAATGGGACCCTGTTCGTCAACAAGAAGATGGATGACTTCCTCAGCAAATTCAAGATCCAACGTCATCGATCAAGCCCCTACCGTCCCCAGATGAATGGTGGGGTAGAAGCCGCAAACAAGACAATCATCAGGATACTCGAGAAAATGGTCGTGACCTATCGAGATTGGTCAGATATGCTCCCATATGCACTTTGGGCCTATTGAACGTCTGTACGGTCTGCTACGAGCGTTACTCCTTTCGAGCTTACCTATGGAATGGAGGCAGTTTTGCCAGTCGAGGTGGAAATACCATCACTACGAGTGTTACTAGAAAGCGAAATCGAAGAAGGAGAATGGCAACGGGCCAGATTCGATCAGTTGCAGCTAGCAGATGAAAAGCGCATGCGTGCACTAAGTCATTCTCAGTGTTATCAGAAAAGGATCGCTCGGGCTTACAACAAGAGAGTTCGAAAAAGAAGTTTCAAGGTAGGCGACATGGTCATGAAGAAGATTCTACCGTCGCACCTTCCGAATCCCAGAGGAAAGTTTAAACCCTCGTGGGACGGGCAACTGATCATCAGAGAAGTACTTCCCGGAGGCGCCCTCAGACTCACCAGCATGAGAGGGGTGGATCTTCCTGAGCCAACCTTCGCCGACAACGTGAAGATCTTTCACAGGTAAGTTATTCTGACCTTATCAAGAGTTACCTTAATAGAGCTAAAGTCAAGAGGTCAAAGCTAAGACCTCTGAGAAATCAATTCCGTCCACCAACAAGTGTTTCAAATAAGGGGATTCAAAAAGAGGAAAATACAAAAAAAATGGGGGGATTCAAAAGGAAAAGACAAAAAAAAAGAGAGAAAAAGAATACAAAAGAAAAAAAAGGAAGAAAAGAGAAAGAAAAAGGGAAGCCAAAGCTAGGCACCCAAGAGAAAAAAAAATCAGTCCAAGAAGAAACACATCCATCCATCCATCCACCTCAGAAGGGTCTTTAGCAAAGACTGACAGCTCTATTATCGTAGCTCAGGATAAGGGCTGAAAGACTGCCATCGGCCGGCAACGACGGATTCCCGACCTCTAGCCGCCGCAGTTATCCAGAGACCCAGAAAGAAAAAAGAAAAAAACAGGAAAAAAAAAGAAAAAAAAAAGAAAATGTGTGCCTAAACAAAGAGGGCGGAGTGAAAACCCGAAAGGGCGCTCCGAGTAAAAACAGTGGGCATACAGCGGACTTGGTGAAAACCCGAAAGGGCGCCGAGGGTAAAAACAGCATAGCTGCCAAGGGGCAGGCAAGATCAAACACCCGAGACGTGGTGAAAACCCGAAAGGGTGCCACGGGCAAAAATGACGGGAAAAGGCCGGCTGTAGTGAAAACTCGAAAGAGCGCTGCAGGCAAAAATGGCTTGAATGAAAAAAAGAAAAAAAAAGTGCAGGTACCAAGAAAGCAGACGGTCCAGATCGGTTCAAGCAGTTACAGTTCAAGAACAAGAAGTGCAGTCAGGAGCGAAGAGCTCTACAAACTCTAACAATCTCAAGAAGCAACAGTTTCCATTGCCTACACCTCTGAGGGAACCAAAGGAGCACACAAGTCAAATCTCGAGACATCGGTCAAGGCATTGGCCGAGCCCTAGTTCTGATTCCTATATCCTGACACAAAATCCAGACACACTCACAAGACAACTCATGGCACAGTAGATTTTCAAACAGTTTTCTTTTTTTAATTAAATGCATCATATTTCTTTTACACATATCATATCATCTTTTTCAAAAAATACAAAAAAATGCATCACCATCAATCATATATGCAAAAAGGAATGTGCAGGTGGCCAACACAATCAATCTCTACCCTCCTCCTGGGCCACATCAGGTGAGTCCTCTGACTCATAAAAAGATATCCTCTCTCTCAACCTGCTCACCTCCATACGCAGGTAATGCGCCTCGTCACGATCAAGGGTACGGATCGCTGTCTCCTCATCAGACAATCTCTGATTGGCAGCAAATCTCCTCGACATCATCTCGTAATGATACCAAAGTGCAGAGATCTCAGACAGCAGATGGCCATGAGTGGCCAAAACGAAGCCAGGATCGATAAACGGGCGCTCCTCAAAGGGTTCATATGAACCAGATGAAGAGCCAGCATCTCCAAGGATATCCTGCTCATCCTCGTCAACAGTCTGGTGCCAACAAGGGATACGTCGATACAAAGACTGCTCAGCAACCCAGTACTGATATGGGGCGGTCGCCATCGGAAAAGTCCGCAGCTCAAAACCCAGCGAATCAGTAGTCAAGTAACTCGCCCAAGAAGAATCAATCCGGGTCCTAAAGTCAGAGGATCTGGATGGAAGTGCTCGACGCCTGATACCCATGAAAGCGAAAAGAGGAACATCTTGCTCGTATCCAAACTGCCGCAGGAATCGGATGGGATGGTAAGAAAAGTAGGATCGAAAGCCTACCAACATCAGAGGATGGCGGTGTGCATCGCAAAGCACTGGAGGAAGTGAAAGCCAAGATGACTCCCAACGAACGTTCCAGTCACGAAGCTCAGCAAACATCCTGCGATACAAGGGCTCGCTCATCCTAGCTGTATGGGGAAGAAACTCCATGATATAACGCATAATGTCAGAGCTAGGAATGCCAGAAAGGGGTACAGGAACGGTCAAAGAAAGACGCTCCCACAGCCAGACCTGATCACAGAAAGGAAAAGAAGTTCAGCTAAAGCAAAGCAATCCCCAACAAAGCAAGAAGGAAAAAAGGTGTAGAAAGGATACCTGCAGAAAGGCACAACAGCCGCGAAGGACACGAGTGCGGCCCAGGGCACAGTCAGTCAGCCCATTACACAGCTCGGCCAAGATAAGAGAAATGATCCCCTGCCTACAGATAGCTCGGCTCATCACCTCAAAAAGCAAAGGAGTCTGGGACCTGTGCCATCCCGAGAGCAGCACCTCAGCAATCAAACAAAACATCAGTGCATTCCGAGCAAAGGTAGAACCAGCCACACCCCAAGGACCCGAAAAAAGATCATACAGCAAGTCCAAGGAGAACACTACAGCATCCTGGCCACCGGCTGCAGGCCGAACAAGATAGGGGATCCCGAACCAGTTCTGCGGTGTGGCAGTCTTCGGCGACGTCTTCAGCGAAAAATACTGAGCATAATCCCAGGGCAGGCCTGTCAAGCGTGCAAGCTCCTCCAAAGAAGGCCCCATCTCCATATCGTTGAACGCAAACAAGTTCAACGAAGGTACCCAGTCAATCAAGGCAGCTCCGAGCATCCTCCAGTTAATATCAACTCTAGCCATATGGATCAGACTGCCGAAGCCATAAGACTCCAAATCTCGAATCTCATAAGCTGACAAACTGTCAAGCCAAGCAAGCAGTCGTGGTGAGCAAGAAGGATGAGGAAACAGCTGACAAGTCCTCACTGGTACCCCCTCCAGCACAAAAGGCCCAGAAGTCAATAATGGCTCATCAAGGATCGGAAGGTCAACGGGCGAAGGAGAAGGAAAAGCTGGAACCTCTGCAGACTCGACAGCCCCTGACCTGTCCCCAGTAACGGCTATGTCTGATATAGTCGCATCACTGTCGGAAACTGTCACAATCTCAGCCGCACGGGAAGACTCGCCCACCTCATGAACGGAGTGCGCAAAGGACCGATGACCAAGAGAAGGACAATACTCCCCATCAAAAGGACTATCAGTGAAGATCACACCGCACATCGTGGCATCCTGACTAATCTGACCGTCGAAGAATACATCTGAACCATAAAAAAGGGTCCCGACAACCCCGATCGAAGAATCAACGGTCAGATCTGGACCTGCGGCCCCCTCCAACAGGAAATCATGAATCCAATCATCATCCTGGCCGATCAAAGGGATCATCGAGGCATCCACACCGTCCATCATCAGGGGGACATCATCAATGATCACATCAAGTCCACCCAAACAAGTATACCGCACATCCCGGCCCTCATCAAGAGCATCCAAACCGTCAAAGGTATCATCTGAACCATCCATCCCATCCAAGCATGAGATCAGCCCATCTATGTCCTTCGTGGTCCCATCACCACCATCCATCACATCATCCATGTGGCCCACATTCAAGGGAAGCATAGCCTCACCCATGTCCCATCTCATCATCCTATCCATACCATCCATTTCTCCCATAATGAAGGGCCCATTCAAATCTGAAATTCCAGCCATCCCACCATTAATGGAGCCATTCAAAGCTCCACCAACCACCAAGCTTAATTCATCATCAATACCCCCATTTAATGCTCCATCTCCACCATCCATTAAAGGAAGCCCTCCATCATTAAAGCCCTCACCAATTGCTGGAGTGTGGGACCCACCAACCTCTCCCACTATGGCCCATAAATCATCATCCAAAGCTGCCCAAGAAAGGACAAAATGGGAAGAGGACAAAATGAAGAGAAAAGACAAGGAGAAAAGAAGATTCATGGCTGGATCGAATAGCTTAGTACAGAGAATGTGGGGGACAGGAGAAGGGGACAGCAGGGAATGTCCGAACCAGAGCCAGCCCAGGCCGCTCAAGAGGCGAGCCTTGGGCGGCCTGCCCTGGGCCGCCCGTACGGACGCGGTTCCTCTCTCTCCGCGGGATTGGCTCCAGGGTTCTTGGTAGGTGAGGCTGACAGTCCACGTCAGCAGATGGCACTCCGTGGGCCGCCCAAGGCTCCGGTCCACTCCAGATTTCGATTGAGGATGATCAAGATCATATAAAAGGTGCCCCACCGGTCCAATCACGAAGCAATGCGGCCAGAACATGGCTGATCAAGTCAAAGAGAAGGAAAGGTGATCAAGTGGGGGCCACAAGCAATCCAAGCCATTCAAAGACTAGATCATTATGATCTAAACCATTGAAGGACCTACATGAGCCATCAAACAGCAAGATCAAAGGTCTGATCATCAAAAGAAGGGCTAGAATCCAAGATCTAATCATCAAGTGGGCCCACAAAGCCAAGTCAAGCGATCTGAGCCGTTCAAGTCATCATCCACACCATAAGAAGCCTTCTTAGCCTCACAAAACATCAAGGATATGTGCTCCAAAGCAAAGCCGAAGTCTGAAAAGGGCCCACATGGCCCACTCAAGCAATCCAGACCATTCGAATCACAATCAGCCCTATCGAAAGCTAAACAAAGTAAGGTAAGTATGCCCAACCATGAAACCGTGGTCCAAAGACCTTAAACTACGTCGGGATCGACATCCCGAGAGATTTTCAATAAAAGCCGGTATCGGTCTTGATCGCTCGAATTAAGATCCGACGACACCGAGTACTTTCAAAAAAAAAATGTCTTTCCTGTTTTGTGCAATACTGGTCCGAAGACCTTAAACTACGTCGGGATCGACATCCCGAGAGATTTTCAATAAAAGCCGGTATCGGTCTTGATCGCTCGAATTAAGATCCGACAACACCGAGTACTTTAAAAAAAACAAAAAACAAAAAAAAAATGTCTTTCCTGTTTTGTGCAGTACTGGTCCGAAGACCTTAAACTACGTCGGGATCAAGATCCCAAGGGATTGTCAATAAAACCGGCATCAGTCTTCTTCAAGATCTGGTGGCTCCGGACATTTTCTAAAAAACACAAAAAAAAATATATTTATGCATTTCCAGCACTTGCATGTACATATTTTGGGTCCGAAGACCTTAAACTATGTCGGGATCAACATCCCGAGGGATTTTAATAAAAATCAGCATCGATCCCAGTCTTTAAGACCAACATCGAATGATCTGGATCATTTCGAAAAACAAAAAATATATCACCAGCCCCTCTTTTAAAGTTTTTGGGTCCGAATACCTTAAACTACGTCGGGATCAATATCCCGAGGGATTTTCAATAAAAGCCGGTATCGGTCTTGATCAAGATCCGCTGACACCGGACATTTTCCAAAAACAAAAAAAAATGTGTTTGCCCCTGTAGACACCCCACCTTCGGCTACACTGTTGGTAGAGATAGCTGGTTGAACGGAGGACCATACCCCCAAATCCCAAGTCCAAACTCAGCCAAACTCACCCTTGTAAGCCCCATTCCATAGCCCAGTTCAAGCCTGAACCCAGTCAACCCAGTCCTAAACACCACCCTGAAAAACCCCCCATAAAAAAAGGGCCAATCAAAAAATTCCAAAAAAGTCAAACTCACTGAGTCAACTCGCTGAGTTAACCCGCTGAGTCAACCCGTCGAGTCAACCCGTCGAGTCAAAACACCGAGTCAACCCGTCGAGTCAACCCGTCGAGTCAAACCACCGAGTCGACCCGCTGAGTCAACTCACTGAGTCGACCAGCGAGTCCAACAGCAGCCCCGAGGGAGCGACCGTACTCGCTGGAAACCGAGGAGCGGCCGTACGGGCGGCCCATGGAAGAGTGCCCCTCTCTGCTGCTATAAATTACGAGAGTGCCCCTCTCTGCTGCTATAAATACCCCCCTCCCCTTCTCATTTCAACAAGCCCTTCAAGTCCAGCCAGTCCAGGTGCGGTCCGAGTCCTCATCAACCCCTTAGCCCATTTTTCCACCAAGGAGAGCCCGAGTGAGGAGAGTCTAGCCCTGGTCCATCCCAGCCTGACCACTGGTCCAAGCCTCTCGAGTCATCCAAATCTTGATCCAGCCACTCGAAGCCAATCCTTGCGACACTTACGTCCACCCAGCTACTCTTTTCCAGCATCATCTCATTTGCATCTAGCATAAGTGCAACATTTACTTTTCTTCCAACCCCCTTGCTTCACTACAAGCACCTTGATTCGTCAAGTACACATGCATGTCTTTATATTAAGCACCTGTCAGTTCGAGCGTATGCTCTGGGCTTGCCCGTTGTTGGAACCTGCCCATCAGAAACTCTTACTGTTCAGACCCGCATTCATGCATCATGTCATCCATGAGAATATACGAGGATTAGACTAGACTTTCAAGTATTCGATCGATTCTGTGAAGTAGAGACCGTACTTCGGTACGGGCAGTGTGTGGGGTGCTTAACCTCTTCCCACCCTGTAACCGTGATCCCTTACCTCGAATCTCTGGCCGTGGATCAAAAGGAGTCATTTTAGAGAAAGGAATCTTCAGATCCCCTTCTCTAACGTTTCTACGGGGTCTAGCCAACTGTAGATTCGAAGTAATTGGCTAGTGGCGACTCTGGTCTTATATAAACACACTTAAACATATCCAGCTTAACACGACAACCAAACGAAGCCCTCGAGAACGAGGCAAGCCAGTGGCACAAATGGCGATTTCGCACTCACGCATCCTCATCTCCTTCTTTTCCGAAATGAAAGGGGAAGGGAGAAGAACGTCGTGTGGGAGAGCGGGAAAATCGGCGAGGGTCCACAGAATGGCGACTCCGCTGGGGATAAGCTAGTCCCACTAGTCGTGATCCGACTTGAAAACAGAATCCTTCCCGTACTTGAAAGTCATTAATCCTCATACAATCTCATCTGCATAGCATTCTACCCAAACCCAAACAAAAAAAAATAGAAAAGCCCAAAACCAAGAAAAAAAATAGAAAATCCCAAAACCCAAAAAGAATATAGTCCTCACCATTGCGCCTCCTCGGGCTCAACGTACGCGGAGACAACTTCCCTACCGCAGTATAATCCGCACTCGGGCTCAGCAAGCCATGTCCGACCACGAAGAAGAAACTCATCACTTCCCTGCTCTTGAAATGACCGAAGCGCAACCTCCAGTGCAACAGCCCGTTGACAATACGCCAATCATACAAGAATTGGCACAAGGAATGAGAGCAATGCAAGAAATGCTCTTGCAATTCATGCAAGCACAAACCACCGCAGCAGCCAATAATCAGGTTGGCCCAGTTCAGCAATCTCAGCAACCATGCCGGGTCCTCCCGGCCTCCAGTTCAAATCAAGCACAACCATCGGAGTCTGCCCAAGACTACCGACAGCAACCATCTCAGCCCTTCGCTATGGGGCATCCTTCTCAATATCTTCCTACGACGACAAGGCCATCTCGGAGCACTTCCGTTGCAGGAACATCCAGTCAGCTTCCAGTCAATCTTGCAAACAACAATCTCAGTAGATCTCAGCATGTCCCCGCCGATGGGACACCTTTTCAATTCCAGCACATCCCCGCCGATGGGATTTCAATTCAATTTCCAACAACAGGGACAACACTGGCGAATGCCCACAACGGGGGTCAGTGTCAAGCCCACATCAATCAGCGGACAGTGGCGAATACCCAACAAGGGGGTCACTTCCCAGCATCTCAGCCTCCTGCAAACAGGAGCACTTTTCAATTCCAGCACATCCCCGCCGATGGGATTCCAGTTAATCTCCAGCAATCTTCAATTCAGCAAAATCCAGTTAATTTTCAGCAATCTTCAACTCAGCAAAATCCAGTCAATTTCCAGCAAGTTCCAGTTCAACCTTCAGTACAGTCTCCAGTTCAGTTACCATCATTTCAAGCACAAGTTCATCAGAATCCAGTTCAATCATCAAACCAATTTCAACAACCCGCAGTTGCTTTTCAGCAAGACCATAGGGTTGAAGACATCGACCACTATGCCGAAGAAGAACGTGCCTTACTCCAGGAGGCACCAGTCGCTCGAACAGATCACTCAGGACTGGACGAGTTGGGGGAGCAGTTCCAGATCTTGCAAAATCAGCTTCAGCGACAGCAAGGAATCGACTTACCTTCGACCAAGTTCAGAGACTTGTGTCCTTTCCCAGATGCTCAAGTACCTCAAAACTTTGAGGTACCAAAATTCAAGAGATACGATGGCAGCGGTTGTCCCACAGCACATCTCAAGGCTTTCTGCGGGGAGCTGAGTGCAATCGCAGGAAATGAAGGGGCCCTTATTCGGTTGTTCCAAAAATCTCTGAAGGGCGATGCCCTAGATTGGTACACTTCATTGGACTGCCACCGTATCAGAACATGGGAACAGCTTTCCCAGGCTTTCGTCTACAGATTCGCATACAATCTCAACATGGCACCCAGAAGAGCCGACCTCGCAGCACTCAGGCAAAGGAGTGATGAAACACTATCAGCTTATGTGGGACGTTGGCGAGCTATGGCAGCCAGAATGCGGACACCCATCGACGATGAAGAACAAATCTCCATGATTGTTCATTCAACATATCCAGGCATATCCGGGTATCTCATCTCGCATCCATATGCGAACTTCTCACAGCTAATCCGTGCTGGAGAGCAAGTCGAAGCAGGAATCCGTGCTGGGACGATTTCCCCATGGCCTCATCAAGCCACTCCAGTCAAGAGGAACAGAGTGGAAGGAAGACCTATCGGGCACGGGAATGGAAACCGCAATGGTTCTCCTCCCCGCCCAACGGAGGTAAACAACATCAACACCACTGCTCAAGGAAATCAACATGCTCCGCCACAGGGACGTCAACAGTATCAGCAGAATCAAGTTCAGCATCAGCCTCAGCGGTATCAGCCACAACCGAATCCTCAGCCACAAACACCTCGACAACAGCAGCAGTTCAGGGGAAATGGCCAATACTCATACCAGAACAGGCATAATTACAGGGAGTTCAGGAAGTTCACTCCACTCGGTCAACCACTTAGTCAAATCATGACTACGCTGGTACAAAAGCAGTTACTCACTCTGATGACACCTAGGCCTCCGCCTCATCCTCTGCCTCCAAACTACCGAGAAAATGAGTACTGTGCCTACCATCAAGGACGTGGCCACGCCACTGATCGATGCTATACTTTGAAAAATGCTATACAAGACCCAATTGATGACCGCAAGATCGTCATCTCGGTCCCTGGAACTTCTCCAGCAGCTTCCACTAACATCCTTCAGAATCCTCTGCCTCAACATCCGACGGACCCCAGTTCGTCTCGTGGCCCTGCAGTCAATAGTATAGAAGAAGGGGATCATCTCGATCGCTTCTTCTCCCCCATCCAATCCATTCACGCCTACACTTATGGGCCAACTAATCATCCTCCAGTCTTGCAAGGGGCAAGTCCTTTTCTTCCTTCAATCTCCGAGCCAGTAGTGCTCGAAGGAGCACCTCCATATGATATACCAGTTGTTCAAGGGGCACCTTACAACCACTCAAGCTGGGAACCAGTCGTCCTGGAAGGAGCACAATCATACATTGAGCCCTCATACGAACCTGTCATCTTGCAAGGGGCAACTCCAGAACAATCCAATCCGCAATGGAAGGATTACACTCATCAGCAGCAAGAGCCCGTTGTCTTGGAAGGAGCTCTTCCAGTCAAGCCAGTCATATTGCAAGGGGCAAGTCCCGGAGGCGTATCAATCACGCTACGGCAGCTCGGACGAACAGAGAAACCTCCTGCCATATCAAGAGGACCAGTATTCATTCCATGGGAGCCTCCCGCCCCAGGAACAGTCAAGCCAGGACCACGACCTTATGTGGTCTATGAAGATAAGCCTCGATATTACCCCTTCAGCACAGGCAACAATGTAGTCCTCAAGGCAAAAGCTCCATACGAGGAAGATCTGGTACCCACAACAGCACCGTTGCAAGAACCGGTGGTCCTAGAAGGCAAAAGGGAGGAAAACTACAAAGAGGTTCCATGGCACTATCCAGAATGTGCGGAAGTGGGGAACATGAATCCCAATGGGCGTTGCATCCGAAGAGATAATCAGAACAGAGGAGATACCAAAGGCGCTCTCTCAGGCCTCGGTAACAAAAATGAAGCCGCATACGATGTGGCGACTCAGCTCAAGTCAATCCCTGCACAAATCTTAGTATGGGAGCTACTATGCACATCTCGCATACACCGAGAAATGTTTGCCAAAACCTTGAACGATGCTCATGTCTCCTCCGATACGGCACCAGAAATGATAGCTTTGATGATTGGACAACTCCTGGCTCCGCGCGCCATCACCTTCACAGATAATGAGTTGCCACCAGAAGGGCGCGATCATGGGCGATCCCTCAACACAGCCTTACGATACAAAGACCTCTGTGTTCCGCTGGTCCTTATCGATAATGGCTCAAGCTTAAATGTCTGCCCACTCAAGACTGCAGAACGTCTGGGAATCAGTCCTTCTTCATTCCGACCCAGCACCATATGCGTCAGAGCATTCGACCACACCTGTCGATCAGTGGAAGGGGAGGTCGACATAGAGGTACAGATAGGCCCGGAAGTCTCCACCATCACATTCCAAATCTTGGATATATCAGCCTCTTTCAACATGTTGCTCGGACGACCGTGGCTGCACAAGGTTGGAGCTGTGCCATCAACCCTGCATCAACGAGTGAAGTACATCTGTGGAAATCAAGTGATCTCTATCCACGCAGAGAAGGAGCTCATCATTCCCTCTAATGCTGCTACCACTGAACCAGACATCCCGGTCATCGATATCCAGCACTCTGAAGAAGACATCCCGTTTCACAGTTTCGAATTCGAGACTGTGAACTCTATCACTAATCCAGAACCAATAAGGGTGGACCGTGTCTTTTCACCGGCAGAGTGTCTGAGCCTCAAATACCGAATGAAGAATCACTTCAAATCCAGAAAGGTACCGCTGATATATAACCAACGCAAATGAGGACTCGGATACAAGGCAACCTTCATGGACAAAAGAAGGAAGAAATTTCGGTGCTCACCCATCCAGTTCGTCAAGCCAGGAGAACCTTGCAAAGATCCAGGAGGGAATCAACCGACTGCATTACACAAAGGCCTCCCGATGAGCCTAGTTTGGGCCACGTGGCCCCCCATTCGATGGGATCAGATTCTCGAACCATCTAAGCCTCCAGAAGAAGAAGGAAATGATGAAGATGAAGAAGAAAGTCAAATACAGCAGCTTAAGGACCAGGTTACTCTGACACCTGCTCCCAACCAAGTGCACAACCTGCCCACTTCAATTCCAGCTAGCCAGGGGCACAACTTGCCCATCTCAGCATCAATCAGCAAGGGGCACGACTCGCCCATCTCAGCAGAATCAACATCATCAACCATTAGCCAGGGGCAGAAGCAGCCCATCCATTGGACCAAGAAAGGGAAGTGGCCGACCCTAGATTGGTCTGATGTCCAGATTCCAAACTTGTGTCTAGCTGTGGAACCAAACGAACTGCAATGCGAGGTAAGTGATCCGGGAGGGATTGAGTGCGACTCAGATCTCGAACCCGACCAGCAAGAAGTCATGGTCATTGGGCCAGACCATGACTCTTCGCCCAAATCATCAACCCCCACCTCTTCAGGGGAGGAAGTGTGGGGTCCTGAATGGTCATCTGTTCTCCTAACTTTTGAATCAGCCAAAGAGCCATCTGAGGGCTCTGGCTTCCAAAAAAAATGCCTGTCTAGGCAACGATCGGAACTTTGGAACAAGTTGGGATCAATCATGGTCTGCAATGCCCGCTTGTTCAAAGTCCCGTGAATTTCAAAAACCCAAAAAAAATCAAAAACTTTCAAAAGCCAAAAACATCTAGTATTTCCATTTCAGAAAAATCTCAAAAACCAAAAAACATTTCTTTCCCTGCATTCAATAGTGTGCCAAGTTCGTCTAATGAGTCGCATGAGTTTGAAGTCGAATCATATGATTTCGACATCGAATTAGACTTCGAACTCATGGGTCTGGACGAAGCTCGGGACGAGGAAGATGATGATCCTGCTCCCGAACTTGAGGATCTCCTCAAAAAGTTCGAATCCAAAGTCAATGTTGTAGCCGATGATTTCGAGATAGTAAACTTGGGGACACCTGAGATCCCTAGGGAAGTACGCATTGGAAAATCGTTGCCACCTGAGATGAAACAGAAAATGATAGAGTTCCTAGCTCCAAGATTGTCTAACTTTGCGTTCTCATATGAAGACATGCCGGGGCTCGATGAAGAGCTCGTTGTACACCATCTGCCAACCAAGGTAGATATGAAGCCAGTGAAGCAGAAACTTCAAAGAATGAAGCCAGAATGGGCTCTGAAAGTCCGAGATGAAGTCATCAAGCAGTACAATGCGGGATTCTTGGTAATCTCCAACTACCCTGAATGGCTCGCCAACATCGTACCAGTACCAAAGAAGGACGGCAAGGTTCGAATGTGCATCGACTTCCGAGATCTCAACAAAGCCAGTCCAAAAGATGACTTCCCTTTGCCACATATCGACACTCTGGTCGACAACACTGCTGGATACAAGATCTTCTCATTCATGGACGGGTTCTCAGGTTACAATCAGATCAAGATGGCCGTCGAAGATCGCGAGAAGACATCGTTCATCACTCCCTGGGGAACCTTCTGTTACAGGGTAATGCCGTTCGGTCTGAAGAACGCAGGAGCAACATATCAGCGAGCAATGACAACACTATTCCACGACATGATGAACAAAGAGCTTGAGGTATATGTGGACGACATGATCGTCAAATCTCGCACAATTGAAGGACACTTTGAAGATCTGAAGAAGCTATTCAACAGATTAGAAAAGTACAAGCTCCGTCTCAACCCTCAGAAATGTGTCTTCGGTGCAATGGGAGGCAAACTCCTCGGCTTTATGGTGAGCGAGGATGGCATCAGGGTCGACGAGACCAAAACCAGAGCAATCATCGAGATGCCCCCTCCTAGAACAGAGAAAGAAATTCGTGGCTTCCTCGGCAGAATTCAATACATCAGTCGCTTCATCGCACAGCTCACACCTATCTGTGAGCCCATATTCAAGCTCCTCCGAAAAAACGTTCCAAAAGAATGGAATGATGATTGCCAAGTCGCCTTCGATCGCATCAAGAGATATCTCATGAATCCTCCAGTCCTAGTGCCTCCCACTCCTGGACGACCACTATTGTTATACATCTCGGTAGCAGCAGAAGCCATTGGCTGTGTCCTCGGCCAACACGACGAGATCGGGAAGAAGGAACAAGCAATATATTATTTGAGCCGAAAGTTCACTGACTACGAGACCAGGTATTCTCCGATCGAGAAGACTTGCCTCGCCCTAGTCTGGGCAACTCAGCGACTCCGTCAATACGTGATTGCATTCCCTATTCTCCTCCTCGCTCACATGGATCCGCTCAAGTACCTGTTCGAGAAGCCGGCACTCACTGGAAGGATAGCTAAATGGCAGCTACTCCTGTCTGAGTTCGACATCACCTATGTCACTAAGAAGGCAATCAAGGGGCAGGCCCTCGCCGATCATCTTGCCGCCCACTCCCTCCTAGATTATCAACCGCTCAAGACGTTCTTCCCTGATGAAGATCTCTTGCTTATCGAAGGCGAAGAAAAAAAGAAGAAAGATGAGTGGACGTTGTTCTTCGACGGCGCAGCAAACTCTAAAGGGAGTGGTATTGGAGCAATCCTCTACTCTCCAGATGATGTCCCTATTCCTATCTCAAGGCGCATAGCGTTCGAGTGCACCAACAACATGGCAGAGTACAAAGCATGCATCGCTGGCTTGAGGGAAGCCATAATCTTGGGCGTTAAGAAGCTACGAGTATTTGGAGACTCACAGCTTATCATCAATCAGACCAATGGCGAATGGAAAACCAAGGACGAGAAGTTGATACCATATCATGTGTATCTGGACAATCTGATCGAAGAATTCAAGGAAATCACCTTCTCATACATGCCCAGAGCCAAGAACCAGTTTGCAGATGCTCTCGCCACACTTGCATCAATGCTCGAGATACCAAAAGGAGCTTCAGAGTGGGAGCTCACAGTCGAAATTCAAGAAGAACCTGCCTTTTGCCTGCAAATAGAAGAAGCCGAAGCTGTCCCTGACAAACCCTGGTATGCCGACATCAAGCAATATCTCGAAACCCAGGAGTTTCCAGAGTCAGCAACAGCAACAGATCGCTGAACCATTCAGCGTTTGGCCGGCCAGTTCACCATCAGTGGCGAAGTTCTTTACAAGCGATCCTATAATCACATCCTCCTCCGATGCGTCGATGAAGCAAAAGCTGCAAAGATCATGAAAGAAATACACGAAGGAATCTGTGGCCCTCACATGAATGGGCACATGATGGCAAAGAAGATTCTACGACTCGGCTACTATTGGCTCACCATGGAGACAGACTGTTGCCAGCACGTCAGAAAATGCTTCAAGTGTCAGGAGCATGCAAATCAAATCCATGCCCCATCATCAGAGTTATACAACCTGACCACCCCCTGGCCCTTCTCCATGTGGGGACTCGACATCATCGGCAAAATCAGTCCCAAAGCATCAAATGGTCATGAGTACATACTTATGACAGTCGACTACTTCACCAAGTGGGTAGAGGCAGCCTCCTACACCACGATTGCAGCATCTCAAGTGATCAAATTCATGAAGAACAACATCATATGCCGGTATGGAATCCCTAATGCTATCATCACAGATAATGGGACCCCATTCGTCAACAAGAAGATGGATGACTTCCTCAGCAAGTTCAAGATCCAACGTCATCGATCAAGCCCCTACCGTCCCCAGATGAATG
This sequence comes from Liriodendron chinense, assembly GCA_003013855.2. Lineage (NCBI taxonomy): Eukaryota > Viridiplantae > Streptophyta > Magnoliopsida > Magnoliales > Magnoliaceae > Liriodendron > Liriodendron chinense. Next base: position 77,981 of record PVNU02003244.1, read on the forward strand.
GTGGGGTAGAAGCCGCAAACAAGACAATCGTCAGGATACTCGAGAAGATGGTCGTGACCTATCGAGATTGGTCAGATATGCTCCCATATGCACTTTGGGCCTATCGAACGTCTGTACGGTCTGCTACGGGCGTTACTCCTTTCGAGCTTACTTATGAAATGGATGCAGTTCTACCAGTCGAAGTGGAAATACCATCACTTCGGGTGTTATTAGAAAGCGGAATTGAAGAAGGAGAATGGAAACGGGCCAGATTCGATCAGTTACAACTAGCAGATGAAAAGCGCATGCGTGCACTAAGTCATTCTCAGTGTTATCAGAAAAGGATCGCTTGGGCTTACTATAAGAGAGTCCGAAAAAGAAGTTTCAAGGTAGGCGACATGGTCATGAAGAAGATTCTACCGTCGCACCTTCCAGATCCCAGAGGAAAGTTCAAACCCTCGTGGGACGGGCCACTGATCGTCAGAGAAGTACTTCCCGGAGGCGCCCTCAGACTCACCAGCATGAGAGGGGTGGATCTTCCTGAGCCAACCAACGCCGACAACGTGAAGATCTTTCACGGGTAAGTTATTCCGACCTTATCAAAGGTTACTTTAATAGAGCTGAAGTCAAGGGGTCAAAGCTAAGATCTCTGAGAAATCATTCCCGTCCACCAATAAGTGTTTCAAATAAGGGGATTCAAAAAGAGAAAAATACAAAAAAAAGGAGGGAATTCAAAAGGAAAAGACAAAAAAAAAGAAAAGAGAAAGAAAAAGGGAAGCCAAAGAAAGGCACTCAAGAAAAAAAAGTCAAGAAACACAGTCATCCATCCATTCATCTCAGAGGGGTCTTTAACAAAGACCGACAGCTCTATTATCGTAACCCAGGATAAGGGCTGAAAGACTACCATCGGCCGGCAACGACGGATTCCCGACCTCTAGCCGCCGCAGTTATCCAAGGATGCAGAAGAAGAAAAAAAAAATGTGTGCCTAAACAAAGAGGGCGGAGTGAAAACCCGAAAGGGCGCTCCGAGTAAAAACAGTGGGCATACAGCGGACTCGGTGAAAACCCGAAAGGGCACCGAGGGTAAAAACAGATAGCTGCCAAGGGGCAGGCAAGATCAAATACCCGGGACGTGGTGAAAACTCGAAAGGGCGCCATGGGCAAAAATGACGGGAAAAGGCCGGCTGTGGTGAAAACTCGAAAGAGCGCTGCAGGCAAAAATGGCTCAAGCAAAAAAAAAAATAATAAAATAAAATAAAAGTGCAGGTACCAAGAAATCAGACAGTCCAGATCGGTTCAAGCAGTGAAAGTACAAGAACAAGAGGAAGTACAGTCAGGAATAAAGAGCTCTACAAACTCTGACAATCTCAAGAGGCAATAGTTTCCGTTGCCTACATCTCTGGGGAACCAAAGGATCACACAAGTCAAATCTCGAGACATCGGTCAAGGCATTGACCGAGCCCCAGTTCTGATTCCTATATCCCGACGCAAAGTCCAGAAACACTCACAAGACAACTCATGGCACAGTAGATTTTCAGACAGTTTTCTCTTTTCAATTAAAGGCATCATATTTCTTTTACATATAACATATCATCTTTTTCAAAAAATACAAAAAAATGCATCATCATCAATCATATATGTAAAAAAGAATGTGCAGGTGGCCAACACAATCAATCTCTACCCTCCTCCTCGGCCACATCAGGTGAGTCCTCCGACTCATAAAAAGATAGTCTCGCTCTCAACCTGCTCACCTCCATACGCAGGTAATGCGCCTCATCGCCCTTAAGGGTACGGATCGCTGTCTCCTCATCAGACAATCTCTGATCGGCAGCCAATCTCCTCGACATCATCTCACAATGATACCGATGTGCGGAGATCTCAGACAGCAAATGGCCATGAGTGGCCAAAAGGAAGCAAGGATCAATGAATGGGCGCTCCTCAAAAGGTTCATATGAACCAGATGAAGAGCCAGCATCTCCAAGGATATCCTGCTCATCCTCATCAGCAGTCTGGTGCCAGCAAGGGATACGTCGATACAAAGACTGCTCAGCAACCCAGTACTGATACGGGGCGGTCGCCATCGGAAAAGTCCGCAGCTTAAATCCCAACAAATCAGCTGTCAAATAACTCGCCCACGAACAATCAATCTGGGTCCTGAAGTCAGAGGACCTAGATGGAAGCACTCGACGCCCGATACCCTTGAAAGCAAAAAGAGGAACATTCTGCTCATATCCAAACTGCCGCAGGAACCGAATGGGATGGTAAGAAAAGTAGGATCGAAAGCCTACCAACATCAGAGGAAGACGGTGTGCATCGCAAAGCACTGGAGGAAGTGAAAGCCAAGATGACTCCCAACGAACGTTCCAGTCACAAAGCTCAGCGAACATCCTGCGGTACAAAGGCTCACTCATCCTAGCTGAAGGCGGAAGGAACTCCATGATATAACGCATGATGTCAGAGCCCGGGATGCCAGGAAGAGGTACAGGAACGGTCAGAGAAAGACGCTCCCATAACCAGACCTGATCACAAAAGAAGTTCAGCTAGAGCAAAACAAGTCCTAACAAAGCAAAAGGAAAAGGTGTAGGAGAGATACCTGAAGAAATGCACAGCAGCCGCGAAGGACACGAGTGCGGCCCAAGGCGCAGTCGGTTTGCCCATCGAATAGCTCGGCCAAGATGAGAGAAATAATCCCCTGCCGATGGATAGCTCGGCTCATCACCTAAAAAAGCAAAGGAGTCTGGGATCTGCGCCATCCCGAGAACAGCGCCTCAGCAATCAAGCAGAACATCAGTGCGTTCCGAGCAAAGGTAGAACCGGCCGTACTCTGAGGACCCGAAAAGAGATCATACAGCAGGTCCAAAGAGAACACTACAGCATCCTGGCCACCAGCTGCAGGCCGAACAAGATAGGAGATCCCGAACCAGTTCTGCGGTGTAGCAGTCTTCGGCGATGTCTTCGGCGAGAAGTACTGAGTATAATCCAAGGGTAAGCCTGTCAAGCGTGCAAGCTCCTCCAAAGAAGGCCCCATCTCCATATCGTTGAACGCAAACAAGTTCAACGAAGGGACCCAGTCAATCAAGGCAGCTCCGAGCATCCTCCAGTCAATATCAACTCTGGCCATATGGATCAGACTGTCGAAGCCATAGGACTCCAAATCTCGAATCTCATAAACTGACAAGCTGTCAAGCCAAGCAAGCAGTCGTGGCGAGCAGGAAGAACGAGGAAGCAGCTGACAAGTCCTCACTGGTACCCCCTCCAGCACAAAAGGCCCAGAAATCAACGATGACTCATCAAGGATCGGAAGGTCAACGGGCGAAGGAGAAGAAAAAGCTGGAACCTCTACAGACTCGACAGCCCCTGACCTGCCCTCAGTGATGGCTATGTCTGATATAGTCGCATTGCTGTCTGAAACTGTCATAATCTCAGCCGCACGAGAAGACTCGCCCACTTCATGAACATAGTGCGCAAAGGACCGATGACCAGGGGAAGGACAATGCTCTCCATCAAAAGGACTATCAGTGAAGATCACACCGCACATCGTGGCATCCTGGCTAATCTGACCGTCAAAGAATACATCTGAACCATCAAAAAGGGTCCGGGCAGCCCCAATCGAAGAATCAACGGTCAGATCTGGACCTGCGGCCCCCTCCAACAGGAAATCATGAATCCAATCACCATCTTGGCCGATCAAAGGGATCATCGAGGCATCCACACCGTCCATCATCAGGGGGACATCATCAATGACCACATCAAGTCCACCCAAACAAGTATACCGTACATCCTGGCCTCATCTAGAGCATCCAAACCGTCCAAGGTACCATCTGAACCATCCATCTCATCCAAGCATGAGATCAGCCCATCTATGTCCATCATGGTCCCATCACCACCATCCATCACATCATCCATGGGGCCCACACTCAAGGGATGCATAGCCTCACCTATGTCTCATCCCATCATCCCATCTATACCATCCATTCCTCCCATAATGAAGGTCCCATTCAAATTTGAAAATCCAGCCATCCCACCATTAATGGACCCATTTAAAGCTCCACCAACCACCAAGCTTAAGTCTTCATCAATGCCCCCTCTTAATGCCCCATCTACCCCATCCATTAAAGGCATCTCCCCATTATCAAAGCTCAGTTGAAGATCTGAAGTGTGGGACCCACCTTGGACAGCCCCCACAGCCCATAAATCCCCACCATCCATGGCCCAAGAAAGGACAAAGCAAGATGAGGACAAGATGATGATGAAAGAGGAGACAAAGAGAAGATTCATTGTTGGAATCGAACCTGAACGTACACAGCAGGTGGGGACAGCAGCAACAGGGACCAGAGAATGTCCGAGCACGAGCCAGCCCAGGCCGCTCAAGAGACGAGCTCTGGGCGGCCTGCCCTGGGCCGCCCGTACGGACGCGGTTCCCCTCTCTCCGCGGGATTGGCTCCAGGATTCTTGGTAGGTGAGGTTGACAGTCCACGTCAGCAGATGGCGCTCCGTGGGCCGCCCAAGGCTCCGGTCCACTCCAGATTTCGACTGAGATTGATCAAGATCATACAAAAGGTGCCCCACTAGTCCAATCACGAAGCAATGTGGCCGGAGCATGGCTGATCCAGCCAAAGAAGGGAAAAAAGTGATCAAGTGGGGGCCACAAGCAATCCAAGCCATTCAAAGACTAGATCATCATGGTCTAAGCCATTGAAGAACCTACGTGAGCCGCCAAACAACAAGATCAAAGGTTTGATCATCACAAGAAGGGCCAGAATCCAAGATCTAATCATCAAGTGGGCCCACAAAACCAAATCAAGCGATCTGAGACATTCAAGCTATCATCCATACCATGAGAAGTCTTCTTAACCTCACAAGTCATCAAAAGAGTTGCCCCAAAGTAAAGCCAAGGTCTCAAGCGGGCCCACAGGGCCAATCTATCAATCTGAACCATTCAAGGGCTAGATCATCAGGATCCAAACCATTGGAAAGCTTACACAAGTCATGGAGCAGCAAGATCAAAGGTTCGATCATCAAAAGAAAGGACAGAATCCAAGATCTAAACATCAAGTGGGCCCACAAGGCCTAATCAAGCAATCTGAACCGTTCAAGTCATCACCCATGCAGCTAAGTAGTCTCAAATCATGAAGGAATGAGTCAAAAGTCAAAGCATCCAGACATCATTAAGGAATTTGGGAGAAATCAAAGCCTGTATATTCATCCAAAAGAGCTTGATACAAAAGGGGACAAAAACAAAAGTACAAGGCCATACAAAGCAGAGCTAGCTACAAGTCACCAACATAATCATCATCATCCCTCCTCGCGTCCCGCTCCCGACGAAAAAGATCCATCAAAGGAGCAGTCACCGAACCTCCAGCATACCTGCGACGGCCACCTGGAACATAAAGCGAAGGAAGCAGAGGCCCCTGGCCAAATAGCAGATACCACTCGTCATAATCACGATCCGGGATCGTGAAACGAAAGCCGGGCTGGCCCACCAGAGCCTCAACTCTCTCATCAACTAGCATCCGAGCAGCTGGAGGAGGAGCAGAACAGGGGACCCGTGCCACCCCAGTGACTTGCCGAAGTAATCTCTCCCCCAAGTACCATTGGAAGGACTCAGCGTCAGAAAGCATAATACGAAGACATGAAGCATCGTATGCCTCCACGCGCTGGGGTGTGTAGTAAAGAGGGAAACTAGCGTACGGCATCCGAGCGAGCTGCAGCAGAAGAGGTTACCACGATCAGTTACAAGTACAGCACAAGGACAAAGACAAGCAAGATACTTACGTCCTCAACGGTCAGCCCGTCTATGTCAGCACGCCAATTGTCCCCGGGAACTCGGGAGTTCCGCTGACGGTTCTGTTGGTGCCAGTACATGTGGCGATACTGAGAAGGCTCAACATCATCCTGCATCCTCGGTGCGAGATGGAGAAATGGTCATAAAAGCAGGTCTGGACAAAAGCACATCTAATGATCAGAGAGAGAAAGAAGGCAGATGGCCCCAAGGAAGATGAAAGAAGAAATACCTCAACAACATGCCAGAAACCTGTGAAGGACTGGCTATGCCGACAGGTCTTGTCCAGACCTTGGAAGAGACGGGTCAGGATAACCCCATTCCAGTTATAGGGGTGATGAAGATCCTCGACTAAACGAAGAAATTTGGGATCAACTCTCTCATTCGCATGGCAAAAAAGAAAGGATCCAAAAGCATAAGTGATCATGGCCCGCGCCTTGTGGAGGGCCTCTCGCTCGGTGGTAGGGACGACGGAAGCAAAACTGTTGTAAAACCATCGCATCTTCACTTGATGGCCTTGGAATTCACCCTCAGGAGGGACGTCACCGACAAGCCGTAGCCAATCAGTAGAAGAGAGGGGAGCTAGAGAGCTAACTTGAGGGACAATTGCACCATGAAACGGGAAACCTATCTGCATGTAAATATCCAAAGGGGTTATTCCCCACTCCCCACAAGGGAGCTGAAAGGTGTGGGTCTCATCCCGCCACCTCTCACAAAGGGCCGCAAGCATCATCCGGTTAGCGTCGTTATTATGGAAGCGTAGGGTGAGGAGGCCGGCAAAAGGAGTACCATCTAGTACTCGCTCAAGCAAGGGCTGTGGCTCCTTCATCCAATTGTCCCAGCGATCCCTGGTACCTCTACCCTTGATAGCAGGAAGAGGTTGATGCTCCATAGCTAGGGAACACATGTGGTCCCCTCAGCGGACAATGAAAGCAGGATCATCCTCGTCAACCACTCGGTGACCTCTGGTGCCATCCGCCATTGAATCCTACAAGCTGGGCAAGGTAAGTCCCTATCTCTTACCCATTAAAATCCAAATTATCATCCAGAAGACCCATGGAATTGGACTCATATCTAAATGCAAAATCTAAAGTCCAACTCCATGTGTCACTTACGATGTGTGTTGGGCCCATTGGAAAAAGTAAGGCCCACCTTAAAGAAGGTTGCATGGCATGACTTAGGCGAGAAAAGTCTATCATCCAAGAACACATTTTGGACAACACATGCACCCAAGTGCCATGACATCAACAAAGGATGAGAGTCCTACTTCACATGAGAAGTTCCTCTTCAAAGTCCACATGTAGCCAAGGATGGACCCACTTTTATGCCAAGGTCATGATTCTCACTTAGGATGTCTCCATCTTTTTACACTTATGCATGGACAAGTGGGGGATAGAAAGGAAACGGGCCCCCAAGAGCAACCCAAAGGCCTCATCTCAATGGATTGGGGAGAACACATAGCCCACTTTGGAGAATATGAGAACCCATTCATGGGTTAACCATGGGCAACCTTATGTGCCTCATCTTGATGAAAGTTTTGACCATGAGAATACAACAAGGAGGTCTACCCACAAACATATGAATCAAAGAAGCTAAGGGTAGAAAGTTGATGCACATAGCCCACATGAAGAATCAAAGTTGAAAATGCCCATGAAAAGGCAAGTTTGGGCAACTTATGTGCACCAACTTGTTCACCAAAAAGGGAGACCATTTGAGCACAAAAGAGCATGGCTTGATGAGTCACCCAACCATCATGAAAATGGATAAGAATGGTACACATAGCCCACTTGAAGATCAAAATCCAAAATGTCCCAAGGCATGGGACAAAAATGGGTAACTTATGGGTATCATTCTTTCCCACAAATGGAAAGAAAAATCACTCATACTTGAGAATGATGGTGGATGACCCACCAAGTCCCCAAAGAAAAGATCAAGGAGCCATGGTTGTATGGATAGCTCACTTGAGAATCATCCATTTGAGGTTGATAACATCTAAGGGAAACTCTTGAGAACCACATTCCTACCACAAGGAAAACCATTTGAACTTAGTAAGATTGTGGGAACAACTCACTCATGAGACTTGTAGATGGTCAAGTAACTCAAGTCCTCCATCCATCAAGAGAGAAAGCATGAAAAGAAAAACCCCACATGAACAAAGTGTAGTGGGGCACACATGGTTCAAAGAAGTACCCAAGATTCAATGAAGGCCCAAAAGCCCATCCACATGAAAAACTTCAAGGAGCCCACTACACTTTGTACAAGGATGTACATCATAATCAAGAAATAGTGGAAGACTTGGGCTACTTGTCCATATAAGCCCAACTAGGAAAACTAGCCCATTTGAGATCCAAATGTAAAAGAGGCTAGTCACCTTGGTCCATACACATGTAAAGAAAGATGGGGTCACCCAAAGTGAGCCCCATGAGCCCAAAACTTGAGATGGGCCCTACCATGCCCATGGGCCCAAATCTTGAAAAGAAGATGGAAAAGAAAGGAGAGTTCCAAGGGAAATGACAAGAGAAAGAAAGTAAGAGGGAGCCCAAAATGAAGCATTGGGCCCATCAAATACACCAAGGGCCATGACTTCACTTTGAGCCCATTTGATACACATGAAAAGAGGCCCAACTCCCATGAAAAAGATAGAGTATTTTGCCATGCACACTTGATGACATGGCAAAATCACTCTTTACATGCACATGAAGGGAGTGTGAAAAAAAAAATGAAAAAGTAGAGAGCTTGCAATGTCTTTCTCCAAGCACCACCTTTGAAAGACTTGAGATCTAAGAAAAGATCAAGAATGCTTGGGCCCACCTTCACACCCCTTTGAATAGCTACATGAAAAAGAAAAAGGATCATGAGAAGAGACAATGAAGATGGAAAAGGACAAGAAAGAGAAAGGAAGTGGTCCATACCTTTACCACTCACCAAAGAAGGACCACCTTGCTGTCCCAAGACTTCTCTAAGGCCCACCACTTGAAAAGAGCAAAGGACCACCAAAGAAGAGAGAGGAAACTTGAAGAAAGAAAGAGTATGAGAAAGAGAAGAGAGAGATTGCACGGGGGAGGGTGCCCCATGTTATATAGAAAAGGGGAGGGCACCCTTTTACCCAGCCCCCTGAAGAGACCAGGAGGCAGAGACCGTCCGGGCGGCCCATGGGAGGCCGTCCTAGCCCATACCTAGGTGAAACGACCTCCCTCTCCCTCTCCTTGGGAAGAACTCCCCATTGGGAAGGGTGGTTGCAAGTGAATCTTGTACCTCCATGTAAGAATGAAGTGATGGAAGAGAATGGTGAGAAAAAGGAAGAAATCTCACCAAAATCTCATCTCATGAGAAATGGGTGAGAAATTGGGTTGATGATGTGGAAAAGTTCCATGGAATTTTCAAGAAAAAGAAAGGAAAATTTGACTTGGTCAAACAATGATCTCAACCATCCAAAGGCATGGCCAGATGATTCAAACCATTTCCAAGAAGAATCCCAAGAATCTCCCCCCTTGATTACTTTACATAAAGTTTTTTTTTTAGGGTCCGAAGACCTTAAACTACGTCGGGATCAAGACCCCGAGGGACCTTTTAATAAAAACCGGCATCAGCCTGGATTGAATCAAGATCCGCTGACACCGGACATTTTCCCAAAAAAACAAATATAAATATATATATATATATATATATATATATATATATATATATATATATATATATATATATATATACTACCAGCCCCTCTTTTAAAATTCAGTGGTCCGAAGACCTTAAACTACGTTGGGATCAAAATCCCGAGGGATTTTCAATAAAAGCCGACATCGGTTTGGATCGAATCAAGACCTAACGATCTCGGACATTTTCAGAAAAACAAAAAAATATATCTGCCTCTTTTAAAGTTTTTGGTCCGAAGACCTTAAACTACGTCGGGATCGACATCTCGAGAGATTTTCAATAAAAACCGGCATCAGTCTGGATTGTCCATCCGCTGACACCGGACATCTTTCCAAAAATAAAAAAACATGTTTGCCCCTCTTTTGTACAGTTTCATGGTCCGAAGACCTTAAACTACACTGGGATTAATTTCTCGGGGGACCTTTCTCGCTTTCAGCTAAAAACCGGCATCGGCCTCGACCGTTGGGATCATGGTTCGATAACCCGAATCATTTCAAAAATACCAAAAATATTTTAAAGCTTTCCATAAAAATCAGTATCAATCTTGATCACCCGAGTTGAAATCTGGAACCTTTTCAAAACAAAAAAAAATAATATATAAAACAAAAAAAAATTTCACCACTAGTTTCAAACGCACCAATTTATCCCCAGCGGTCCGAAGACCTTAAACTACACTGGGATTAACTTCTCGGGGGCTTTCTTTCCTAACCTGTTCCAGGCATGGCTGACACTTGATCGTACGGGTGTCTGGAATCTCTTAAACAGGTAAGGGCTGTGGCGGGCAGAACTCCGCAATCCTGTTCGTGTTGAACGCACCGTGATAGACAACCTTAATTTGGAAGTCGCTGTTGAAGCTGACGGATGTTCCCTGTTCCTAGAACTCATGAAGGGGATTAAGGCTGTTGGGAGGTGGAGCTCACCCTCACGGAATTGTGAGCAACGTAAGACCCCAAACTGGATTGACTACGGGAAATGTGAGGATGTGGCTCATTTTGTGGCCGAAGGAGTCCGTCGGACGATACGTGGTCTATGTGCATTGCACATGAGGAACAGGCAACTTTGTGGGTGTGTTGACTGAAAACCCTCAAAATCTCCTCATCCGAAGATGTAAAACTACGGCACTTAACTGTGTGAGACCCGTCTTGCTCGCTGACGTAAAATGGATCGGGTGCCTTACCAGCAGTAAAACCTGGAAGTGGATGGAAATTCCACATCTTTTCCCTGCATTTCAGAAAAATCACAAAATACAAAAACATTGCAAAATCACCTCTTCAAAAATCACAAAAATACTTCCCTTGCTTTCAATCAGAATATTGTCAAAAATTACAAAAAATATTTCCATCGCTTTCAAATCAAATATCTGCAAAAATCACAAAAATATTTCCCTTGCTTTCAATCAGAATATTGTCAAAAATCACAAAAAATATTTCCATCGCTTTCAAATCAAAATATTTTCAAAAACCACAAAAATATTTCCCTTGCTTTCAATCAAAATATTGTCAAAAATCACAAAAATATTTCTCTTGCTTTCAAAGAAAATATCCTCAAAAATACAAAAATATTTACTGTGTTTTCAATAAACCAATCTCTACCCTCTCAGGTAAAGATTCGGACCACATATTTACAAAAATCACAAAAATTAGCCCCAGCACTACACTTCAGGAGTCTTGAACTCCACTCTCTTCACAATTTGGGATGACGGATCCAATCGTCCGCAAATTGGAATCTTGACCAAAACGGGCGACCAAACACCATCTCAATCACATGTATGCCCAGAAGAACCTCTTGAAGTCGGATAACATCCTCGTACATTCTCATTCGCAAAGAAACAGCATCTTGGGACGATGGACCTGATCGACCACGGGTCGGGATCTTGACCAACCCGCTGTCCAAACCTCCGTATCAAAAAGAAAAATCCCCAAGGGAGTACAACCCTGCAAGCAATAAGCTCAAAATTCTCTGCATCTCCAGCAAAAGCAAAATCGTCGAACGAAAAGAGAATGAGCCAAACCATGCATTCATCATGCATCTCCATGCATCAGCATCCATCGCACCAATCATCATGTTTACCTGCTTTCAAAATAAAAGTCGGTTAGCTAAAGACCCCACAGGCATCCCTAGTGGAGGCACATGCAAACCAGATTTTCATTTCAAAAAGACAAAAAAAATATTTCTATTTGCAAATAAAAACCCCACGGAGTATCACTCCCCAGAGTGGGTATCTTTTCAAAAATCCAAAAACATTTTTCCAGTAGAGCGTTCTGTCTCCAAAACACCAGGAGATCTTCCATATCTTTGGGTAGGAGTCGACGCAAAAATCAAATAAGATCCGATGTCTCGCGGTTTCCCCGGAGACCATTGGATCCAAGGCACTCAAAGTACGGTCGAACTGAACTCCAGTGTCAGTGCGGTCGTACCACATGCCAAGATACAAAAAGATGAAAGCCAAAAGGTTCGGTCACAGAAACCATTTGAACAGGTGGAAACGATGAATTGTAACCCAAGTATCAAAATCAGCAGATTGGGTGGAAAGAGTTCACCCGCACATACCTAGGCGTGGATGCCTGAAGTACCTTGACTGAGTCCAAGTCGGCGTAGTAGAATCCCGTAAGACTATTTGACGCAGGGCGTCTAACCACTTTGACAGTCAAGCGAAACAAGTACTCCTGGAGTGATCTGGGAAAACATCAAACATCACACAAACAGTCTCAGGGTCAGCATCCTCGTAAGACTGTCGACGCAGAGGCTCTGCTGTACCTTTCCGATGTTAGTACCGATCGGGAATGGAAGGGTTGCGATTGGGTACCCAGGTTGCAGCAAACTGCAGGGACAATCGCAACGTTTTCTCCAAACTCTCGCGGTATGTGCGAGTTATCAATTTCCAGACAATCAACTGACTCAGATACAAAGGACAACAAAGACTCCAGACCACAATCAAGGAAAGAATGAATTGCAAACTAAGCATCGAAACCAGCAGATCGGGTGGAAAAGCCCACCCGCACATACCTAGGCGTGGATGCCTGAAGTACCTTGACTGAGTCCAAGTCGGCGTAGTAGAATCCCCGTAAGACTATCTGACGCAGGGCGTCTAACCACTTTGACAGTCAAGTGAAACAAGTACTCCTGGAGTGATCTGGGAAAACATCAAACATCATACAATCAATCACAGGGTCAGTAACCTCGTAAGACTGTCGACGCAGAGGCTCTGCTGTACCTTTCCGATGTTAGTACCGGTCGGGAATGAAAGGGTTGCGATTGGGTACCCAGGTTGCAGCGCATGCAGGGACAATCGCAACGTTTTCTCCAAACTCCCGCGGTATGTGCAAGTGATCTGTTTCCAAACGATCAACTAACACAGATGCAAAGGCAAGCAAAGATTTCAGAACATGATCCATGAATGACCGGGTCAGAAGTGGGGTGTCCACTCGCTTTGGCATTCGGTTGCACGCAACCTCTGCCAAAGAGGGGCATCTGTAGACACCCCACCTTCGGCTACACTGTTGGTAGAGATAGCTGGTTGAACGGAGGACCATACCCCCAAATCCCAAGTCCAAACTCAGCCAAACTCACCCTTGTAAGCCCCATTCCATAGCCCAGTTCAAGCCTGAACCCAGTCAACCCAGTCCTAAACACCACCCTGAAAAACCCCCCATAAAAAAAGGGTCAGTCAAAAAATCCTAAAAAAGTCAAACTCACTGAGTCAACTCGCTGAGTTAACCCGCTGAGTCAACCCGTCGAGTCAAAACACCGAGTCAACCCGTCGAGTCGACCCGCTGAGTCAACTCACTGAGTCGACCAGCGAGTCCAACAGCAGCCCCGAGGGAGCGACTGTACTCGCTGGAAACCGAGTGCGGCCGTATGGGCGGCCCATGGCAGGCCGCCCGGAAAAAATTACGAGAGTGCCCCTCTCTGCTGCTATAAATACCCCCCTCCCCTTCTCATTTCAACAAGCCCTTCAAGTCCAGCCAGTCCGGGTGCGGTCCGAGTCCTCATCCACCCCTTAGCCCATTTTTCCACCAAGGAGAGCCCGAGTGAGGAGAGTCTAGCCCTGGTCCATCCCAGCCTGACCACTGGTCCAAGCCTCTCGAGTCATCCAAATCTTGATCCAGCCACTCGAAGCCAATCCTTGCGACACCTCCGTCCACCCAGCTACTCTTTTCCAGCATCATCTCATTTGCATCTAGCATAAGTGCAACATTTACTTTTCTTCCAACCCCCTTGCTTCACTACAAGCACCTTGATTCGTCAAGTACACATGCATATGTCTTTATATTAAGCACCTGTCAGTTCGAGCGTATGCTCTGGGCTTGCCCGTTGTTGGAACCTGCCCATCAGAAACTCTTACTGTTCAGACCCGCATTCATGCATCATGTCATCCATGAGAATATACGAGGATTAGACTAGACTTTCAAGTATTCGATCGATTCTGTGAAGTAGAGACCGTACTTCGGTACGGGCAGTGTGTGGGGTGCTTAACCTCTTCCCACCCTGTAACCGTGATCCCTTACCTCGAATCTCTGGCCGCGGATCAAAAGGAGTCATTTTAGAGGAAGGAATCTTCAGATCCCCTTCTCTAACGTTTCTACGGGGTCTAGCCGACTGTAGATTCGAAGTAATTGGCTAGTGGCGACTCTGGTCTTATATAAACACACTTAAACATATCCAGCTTAACACGACAACCAAACGAAGCCCTCGAGAACGAGGCAAGCCAGTGGCACAAACGGCGATTTCGCACTCACGCATCCTCATCTCCTTCTTTTCTGAAAGGAAAGGGGAAGGGAGAAGAACGTCGTGTGGGAGCGCGGGAAAATCGGTGAGGGTCCACAGCCCCCTTTTGTACAGTTTTTGGTCCGAAGACCTTAAACTACGTCGGGAACAAAATCCCGAGAGATTTCCAATAAAAACTAGTGTCAATCCTGACCGTTCAAAATTGAGATTTTATGACCTGGAACAGTTTTCGAAAAATCACAAAAAAGGAACGTATTTTCAGCATGTACAGATTTTGGTCCGAAGACCTTAAACTACACTGGGATTAATTTCTCGGGGGACCTTTTCTCGCTTTCAACTAAAAAACCGGCATCGGCCTCTTCCGTTGGGATCAAGGTTTGATAACCCGGATCATTTTCAAAAATACCAAAAAGATTTCAAGCTTTCCATAAAACCAGTGTCATCTTCGATTACTTGAGTTGAACTCTGGAACCTTTTCAAAATACAAAAAAATATAAAAAAAAAAAAAAAAAAATTTGCCATCAATTTCAACTGCACAAATTCATCCCCAGCAGTCCGAAGACCTAAAACTACACTGGGATTAACTTCTCGGGGGCTTTCTCTCCTAACCTGTTCCGGACATGGCTGACACTTGATCGTACGGGTGTCCGGAATCTTTTAAACAGGTAAGGGCTGAGGCGGGCAGAACTCCGCAATCCTGTTCGTGTTGAACGCACCGTGATAGACAACCTTGATTTGGAAGTCGCTGTTGAAGCTGACGGATGTTCCCTGTTCCTAGAACTCATGAAGGGGATTAAGGCTGTTGGGAGGTGAAGCTCACCCTCACGAAATTGTGAGCAACGTAAGACCCCAAACTGGATTGACTAAGGGAAATGTGAGGATGTGGCTCATCTTGTGGCCGAAGGAGTCCGTCGGACGATACGTGGTCTATGTGCATTGCACATGAGGAACAGGCAACTTTGTGGGTGTGTTGACTGAAAACCCTCAAAATCTCCTCATCCGAAGATGTAAAACTACGGCACTTAACTGTGTGAGACTCGTCTTGCTCGCTGACGTAAAATGGATCGGGTGCCTTACCAGCAGTAGAAGCTGGAAGTGGATGAAAATTCCATACTTTTCCCTGCATTTCAGAAAAATCACAAAATACCAAAACATTGCAAAATATTGTCAAAAAATCACAAAAATATTTCCCTTGCTTTCAAAAAAAAAAAATTTGCAAAAATCACAAAAATATTTCCCTTCCTTTCAAATCAAAGTATTGTAAAAAATCACAAAAAATATTTCCCTTGCTTTCAAATAAAAAAAAATTGCAAAAATCACAAAAATATTTCGCTTCCTTTCAATCAAAATATTGTCAAAAATCACAAAAATATTTCCCTTGCTTTCAAATCAAAGTATTGTCAAAAATCACAAAAAATATTTCCCTTGCTTTCAAATCAAAATATTGTCAAAAATCACAAAAAATATTTCCCTTGCTTTCAATCAAAATATTGTCAAAAATCACAAAAATATTTCCTTTGCTTTCAAATCAAAATATTCTCAAAAATCACAAAAAATATTTCCCTTGCTTTCAATCAAAATATTCTCAAAAATCACAAAAAATATTTCCCTTGCTTTCAATCAAAATATTCTCAAAAATCACAAAAAATATTTCTCTTGCTTTCATCAAAAATATTTCGAAAATCACAAAAAATATTTCCTGTGTTTTCAATAAACCGATCTCTATCCTGACCACTCAGTTGAAGACTCGGACCACATATTTACAAAAAATTACAAAAATTAGTATCCCCAGCACTACAATTCAGGAGTCTTGAACTCCGCTCACTTCACAGTATGGGATGACGGATCCAATCGCCCGCAAATTGGAATCTTGACCAAAACGGGCAACCAAACACCATCTCAATCACACGTATGCCCAGAAGAACATCTTGAAGTCGAATAATATCCTCGTACATTCTCATTCGCAAAGAAACAACATCTTGGGACGATGGACCTGATCGACCACGGGTCGGGATCTTGACCAACCCGCTGACCAAACATCGGCATTAAAAAGAAAAATCCCCAGGGAAGCACAACCCTGCAAACAATAAGCTCAAAGTTCTCTGCACCCACAGCAAAAGCAAAATCATCAAACGAGAAGAGAATGAGCCAAGCCATGCATTCATCATGCATCTCCATGCATCAGCATCCATTGCATCCATCATCATGTTTACTTGCTTTCAAAATAAAAGTCGGTTAGCCAAAAGCCCCACTGGCATCCCTAGTGGAGGCGAGTGCAAACCAGATTCCCATTTCAAAAAGACAAAAAATATTTCCATTTGCAAATAAAAACCCCACGGAGTATCACTCCCCAGAGTGGGTGCCTTTTCAAAAATCCAAAAAATATTTTCCCAGTAGAGCGTTCTGTCTCCAAAACACCAGGAGATCTTCCATATCTCTGGGTAGGAGCCAACGCAAATATCAAATAAGATCTGATATCTCGCGGTTTCTCCGGAGACCATCGGATCCAATGTACTCAAAGTACGGTCGAACTGAACTCCAGTGTCAGTGCGGTCGTACCACATGCCAAGATACAAAAAGATGAAAGCCAAAAGGCTCGGTCACAGAAACCATTTGAACAGGTGGAAACGATGAACTGTAACCCAAGTATCAAAATCAACAGATTGGGTGGAAAGAGTTCACCCGCACATACCTAGGCGTGGATGCCTGAAGTACCTTGACTGAGTCCAAGTCGGCGTAGTAGAATCCCGTAAGACTATCTGACGCAGGGCGTCTAACCACTTTGACAGTCAAGCGAAACAAGTACTCCTGGAGTGATCTGGGAAAACATCAAACATCATACAATCAATCACAGGGTCAGTAACCTCGTAAGACTGTCGACGCAGAGGCTCTGCTGTACCTTTCCGATGTTAGTACCGGTCGGGAATGAAAGGGTTGCGATTGGGTACCCAGGTTGCAGCGCATGCAGGGACAATCGCAACGTTTTCTCCAAACTCCCGCGGTATGTGCGAGTGATCGATTTCCAAACGATCAACTGACACAGATGCAAAAGCAAGCAAAGATTTCAGAACATGATCTATGAATGACCGGGTCAGAAGTGGGGTGTCCACTCGCTTTGGCATTCGGTTGCACGCAACCTCTGCCAAAGAGGGGCATCTGTAGACACCCCACCTTCGGCTACACTGTTGGTAGAGAAAGCTGGATAAATTGAAGACCATACCCCCAAATCCCAAGTCCAAACTCAGCCAAACTCACCCTTGTAAGCCCCATTCCATGGCTCAGTTCAAGCCTGAACCCAGTCAACCCAGTCCTAAACACCACCCTGAAAAACCCCCCATAAGAAAAGCCAGTCAAAAAATCCCAAAAAAGTCAAACTCACTAAGTCAACCCGTTGAGTTAACCCGTTGAGTCAACCCGCTGAGTCAACCCGCTGAGTCAACCAGCTGAGTCAACCCGTCGAGTCAAAACACCAAGTCAAAACACCGAGTCAAATCACCGAGTCGACCCGCTGAGTCAACTCACTGAGTCGACCCAGCGAATCAAACAGCAGCCCCGAGGAAGCAACCGTACATCGCTGGAAACCGAGGAGCGGCCGTACGGGCGGCCCATAGCAGGCCGCCCGAGACAAATTACGAGCTCTGCCACTGCTCGCTGCTATAAATACCCCCCTCTCCTTCTCATTTCAACACACCACTCAGCCAGAGAGAGCCCGTCCATCTGAATCACCCTCTTTCACCCCTTAGCCCATTTTTCCACCAAGGAGAGCCCGAGTGAGGAGAGTCTAGCCCTGGTCCAGCCCAGCCTGACCACTGGTCCAAGCCTCCCAAGCCATCCAAATCTTGATCCAGCCACTCAAAGCCAATCCTTGCGACACCTCCGTCCACCCAGCTACTCTTTTCCAGCATCATCTCATTTGCATCTAGCATAAGTGCAACATTTACTTTTCTTCCAACCCCCCCGCTTCACTGCAAACACTTTGATTATTCAAACACACCGCATGCATATCGCATAAAGCACCTGTCAGTTCGAGCGTATGCTCTGGGCTTGCCCGTTGTTGGAACCTGCCCATCAGAAACTCTTACTGTTCAGACCTGCATTCACGTACATATCACTATAGACACTTTGAATATTCAAGCACACAGCATGCATCATCTCGCATAAAGCACCTGTCAGTTCGAGCGTACGCTCTAGGCTTGCCCGTTGTTGGAACCTGCCCATCAGAAACTCTTACTGTTCAGACCCGCATTCATGCATCATGTCATCCATGAGAATATATGAGGATTAAACTAGACTTTCAAGTATTCGATCGATTCTGTGAAGTAGAGACCGTACTCCGGTACGGGCAGTGTGTGGGGTGCTTAACCTCTTCCCACCCTGTAACCGTGATCCCTTACCTTGAATCTCTTACCGTAGATCAATAGGAGTCATTTTAGAGGAAGGAATCTTTGGATCCCCTTCTCTAACGTTTCTACGGGGTCTAGCCGACTGTAGATTCGAAGTAATTGGCTAGTGGCGACTCTGGTCTTATATAAACTCATTTAAACATATCCAGCTTAACATGACAACCAAACGAAGCCCTTGAGAACGAGGCAAGCCAGTGGCACAAACGGCGATTTCGCACTCACGCATCCTCATCTCCTTCTTTTCCGAAAGGAAAGGGGAAGGGAGAAGAACGTCGTCGTGTGGGAGCGCGGGAAATCGGCGAGGGTCCACAGAATGTTTTGTACATTTTTTTATTCTTCTTGATGAATCTGTTGGTGTGTAATTTTGAGGGGACCTCACACTGAGTTGGCCACTCATGCTGTTAAATTTCAACCTTACAGTTGGTGCAGGTGATTTGAATAATGTACAGGTTATACTGGAATAGAGCAGGATGCTCAGGTTATGCTGATGTCATGGATCAAAGAGCCGTGTTTAATGGTTGCTGCTTTAAATTTTGTATATAATTGTAATTGTTTATTAGTATATTCTGAATTAAATTTGAGATATTCGGTTTGTATAAGCCTTATGGGCACCACTCTGCGATATTTGTTGTATCTTTCCTATATACATGGTTTGTTTTCTTCCGCAGTGAATACCCTTCTTGGAATGACAGTTGAAAATGGACTGAAATGTGGGTTTTCTTCATAGGCTAACGCCCAAGTCTTCAAACACGGGTCTAGAACTCGGGTTGCAAAAATTCGGGGCGTTACAATTACTGCCTCGAAAATCGTAATAATTTTAATTGAATTTCATTTATTTATACACGCATAAAAACATAGGGCCCGCCATGATGAATATGTTATATCCATACTTTCCATTAGTCCCACAAGCCCATTCTAAGGCATGTCTCAAAAAATAAGGCAAATTTACAACTAAAATGGACCACAACACATGAAACAATGATTACAACAGACTTTAATTGTAAAAAGTTAATGCCTTTCTAGGGCCCACACTAATATTTATTTGTCATCTGGCCTGGTCATAATATTAGACAGACATGGATAAGGAAAAACGAGAAAATCAAATTGATCAAAAAAATCTGTGGCCTTAAGCAATTATTAAAGGTAAAAGTTTAATTCTCACTTTTTAATTTGGTGTGGTGCACTGTTCCACTAGATTTGCCTCAAATTTTACCTCATACCCTAAAATGAGCTGGCGAAATGGATGGACGGCACGGATATGATCTATACATCATGGTGGGCCCCATAGTTTTTACACTCCAAATTTTTTTCCCATCTCTATTTTGCACCAAAAGTTTCAACAAGTCACTGTCAACCTTGAAATAAGAGATGGGAACTGCAAGGTGATAATGATGACGGTTTACTCTGCATTTACCTTGTGAGTAGTATTACAACTGAGCCAACTAGGCTAGGGACTTCTCTCAACTCCATCCAGGGAACTACCTGGGTCCCTACTTATGGCTCAGTTGTAGACCTTGTGGGTTTCAACACTGAGGTCATGGGCTTGGGTACCCATATTGTGTGTGTGGGTGTGAGGGTGTGTGTGTTGAGAAAAAAAGAAGCCAATGAGCTACCTTAAGTTAGTGGGAGAGAATTAGGTGAGACCCCAGATCCACCGAGGTTGGTGGGACCTCTTACCGTGGGGGCTCACAATGATAAAAATAGTCATGATTGAATCCCCACCATTAAAATCTTCATGGATTCCACCCGAATGTTTATTTGCCATCCAATTTATTGATAAAGGTTGACACCTAGATGAAGAGACCATAAAAATATCCTCTTGATTCAAAGATTTTGTGGCCCACAAGAAGTTTTTGATGGCCAATCACCACGTTTTCTTGGCTAATCTATTGACGTTTAAAACTGGTCAATTGATGAAGAAGCTTGATTTTCATCATAGGTGATGATCTCCTTTGAACGTGTGGGCTAGATCTTCACTGAAAGCCTTGTAGACCCTATGAAACACAATTAAAGACAAAAGAGGGGTGGTCCAGCCGTTAGCCCTTTGATGCTTAAGTCAATAAGACATAGAAGATCCAAAATACGCTTTGGTGGAGATGTTTTTTTATGTACCTTGAATAGTGGAAAGATACTTCTATTTATAGGATCATCAGAGAGCTGTAGGTGGATCCGAGGATCTCATCTTACTGTGTGATTTCCGAATTTCTCAGGATAATCCTTATCATATCCAGATCGATAAGATTGTTTGGGATAATCCCTATCACGCTCAAATTTATCGACTGTCGGCAATTGTCCTTGTATGGAAATGGAGATGGTGTGGATAATGTTTACTTGGCGGAGAGCGCTCGGCACCGAGATGAGCACTCGGCAAAAAGCATTCGGCATTGAGGTGAGCGCTTAGCAAAGAACACTCGGTATTAAGGTTGTCATTTTTTCGGTGGAACCTGCTTGGCATTTGCTTGGTGGAACCTGCTCGCCATCTTGCTTGGCATAACCTGCTCGGCATTTTGCTTGGCGGAACCTGCTCGATAAAACATTAGATTATTTAGTTGTCCTCTCATTGGTCGATATTTTGTGGCATCCGAGTTCCATCTCTTGATCAGGAAAGCTTATTTAGGGCTGAGGACTTCGTTTGGGATTGGGCGTCATGGGCCATTGGCCTTTAAGTTAGCTATCTTGATCTCATAAATTAGTAGTTGGGCTCGTGGGCCTATGGACTTTTCTTGTGGGTTTGGGGTTAGCTCGGAATTACCTATAACACTATGGTCCATTCAGGATTTAAAACTGCTTCATTTTTTATATCATGCCTTAAAACGAGCTTTCAATACCGATGAATAACGTGGATGTAGTCACAAACATCACAGTAGTCCCCACAGTCAAGGGTCCCACCCACTTCGATGGATCTGAGGTCTCACCTAATCCACTCCCAAGTTGGTGGGGCGCATTGGCCAAATACTTAGGTCAACAATAATATGAGGGGACTTAGATTCAGTAGTGACCCTTCACTCGGTGCTTGAAAAAGCTCTGTGCGCCCTACCATGATGTATTTGTTTTATCCATTCTATTCATCCATTTTGCAATGTCATATTAGGTTATGATCCATAAAAGGAGGCAGATCCAAATTTCAGGTAAACTACACCTGTAACGCCCCGAAAATCGGCACTCGAGTACAAATACTCATATCTCAAGTTCTCAGGTGTTAACTTGGTAGAATGCTTGTTTAGAAATGCCACACGTGGGAAACGGTCATATGTGTCCTCAATCAGAAGTACAT
Organism: Liriodendron chinense; assembly: GCA_003013855.2. Lineage (NCBI taxonomy): Eukaryota > Viridiplantae > Streptophyta > Magnoliopsida > Magnoliales > Magnoliaceae > Liriodendron > Liriodendron chinense. The sequence continues at coordinate 99,801 of PVNU02003244.1, forward strand.
TCATTCCACATACTAATAAATTAGAGTAATGCATTTCAACTAATGGATCATAAGTAAATCAAAGATAACTAAATAAAAAAATATAGGGGTAACACCCAAAAAGTGTATTATTTATAAGCATGTTATTTCCAGCACGTAAAGAATAAACAAGTCACATATTTTATTTATGTTCACATAAGTGTATTATTCTTAAGCATGTTATTTCCAGCACGTAAAGACTAAACAAGTCACATGTTTTATTTCGCCTTGGGCCGAAGGCCTTTGGATGACCATTCGGCATGCCGAAGGCGATCTTCGGTGTGTCAAAGGCCCTATTCTCAACATTCATTTGGTACGCTTTCACATGGTCTGCTCAGCCCAAAGGCATCTTTCGGTGCGTCGAAGGCTGTTTGTTGAGAAATTTTCTATTAGCCCATTTTTTTTTAAAGTTTACACTTCCAATGATTTTTCTGAACAGTGTCTACTTATTTACATGTTATAATATTTAAATAAATGTCATATTTATTTCAATTTACTTTAAGTTATTTTATGTAAATAAGGAAATATATCCTATTTAGATTCAATAAAAATATTTAAAAAATTAAATTCTCAATAATAAAAATTTTAATAGTCAATTTCTAGTATAAATCGTGACTTTTTGGTATTTTTTTTGAAAAGTAGCGCTTTTTAATTTTTAAATTTTTGTCAAAATATTAATCGTTCATAAATTTTGTACAAATTAAAACTATGTTAAAACACTAAAATCCGATAAAAAAATATTTTGAATTTACAATTAATGTATAGTATTGTAAACGAGCCAAACAGATCGGTCGAAAAACTCTTTAGTTCACTAATTCATTAGACTAAAAACACTCATGATCATGATTTTACAAATCTTTATCCCAAAAAGTAAAATTCTCATATTCGAAAAAATCTAAAACATTACAATACCGTAGAAAACAATGGGATTAAATGACTACCATTAAAAATTTCTTTCGAGGGAAAAAAAAAAAAGAAAAAGTTTTGGGTCGAAGCTAATATTTTTGTTTTCCATTCACCCATGTCAGAATTACTTGATCAACGTGTTGGACGGCAAATGACCACCGCAAAACGGATGGGCAGCATGGAAATCATATACAGCACATTCATCAAGGTGGGCCACGCATGGTAAGGATAATACCTACCGTGTTTTTTTATCCCTTCAGTGGTATTATGGTGGGACCCACCTGTACGCAACCGCAAGCCACTCAGGGAAGGGGTGACTCTGTAGCACATCCATGTGATCCACACACGACAAGGGACCATCCATCTGATTGAAGAGACTCGGAGTATTTCATCCGCCATGAAGCCCACCAAATGAACAATTCCTATTATGGTCAGCAAATAATCAGTCATGTCTCTAGCAATGGTAGTCATCATGGCCCACCAAAACTGTGGGGGCAAATTTGGATCATAGCTCTAAAATCACAACCAAGTTGCGATCCTCGCCAACCAATTGATTGTCGAAAATGAACCATGAACGGTCCAAATTCATTCAAGGACTGTATATGGACATCCATGACAAAGTCCATCATATCAACGGCTGAATCACTGTATACAATGGCCCCATCTGTGTAAATTTGAAAACAGGACAATTCAAAATCTTTCTTGACCGTCCGTACCAAAGGCCATCGATCAAACGGTTAATATCTGTCGGATTAAAATATGCTTGTCTGGTAGCCCATGAAATGTGTACTGGACCTGATATACATTATGCATCAATAGATTGGACTGCACAAGTGTCCCAATGCAACCAGGTGTACTATAACCTTACAGACCTTAAGAGGGCACTGGAGCATTTCTCAATCCAAGATAACTAGAAGTACCCCACGAAAAACAACATTTTACACATCTACCCCTCTTCTACATTACAAAGCACTTTTTCTACGAAATACACAGCACCAAACGACGAATTACAAGTACACCAAACATCACACAACGAAATTACGAGTAGACCATGCCTGCCTTTAGTTCGAACGCTGTTGCAGAGTCCCAGCGTCCATGCCCTCCTGTACAAATACACAAGGTGCACATGAAACTTCAGTGGCACATCCGTAATTCCCCAAAATGCTAGGACCAAACATTAATAGGGACCCTCGTGTGGCGGGAGTGGATTGGGTATACCCCAGATCCACCGAGGTGGGTGGGACTCCTGATTATGGGGCTCACAGTGATGTATCTTCCTCAAATCCACACCGTCCAACCGTTTTGAAATCTCATTTTAGGGAATGGTTCCAAAAATGAAGCAGATCCAAATCTTACGTGTACCATACCCCAGGAAATAGTAGTGATTGAATCCTCACCATTAAAAACTCCATGGGGCCCACCGGAATGTTCATCTGCCATCCAACCTGTTCATAAGGATCTGGATGAAGAGATCACACAAATATCAGCTTGACGGGAAGTTTTTAATGGTCAATTATCACTGTTTCTAGTATTATGCTCATCCTGATATTTGGATCTGCTCCCTAGAATAAGCTTTCAATACGGATGGACGGAGTGGATGTAATCAAATACATCAGTGGGCCCCACAGTTAGAGGTCTCATCACCGCTTGATGAATGGCTAGCAAACCACGTATCAAATGGTTTAGATCACCTGACCGTTGTGATTTTCCAAGCCCAATCACAAGGTGGGCCACCCGCTCGACTGTCGTCCTACCAGATGAGTGGATTGGCCCATTTTTTTACGATTTTCAGGCCCACCCACGACATGAGTAGCTTGAATACCACGCACTTCAGCACGTGCAGTAGCCAACTGCACTAGCAAACATTCGTGGGTCCCCATGGAGAGACGTACATAGGATCCACCTCATCCATCTGGTTCGCCACCACATTTTCACCGTGGATCCTAAAAATAGTTCTGATCCACTCCTCGAGTGGGCCACACCATAGAGAACGGCCTAAATCGTGTTGTTGCCCCCATGAGTCTTGAAATGTCCTCGTTTTCGGGAGTACATTCATCCTGGTGTATTGCGTCAGGCTGGTGGATTGGATACCACACCACGGTGGAATCACAGACAATCTATAGACGATTTTAACTGTGGGACTTCCCATCTCAACGTTTCCCTGTGGTGTGGCCCACCTGAGTTTTAAGTAAGCCCGATTCTTTTAGGCCCGTCCAAAGAAATGGTGGCGTACCTGATGGACGAGGTAGATCTATCCACGTTAGCAAGTAGTCCCTGCCCCACACTAGTAAGTACGCGCAGACAAGCAAGCGTTTTCGAAACATACAAGCTACCTCATGCAATCACGTATCACGTGATTGGCAGTCAATTCCCGGCGAAGCACGTGACTCCCCGCCCTTCCCAAGCAGTGACCCGACCGCTCCCTTGATCCTCTCCACGATGCCCTTCCTGGAATCTGACACCTTCGCCGGCGGCTGCACATACACATCTTCCGGCAGATCTTGCACGCCTCCTTCCGGCTTCTGCTCCTGACGGCTACGAATTATCCCCGAAATAACCTCAGAAAGCGCTCTGTCTTCATCTCCAGGCCTTAATTTCTCCGCTATGAACCCCTTCGCTGAAACCCCTTTATCGGGCTCGGTACCGGTGGGTCCCACCGGAGGAGCTGACGTGGCGGGGTTGTTGTTCGTGTTCTGAGAAGAGCCAGCTTTCAGGGAGACGGTGTTTCCCGCTGATGCGGCTTCGGTGGATGTTGTATGGTGGGTTATAGACGGTTGTGATTCGTTGGGGGACTCTGGGAATGGATGGGGATTTTCTGGAACGCTGGACCCGGTGGAGGGTGTGGGCCCGGGGTTGGTTTCTTCGTAGAAGTTGACAGCTCGGAAGTGTTCGAGGAGGGGTTCAATCCCTGCTTCCTCACCGCCTGTCAGACACGTCAGCATATATAATGAGGAAGTTATTGGCTGGTGACTGAATCGTGACGGATGTCGTAGTGAGTAGTGACTCTGGTGGCCAGATTTAATAAGGGCCTACTCTATGCAACAACTTTCAAACATATTCTGTGCAGGCTCTTATCTAAAAAAATGGAGTTCGGATCCTCTGTTGGCTTCCCTGCTTGGAGCTTTTCATTGGTCCACATCATCACATGGGTCTGCAACCCTGTCACATCCTCAATGCAACCTGGTCACACCTGATTGCAACCTAATCACATGACGTCATGCAGTGTGATGTGGACCAACGAAAAGCCAACAAGCAGGGATTTCTTGCTTGGAAGCCAACAGGGGATCCAAACTCCTAAAAATGCTAGTCCTTTTAGAGGGAGGCACCCCCACACAATTAACTTTAAAATATGCTTTACATGGGCCCATCTCATAGCAACACTTAGTCCAATCAAATCCCATCATGTCATATCACCTGCCGGTAGAATTTGATTAGACTAGATGCTTCTTGTGGGAATTGGAGCCCAATCAAATGCATACTTGGACCAAACAACTTTGAAACATATGTTGGCCCCATCTCTAAATATCTAAATAGGAGCATGTGGTGCAATCAAATCCTTCTACGTCAGGTCACTAAAGAATTACTCCAATCCATAACACA
>PVNU02003245.1:0-43841 GCA_003013855.2 Liriodendron chinense
TTCATGAACTACGTGGGGCATAGTACCAAGGCCAGTCTCCCGTCATCCCCTTGCCTAAGGACTACCGACTCAACAAACCTGGTTCAGGTATAATGTTTGTATAAATGCCTATATTCGAATCCACATACCAACACGACCATTGGATAGGCCCACTAATAATTACATGGCGAATGATCCCTAAAGACTCATGGGCCGGGCATGGTAGTATGGGACCTATGCTCGCGCTGTCGGCCTACGCCGGGGTGGTGCCCCTCCGTAGTGTCCTTGAGCACCCATGGAGGCAGTGAGCCATCCATTTGTTTGACTATGGGGAAATGGCATGACTGAGCCACCCCCGTCTGAGACGGACATGGCTAACGAGTCATGGCCGAATCGGACGCTCGGACTGTTTATCCGAGCTGGGATCCTTGGGGTTACGGGTGATGATATGTATTCACCCGCAGGGAGCTAGATGATCCCTGATCGCCGAGTTGATACAGTAATGGTATGTTAGCTTTGCCAACCGGTAGTGATGTTAAACTGGTATAATGAAGGATTTGGATAATCATTCATGGTCCGGTATGACATTCATTCGGGCAGGTAACTGGGGTGGTGCCCCTGTCATGGTGGCCCAGTCTGTGCGAGTGTTGTGGTGGTGCCACACACTGTTCGCTGTGACAAACTGGTGTTTTGGGGCATGCGCATATGCATTTCATGCACTCATGCACTAAATAACTGTGCTTTGTTGTTGTGGATATCTTCGTTAAGAATGATGTGTAATAGAATCCATTATTTATGTATGCTTTCATTTGCGCATTGATAACTTGTATGTAATGTTACCACTGAGTTGGCCACTCACTCCCCATTCTGGGAACGATGTTATAAAACACCCATCCAGACGTCGCATGTGACCCAGGTTTACAGGAGGAGAGCGAAGCGGCAGAATACGAGGAGTTAGCTGCTGGCGAGGATCCATACATTCAGTATGCAGATGACCAGTATAGAGGGTGATAGGGGATCCTTGTTATGGGGGATAGCGCCGGGTTGGCGCAATGTATAGACTTTTGCTATAGTTTTTGGAGACTGATGATCGGGGCCCCAGGCGGGTCCCGTCGAGTGAGTTGTTGATGTTAATTAATTCTTTTGGCTTATATATATATATATATATATATATATATATATATATATATATATATATATATATATATATATATATATATATATGCTCACTTCTTCTTTTGGATATGCATATCTCGTGTGTTTGCTTCTAGCTGAATATTATTCTGATTCCAGTAGCTTGCCTATTTCATTGCATGTTTTGCATCAAGTGGGGCCCGGGATATTGGGGGCCGAGGATGCCCTCGACCCTTGACATCCGAGGTGTCACATTTCCACCTATCTTTGATAATCTCACAACTCACCCTCCCTGAAAAGCACATTTCAAGTTGCGAAGAAGATCAATCTGGGAAATTCCTCATGACTCACAACTAGCTAAACCCAACTCGATGATTGTCATTGTGATTTTTGTTTTGGGGAGATTGGCCGAAATCACCTTTCTAAAAAATTACGTAGTTTCTCACAAGAGGCACCACCTTCCATAGGACATTACCTATCGTAAAGAACAGCCACGCATTCCAACTTCCAACAATATTACCCAGCGATCCTTTTAGGGCCCACAATATTCCAAAAAAGGTGGAAGATGAGGCCCCAAACATATCACACATTCATAATGTATAAATATATTATCCTACACATGGGAATATGACATTTTATTAGGTTGTCCATCGTCAAAATTTTATTCTTCATTGGTAACCAAGTAATAGCCTCCACTTTTGGAGGGACATTACTCTCTCATACCTTAGCATAAGGGGGTCTCCCATTTCTAATACCTTGAAAAGGCTTTACAAAGAATTGGAGGTAAATTCACTACTAAATAGTTCATTTCCAGATTTTTCGAATCCTAGGCCAGATGATCAATGAAAGCATCTTGAAGAATTTCCATCATCACCATGAGACACTCCATCTCCTCATCACTTTTCTAAAATTATATCAATTGAGTTGATCAACCAACATGTCCTTGTCGCCCTATCTATGACCTTTCATTGCTTCTACGATAGATTTAGAGATCCAGATAGTCTTTGATTTTCCTCTTTTGATAAGCTCTCTCCCCCTGCTCTTCTTCCCCTTAGCTAGCTTGAGATCTCCCCTGAAATCATATTTGAGTTATGATGAAACTCCCTCATCCTTCTGCAAAGGATCCGGGATAGGAGTATCACTGCGACGCTAAATGGGAGAGTCAAAAGCCCTATTGGGGCCAAAATGAGCTCTCTGGACTACAATAGACTTGCCCTCGAAAGACTTCCCATTAAGATTTTCTATTGCAGCCCAAAGTTCCTCCTCTGACTTGAAGCGGAAGAAGGTGAAACCCCTTAAACGCTTCAACTTTCTATCCCTTGAGATGATGATTTCCATAACAGACCCAAAATGGCAGAAGCTACAAGCGAGATCTGCGTCGACCTAGTTTTCCTGGAAATTTTGCACGAACAGGGTTGGAAATCCTTGAAGGTGGGTCCCGGATTTTTCCTTCTCCTTTTCTTTCTATTCTTCACTAACGTCCACCCTCCTTCAAATGCATCTTCAACGCAATCAATCCCCACCGCCGGAGCCTTCCCTTTTTCCTCTCTGGATGCCTTTCCTTGTTGTATATGCGACTACACTTCATGCCCTTTTCTATCAAAGGGCTTCAAGGCTCGATTATGACTGGGGATGTAGATCTTCTCTCAAATGAGAAGATTTCTCATCTTAAATCCATGTAGAAGAATGCCATAGATTATTTACGGTGATAACTCATCTTAATAAGGGAATGATTCTCCCTATCGAGCCATTAGCCGACAAGTATGCCAAACCTTTATTCCTACAACCCCACCACCACAAAGTAGGTAAACCTTTCCAAAAGAAAAAATTTCAGCTTAAACATTCCCTCCGAGCTCACAATCAAATTGGCTAAATCTCTTGGCTGCAGAGTGGGGACCCTACCCGCTATGCATTTAGGCCTTCCACTATGTGTGGGTAAACCAGCATTGCATGTGTGGGGTACGATAATAGAGAGGATGGAAAGAAATGTAACCCTTTCAAAGAGTCACTTCCTTTCCTCGGGGAGTAGAATTTTTTTGATAAAGGCTTTTCTTTCTAATCTTTCGATCTATTTTATGTCTTTGTTTCATTGCCCTATGTCAGTCCTTCTCCATATTGACAAACCCCGCAGGGATTTTCTACAGAAGGGTGGTGCTTCCTCGAGGAAGTTTTTGCTTTTGAATTCGAAGGAAATTTGTTCTCCCTACTCTAAACGAGGAGCGGTAATTAAGAACTTGGAGATTGTCAATGAAGCCCTTTTGGGCAACTGAAACTTGGAGGTTTGGTCAAGATCATCAATGAACCCAATTGCCTCTCTTACCTCTTGTCAGGCTAACTCTTCTTGAGGTTGGGTTGGGTAGACCCTCAACCGACCCGACCAAGTTGCACCCCTAGCCTGCACACATGCAAACTTTCACCCTACCTATGTTCATGCATCAAACCAATTGCCTCTTAAAATACCATCTCTTGCCTTTACTCCAACATTAACCCAAGGGCCTCCCACCAATCCACCTATTACTTCTATTCTCCACCCCCGGGAGGTTAGGTGATGTAGGACGGCCTAGACTTTCATGCATGTATGAGACATAAAATTCAGCGGAATAAGTCAAGCAATCTAAATTAAACATTCAACAACTATCATCATAATCAAGAAAAATATAAGGGAAACATGCAATAAAAGGGGTCATCATCACAATCTCATAGTGAGGGTTGCTAAATCATGTGTGGATTGGATCCGGCGAGGGATGAAATCTTCCGATCTTGCATGGTTATGATCCAAACGCTCAATAAGGTTCACTAGTCCGAGGAATCAAGGGATTTCACGGAATAGGGAAACAAAAATCTGAGTAACAAAGGTTTTGGGATCAAATTTCAGATTTGAGACAATGGGCAATATGAGAAATAAGACTTGAAGAAAAGGAGAAGAAGAAGAAAGAGGAAAGAAGAAAGAATAGTGGATGAAGAAGGAAAAAGAAGGAAGATAAGAGAAGAGAGAGATCACCAAAGAGAGGAGAGGGAGAGAGTCATAAGCTTCTTCTTTTTATAAAACCAATAGCATAATAAAAAGGTTTAGGGCAACACCCATATAAAATTCGGAATTAACATAATTACCAAAATACACCTACTAAGAAAAAAAAAAAAAAAAAAAGACATTCACACGAAAAAAACGTACGCACATTGACCCAAAACTCAAATTAGTAAACGTACATATAATAAACGCAAATCTAAGATGCCCGATGGCCTCCGATGATGGCACGATGAAAGTGGGCCACGACGAACCAACAGTCTGATCATGCCATCCTCGCGATCCAACGGTCCAATCATCTCCTCTACACATGTCCTCCAAATGTGGGGTCTTCTCAAATGTCTCGAACCATATGTGTAAGGTCTTCGATCCTCCTTAAGTCGTTACGAACGATCCAGGCCCGTCATCATCGAGCCAAAAAGATATTGGTGTCACTCGGCTCCTACGTTGATAAACCCTAAAGGGCTTGATGTCCGCATCATTAGGCCTTAGGCAAACTCCTCTTGAGGCCATAGTAGCAAAGGCCCTCCACTGCCAAGAAAAACAAAGAAATATCCATTGCTTGCTATGTCGGCAATGTTACTCTTGATGTTGATTATGAACCTTATCCACAAGGATATGTCCAGTCATGCTTTATTTGCTTCGATGAAACCTACACCTAGACCGTTTTGAAGCACAATATAACATGATAAACAGTGAACTAAAATTCTTCTCCATGAGTTACCTTGCTTTCTTAAAGGGGTTGACTATGATTGGTTTTCAGCTTACCCCCTTCCCTGCATCCATTTCAACATGAAGTCAACAAGTCCTCAAGCACCAACAACAGTGAAAGGTTTATGATGATGTACTCAATGCTGAATGAGACATTTAATCAATGCTTGTCATGCTTCAAAGCAATAGATAGAGGCCTCAATGAAGTTGTCTCAGAGAATGGTCTTATTATCCTTTTAGTGCAAGGGTGCACCTACAGTTGAGCATAATCATTTTGTAGGCCTACAACATTTGCAGATTTTGTCCTTAAAATGTTCACTGTCAAAGATTGGTTCAAAAGGCCTACAAGATCTAGTCGGAGAGGAAACAGGTGTACAATTGAGAGTTAGAGTGGCATTTTGGTACAAAATTTGTGAACTAAGCAAAGGCATAAATAGTTAAAGCCGTGAACCATGGAAACCATGGCTTCTTCTTCTTCTTTTTTTGATTTACATGGAAACCATGATATCGTTAAATGGAGGATATAATATAATCTCCTGTTATAACATTCAGCTAAAAAGATAAGATGAACGCATACCAAGCGTGTAGATGTTTTCTTCTTTTGGGTTTTTTATAGGCATTTATTTCTTTAGCATCAACACCCATGACATGGGAGTGGAAACAGTAATGCGATTTGGAATTGTAAAGGCATTTTGGTATAAAGTTTGTGCAACCACGCAAAGCATGACTAGATAAAGCTGTGAAACAGGAAATACAGATAACTCAAATGGCAATTGTAATGACATGGAAAACTAGTATACCTAATTCAGCAGCTTTCATTGCCACAACCTTAGCAGCATTCAAATCATGAGCAACCTCAGCCTCACTGGCAGAAGAATGGCTAGGTTCGGAAGTCAATTGACCAACAGTCTGATGAACCTGCTTTGAGCTTGAAGCTGGTTTTTCCTCCAATTTGCTAGACTTAGAGAGCATTGGCCCTGAATGAGACCATCACAGTCAACATATTTTAGACAGATAAACAGACATCTAATGACAATTTATGAATCAATTTATACAGCATATTTAATCATATCTGAATGAAATCAGTGCTGCTAAGATAACTTATGAGAGTAGAATTTCACTATTGCAGATCCTAATCTCCCCACACCCAGCATTCTGCACGCATGTAAAGGATCCAAATACCCATCAGGCAGGCCTCACCATTTGTCTCATGTGCCGAAAATATGGTGAGTCCATTCATTGGGTGGGCACAATGTATTATGAATGCAGATAAATGATTGAACATCCATTTTTTCAAACACAAGCAGCCCAACTGATGACCACCCACTATTTTTGGACCATGGGAAAAACATGGTGAGGTCCTTTCATCAGGTGGGCACAATATATGACAAATGCAAACAATCAATAGAACAACCATTTTTTCATACACAAGTAGCCCAACTAATAACCACACAAACTACTTTTGGAAGATGGTACATACATGGTGAGGTCCATCAGATGAATAACCATGTGCCTGTCACGTTCCTTATCATCATGTTTCCTCTTTTGAGTCATATCTTCTAACTGCCCTTGAAGAACCTTATTGCTACTATTGTGAGTTTCCTTCGAGCAACTAACACCAATATCCATGCTCATAGTTGAGTCTTTTGCATGATCATTCCTGTAATCTCCTGAACTCCTTCAGTGATCTTTTCTCTCAACTCGATCCCCTCCTCTATCCCGATTCCTATCCCGCTAACCCGTCTTCATACCATCTGTGTTTCTATCAGAGGAAACATCCTTGTCTCTATGGCTCGCTGAAACAGCAGCTTCTCTTTCCTTTTCCTTTCTAGGCCCCCTATCAGCAGTTCTATCTCGAGAATACCTATCATGATCATTTTCCTCTTTTGAATAATCAGAATGAGTGCTCTCCCATTACTCTTGACCAACCCGATGTCTATGATGTCTGCTATAATCAGCATGCCTATGGTGATCAGTAGAATTCCCATAGGACTGTCTTTCAGAATATCGGTATGAATCAATATCTTTCCCAGATTGATTGCGACTGGAATCCCTGTCCAAATCCCTCCCATCGTCCTTTCTACGCTGATCATCTGATGTCTTGGTGGGTTCTTCCCTAGAGTAATTTAGACTACAGCTCCGATCACGCTTAGGGCTGCCTGTCAGCGATATAAAGATACCAGATCACTGCTTTGATATGTGAATTAAACAAAACTTGCATTCATACCACATAGCAACTGCCATTGCTTCTCCAGTCAAAAACTGAAGAGGAATCAGCTTAAAAGAGCACATGCATTTAGATTTTTATCTTTCGCCTCAAAATATCATATGGAATGTATCGCATTCACTTTTAAAGCACATTATACAGTTATTCAATAATCCAACATCGAATCATGGCATTTTCAGTTAGATGTTGTCAATTCCGTTTTCTCGTATCATCCTGCTGCGTCATTTTGGATTCAGGATAATCTGGGCATCAAGAATCAGTTTCCTCTTCTTCTTTTTTTCTATTAGATTGGATATTGATCTTGGTTTGCATATTAGGACTAAAAAAGTTCCAAACCCCAAGAACAAGGAAAAACCACTAGGCTTTCAATTAGATAATTTCATGCATATCATATCAATTTCACAACAAGCCTTTTATTCAAGATGGAAATCAAGGTGTGACCTAACGGTAACAGTTGGCATAATGGTCCCCACCGTAATAATGGGCGTAACGATCGCGAAAAATTCACCTAAAAAAAAAGTAAAAAAAATCATAAATATTTAGAAGATTCCAAATATGTCAGTCAGCAAAATGGTCCCCGCTGGAACAGTGGGCGTAACGGTCACAAAAAATTCCCCAGAAAATCCCAGAAAAAAAATGTAAAAAATCATAAACATTTAGAAGAGTCCAAATATGTATTCTTTTGTGGTTTTGAACATATTTATGATGGGGGAACAGTCCACTCTTTGGTAAGAATGCTATTACGGGCTGTCTCATGATTTTATTACCACTATTAGAGTTGATTTTATTACAATACAAGGTATGGCACTTATCCCACTAATGCACATCCCTAAGCATTTAACATCATTCCCCACAAAAAAAAAAAAAAAAACTTAAATTAAATTCGAATGAATAATGTTGCCGATTTAGGAGGCCGCTCAAATGCCCCTAATTAGTCTCAAAATTCATGTAATGTATGGCATTCATCACACTAATACATATCCCTAAGAAGCCACTCAAATGCCCCCAAATAGTCCTAAAATTCATGTAATGTATGGCATTCATCACACTAATCATATTCCTAATAAGAAACACAGCAGCAGTAGCAGCAAAAGAGTAAGAAGAAGAAATCCAGGTACTTTTTTTTTTTCCCTTCTCCAGTTATTGGGCCACTATGCAAGGCTATAACGGCACATTGCGATTCATTTTTTTTTTTTCTAAGGGGGGCGTTTTGACCCCATAATGCGTAACGGGTCAAGCCATTACCAGTACATAACTGATTTGGCACCCCTTGGAAATACAACTAGCTAGGTTAGCATGGTCTGCTGAAAAGTCATACTTGTCCAAATATAGAGATTAAATGCATGAAATCCCATGATGTCAGCAACCAAGTCATATGGGTATCATAAATATTTAGTGAAGAGAAATTTAGCCAAAAATAAAAATAAAAATCAAGCCCATTCCTTAATGAAATGAGAATGGCATGGAATAAAATTGTCCTCTTTTACTTCCATCTCAAATTGCAGCAGATGAAAAAGGCACCATCCCACGAATGGAAATTGTTTGCTAATTAAACTGCGTACACTTCAGATTGAGAACAGAGGTTTGTTTGGGAAGCAAAACCAATTCTGCATTAAGACGAATGGGAATAAAGAAAGTGGTCGCTAAATCGCAGGTAAGCTTGTTTTTTTATACAATGGTCATTTGGTCCAATGACCATATGACTTAGGGGCCATTTGGTAAAACTTAATTTCAGTACTTACTGCTGAATAAGCCTTTTTCAGTGATTTTCCTAATTCAGATCGTTTGGCAAATCAAAAAATTTAAGTGCTGAATTTGGATTTTCACTGAAAAAATGTATTAATTTTTAAGCCTTGTTCCTTTGACTTAACGCTTAGCACGGAATGCGGTAACTGATTTCAAGTTAAAACATTTCTTTTAAATGACAAAGCTTCCCCTTTTGTAATTTTTTTCCGAGCTTTCCGTTCAAATTGTCGTAGCTACTATGTTAACGTGGCAAAGTTTTGTGGCCCCATCATGATGCTTGTATTTTATATCCAGTAGGTTTATCAATTTTGCTACATCATTTTGAGGCATGAGCCAAAAAATGAGATAGGACCAAAGTTCAAGTGGCCCACACCACTTAAATCTATGGGGACAATGCCCACCGTTGAAACCTTCCTAGGGACCACCATGATGTTTTTATGCCATCCAACCTGTTCATAAGGTCACACAGAATTGGATGAAGGGTAAACACAAATATCAGCTTGATCCTAAAGTTTTGTGGCCCAAGAAGTTTTCAATGTCGTCGTTCTATCTCCTTCAATTTCTGTGGTGTGGTCCACTCGAGCTTTGTTTATCCCACATTTTTAGGCTCATGACCTAAATTAATATGAAAAAAATGTATGAACAGTGTGGATCTACCATCGTTATGAGGCCCATAGAACTTTGTCAGATCAACACAGTATCCATAAGGTGCCGTTATGTTAGGCAATCCCGTTTCACCCTAGATGCGGATTTCATGGGAAAGCCCTTGCAGGAGGTTCTTGCGTAGAAATTTAGGTGAGCTAACTGTGATGTTTGTGTGAAATCCACCCCAGCCATCTGTTTTGCTAGATCTTTTTAGGAAATGAGAGAAAAAATTAGGCATATCCCAAACTCATGTGGCCCGCACAACAGGAAACAATGGTAGGGAAATGCCTACCATTGAAACCTCCCTGGGTTCACTACGATGTTTATATACCATCCATACTGTTCATAAGGTCATTCCCACTAGTATGAACTAAAAACACAAAAATATTAGTCCGATTCAAAACTTTTGTGGCCCTACAAATGTTTCAATGGTGTACGCTCAATCCTCACTGTTTTCTGTCATGCAGCCACTTGAGTTTTGGATCTGCCTCATTGTTTCTCTCATGTCCTAAAATGATTTGGAAAAACATATGGACAGGGTGGATTTATCAAAAAAATCATGGTGGGCCCCACCCAATATCCTATCTAAAAACTTCATGCGAGAGGCATTCTAGAGGATTGTTGATGTAGGACAGCCCTAAATATGATGCATGCTCATGAACACAATTATTCAGCGGAAATAAAAGCAATAATAATAATGAAATCTAGCATCAATCATCATAAACTAAGAAAATCATAAAGGAAACATGCAATGGGACGGGCCATCATCACAACCATGGAGTATGGGATTCAAGTAGCGTATAGGTTGGATCCGGCGAGGGATGGAACCTCCCGATCTTGCATGGTCATACCCAATCGATCAATGATGATCACTAGTCCGAAGAATCAGAAAGTTTCTCGGATTAGGGATTTGAGAATTTGGGGGTTTAGGGTTTAAATCGATTCTCAAGGTTTAGATCGTGGGGAATAAACAAAACAGAAGTTTAGAAGGATAATAATAGAAGATGAAATACCTGGAAGAAGTTGGAGGGGCACAAGAAGAATAGAGAAGAAGGAGATCAAGGAAGAAGAAGAAGCACCATGAGAGAGGAAAAGAGGAAGGAGGCAACCAAAGGTTTGCTCTTTTTCATAAATCAACAACTAATAAAAAAGGTTTAGGGCAACACCCTTATAAAATTCGGAATCAGCATAATTACCAAAATACCCCTACTAACAAAATTTCAAAAAAAAGACATTTGCATGAAAAAAACGTACCCACACTAACCCAAAACTCAAATAAGTAAAAAATGTGTAAAATAAACTCAAATCTAAGATGTCCAATGCGCTCCAATGATGGTGTGATGAAAGTGGGCCACAATGAACCAACGGTCCGATCACATCATCATCACGATCCAACGGTCTGATCATCTCCTCAAAGCAACTTACACATGTCTTCCCAAGGTAGGGTCTTTTCAAATGTCTCGGACTACATGTGTAAGGTCTTCAATGCTCCTCAATAGTCGCCTATCCACAAGGATGGTACTTGTGGTTGGCGCTTTCTTCGTTGGTACACCTTGAATGCTTTTGTTCCGCATCATACTCCTCGTCTGAGAAGAACTCGACTCCGGCGAGTTAAAACTCTTGTGGCGCTCTAGTAGATCTGGATTAACGCTCTGTAACTCCACTTCTATCAACCATGTAGATTCTGACGGTGGCTTGTTATTCCATTTGACCAAGTATCTTTGGAAACCTCCTGCCTCTCATAAAAATGATCTCTTCACCCAAGATCTCCTCAATTTCTTCTTTATGGGTAATGGGTGGAGGAAGGGGTGGAAGGGGTTGTGTAGCAAATTCAGAACAAGGCCATGAAAGGGACGATGGATCAATGATGGAATGGTGGGAACGGACTAGATCTTCCACATTAAAAGTTGGGTTAATGCCCATTTCAGATGGAAGGTCGATCCGATACACGCTAGACCCAATTTTCTGCAATATTTTGAATGGTCCAGCACTACGCGTTTGTAATTTCTTAGCGGAACCTTATGAGAACCGCTCTGGCCTTATCCTCACCATTACAGTCTCCTTTTTGAAATTCTTGCAATTTACGATGAGAATCAGCTAAGATTTTAGAATCATCATTGCTCTTATTTATCCGCTGTCTAATATGTGTATGCAAATCATGAATATGGCGTGCGAATGCATTGGCTGACTCTGAAGACCTTTGGATGACAGACATGGGTGACACTAAATGACACTCTGAAAAATCCACGAACTTGGAATAAACAATCCTATGACTTAGAATTTGAAAAACTAAAACAAAAGGACACTTCCCATGGATGACACATAATTTCTCATTATAAGTATTATAAACAAGGATGATTTTCAGGTATCCCAACACTTGAGAACATACACTATTAATACCAAGTCTTAAGCAGATCTAGGCATTAGCCATTATGTCCAAGATGTCACCAAGATACGGGATAAGGACTATGGTCATCATATCCACCATGACGTGAATACGTCGCATGATGGCTTGACACTTGATTGAAGCTTTGTGAGCGGTTAGGATATGCCCACATGTGTGCCATATGCCATTGTTCTTGGAAGTGAAAAGAGCAGGCATGACACACAAAACAAAACTCCAACTCAAACTTTCCTTGTTGAATTCTTCCCCAAGAAGTTTATCAAATTGATGCTGCGTTTCTGTATTTTCTACAGGGTTCGCCTGGTATGGAGGAAAGCTTGACAAGACCAACCTAGGGACAAGATCGATTGTGTGTTGAATGTCCCATATGGGTGAAAATTTATCCCATAAATCATCTGGTAGGATATCACAAGTCATGTGGGTGTCTACCATCATATCCTCACTAGTCTCCTTTTCAAATTCATTCGTATTCATTATGGTAAGAGACTTAGATTGGGACTCTACATCACTTAAGTCACACATGACATCTGAAAGTGGTGCTGTCTCAATTTCTTCGACCTTTTCATCACTAGCACACACTTCGTCATCCTCAATGATGATGAGCGATGCCTCAATTTCTTCCATTTCCTCACTACTAACATTAGGCACGTACTCTTCCACTTCATAAACAACCTGATTGGATTCTTCCAACTGGCCATTCACCAAGGTATTATCTCGCTTCCAAGGAAAAATAATTGGTGTTAAACACTCAAATTGTTCATAAGCCGAGATTTCCTTAATGATGGGTTGGACCACTTTACAAGGAGGGGACCATATTGGTTCTGTGTTTGGACGGGAAGGTGAGGCAACTCTCTTTTGAACCAAGGGCTTTTGCCAATAAGAGATGGGAAGATATTTTTCTTTTAAACGCTCTTTCATCTCGTCCCATTGTGAGATCGGGGCTCTCCCATCTTCATCAAGTCGTCGCTCCAAATCTGACCAAAACAACTTGGCTTGGCCCTCCAATTTCCACTTGGCAAATCTAACTCGACGATAATTCGACATATCATACCAATCAAAAAGATAGTCCAAGTCTTCAAGCCAATCAAGGAATGTTTGTGGGTCCATGTGACCATTAAAGTAGGCCAACTCATCGGAGTTTGGCTTTCCATTGGGTCTCGACGGCCACACGACAACACTTAACGGCCCTGAACGTCTATACTCCATTCATTACAGGGAGACTTTACGGACTGGGTGACTCACAATATGAATGCGATGAATTTAAACTACAATGAACTGACACTAATTAATTAAAACAGAAAACGATTCAAATCTGAAAATTTTCCAAATTAGGAAACTTTCTAAAATTGGAAAGTTTCTAAAATTGAAAACTTTCTAAATCTGGAAATTCTCCAAATTAGGAAACTTTCTAAAATTGAAAACTTTCTAAATCTGAAAATTCTCCAAATTAGGAAACTTTCTAAAATTGGAAACTTTCTAAATCTGGAAATTTCCTAAAACAAACCTAAAAATCAAAACCCTAATTTGATAACTCGATCTAGACACAAACCATTCAAGCCTATTCTCTGATACCAAATTTGATGCAGGACAGCCCTAAATATGATGCATGCTCATGAACACAATTATTCAGCGGAAATAAAAGCAATAATAATAATAAAATCTAGCATCAATCATCATAAACTAAGAAAATCATAAAGGAAACATGCAATGGGACGGGCCATCATCACAACCATGGAGTATGGGATTCAAGTAGCGTATAGGTTGGATCCGGCGAGGGATGGAACCTCCCGATCTTGCATGGTCATACCCAATCGATCAATGATGATCACTAGTCCGAAGAATCAGAAAGTTTCTCAGATTAGGGATTTGAGAATTTGGGGGTTTAGGGTTTAGATCGATTCTCAAGGTTTAGATCGTGGGGAATAAACAAAACAGAAGTTTAGAAGGATAATAATAGAAGATGAAATACCTGGAAGAAGTTGGTGGGGCACAAGAAGAATAGAGAAGAAGGAGATCAAGGAAGAAGAAGAAGCACCATGAGAGAGGGAAAGAGGAAGGAGGCAACCAAAGGTTTGCACTTTTTTATAAATCAACAACTAATAAAAAAGGTTTAGGGCAACACCCTTATAAAATTCGGAATCAGCATAATTACCAAAATACCCCTACTAACAAAATTTCAAAAAAAAGACATTTGCATGAAAAAAACGTACCCACACTAACCCAAAACTCAAATAAGTAAAAAATGCGCAAAATAAACTCAAATCTAAGATGTCCAATGCGCTCCAATGATGGTGTGATGAAAGTGGGCCACAATGAACCAACGGTCCGATCACATCATCATCACGATCCAACCGTCTGATCATCTCCTCAAAGCAACTTACACATGTCTTCCCAAGGTGGGGTCTTTTCAAATGTCTCGGACTACATGTGTAAGGTCTTCAATGCTCCTCAATAGTCGCCTATCCACAAGGATGGTACTTGTGGTTGGCGCTTTCTTCGTTGGTACACCTTGAATGCTTTTGTTCCGCATCAATTGTCCTTCCGCTTTGACCAGGAGTGGATTAGGTGTTACCCGAGTAACACGATAGTGGGTTTGCCGTGACCCTGGCCCCCGCCTTAATAAATATATTCTATATCTACACTGTCTATTAGTTTTTCTATCCCGTTTTAGGGCATGGGCCCAAAAATAAAACAGATCCAAATCTCAAGTGGACCACACCACAACAATGGTCATTAAACACCCACCATTAAAAACATCATAGGGCCCACCATAGCCCTAGATGAAGGGAACAGACAAATATTAGCTTGATCCAAAACTTTTGTTGCCCAAAAAAGTTTTTAATGATGGGAATGAAATCCTTGTGGTGTGGTCCGATTGAGATCAGGATCTTCTTCATTTTTGTGACCATATCCTAAATGATCCAGAAAAATGGATGGACCATGTGGAACACAAACATCAAGGTGAGCCCGACTATCCTATGTTGCCCCGTTAACACCTAATCCACTCCAACTTTGGATGGAAACTGACAAGGTGTAGGCCACTGTGATGTTTGTAAGAAATCTACCGCATCCATCCATTTTTTCAGATCATGTAAGTGTGTGGGCCAAAAAATGAGGTAGATCCAAAACTCAAGTAGGCCACATTATAGGAAAGAAGTGAGGATTGAACGGCCACGTTGAAACATTTTAAGGACCACTAAAGTTTTGGATCAACTAATATTTTTGTATTATGGCTTCATACTATAAGGAATGACCTAGTGAACGGTGTGGTTGTCATATAAGCATCCCAATGGACCCCTGAGAGGTTTTAATGGCATGCATTTCCCTACCCACCTTTTCTTGTCATGCAGCCCACTTGAGTTTTAGTTGTCCTAAAACGATGTGGCGAAATGGATGGACTAGGTGGATTTCATGATGGGTTTCACCTAGCTTACCGGAGGCAAATGGCTTCCAAAGTAGTCCAACGGAGGATACAAATTACATTATATAACACGCCACCAAGGTGGTAGTGTGGCGGTGTGGCGAAGTTGCGTCGGCCCACATAGTTTTTGTCTTATACTCTTACAAAAGATAGAAATTGAGATAATAGGGGCAAATATGACAAATTGCTAATTTTCAGACATTTTTTGTATGTGTTTACCAAACAAGTTTTTATGAAAAAATTGCTTATTTTTAGATACCAGCACTTTTTTCAGATAAATTACCAAACGGATTTTTCAATACTTATCTATACTAAAATTCAGAACTTTAAGTTTTCAATACTTAAATTAATTTTCAGACTTTATTTTTAGTTTACCAAACGCCAACTTAATGCGAATACAGTTACAGTGGCTCCAAATATGACCGAATCCATAAAACTACAACCAATCAAAGGTAAAATCCTACCATCGGTTGCAGAGAGGAATGTTGTCTTAAATATCTTATGTTTTATATTAATGAAATTCATCTTAAATATTCATAGGTACCACCAAATATTACCAATATTTGTTATGCTAATGTTGGACAACTACAAAAGCACGAGGAATACAACACAAGGCCCATGTAAAGCCCAATACCTGATGAAATTTGGGTTGACCAACTCACCAAAAGCTCCAGAGCTGATGGGGGAGGCACAGAATATCCTTTTATCTCATAGCCCAGGATCGGTCAGGCCCCGGTCGAACCTTCCTACGTGGGCCCCAAGTTGCATGGGTTGCATCACACGAGCCACCCGAGTTGCAAGGGTGGGCCCCGAGTCACACGGGCCACTCGCGCAGGTGGGGCATGAGTCACACGGGCCACTCACCCCACACAAGCCGCCCACCCCGAGTGTGCCCCTGAGTCGCACGGGCCGCCCCACTCGAGCCCGGACCGTGAAATATGCCCCTGCATTAATTTCTATCTTAGATCAATTAGTTTAATTTGAAAGTAATTTGATTGATTTGATATTTGAAATCAATTGGATTGATTTGATATCAATCAAATAGTTGGGTATCATAATTAAAGATTCGTAAGGATTGTCCACTAGGTCAGTTAGGTGTGGGAGGGAAGGCATTCCAATTTTCTAAATTTTGTGACTTTCTACCATAGTAACGCCTGGCATGTTCTAAATTATGGTTGTTTGTTGCTAGTTCTTGGGGGAAAATGTTTGAGACTACATTTACTATTTTGATTCTTTGAAGGATAGGAGGTAGTTAATTCCATCAATCTCTACTCTTTTTTGAGTTGTAGAGTTGGGTTGTATTCTTTTCTCTCCTTTGGCGAGATTTTAATAAAATTTCGTTATCTCTAAAAAGAAATGTTTGGACATATTGGAGATCATTTGGTAGGTTTGTTTTTACTATTTTTAGAGTCAACTCTTTTTTCTAGGTGAGTTATTGATATTTTCATATCGATTTGTAATTAATTATATTGATTTCGTTGGGCGATTTTCATTGAAGGTTCATAGGTATTGCCTTCAATGTCTATAAAAACAGGTAGGGCATTCTAATTTTCTGAGTATTGTGTGTTTTCTTAAGCATTTCTAGAGAAGAAGTTTGAATAATAATAAAGTTGCTTCTCCCTCTTTATTTAAATGTTCTTCTAGATATACTCTTGTCCATTTCTATGTGATTTGGGTATTAAAATTGTATTGATTTGAAAACGTCAATGGATAAGAACGATTAAATCCTTTAATTGTTGGACCATGACAAAGACCCCAGAATTAAGGTGGAAATTTCGAAAGTGGTTTGCATGCTGACAACTTCATCAATTGGCTAAGCAAGGTGGAAAAAGTGTTGGAATAAAGTAAGAGATGACTTATATGAAGCATATAACTCACCAAAGTCGAATTCTGTCCAACTTAAGGGAATGATGTACGCCTAAAACATGTTGAATTATGGTCTGATTGATTTTAGTTTTAGAGATATGGAGTTCTGAGAATTGAAATGACTGATGAAAATGGAGAGAGGAACGAACCTTTACTTCTATTCGGATTTGAGAAATCCAGGGTTCTCTCTCCCTGTTCCTCTCTCTCTCTCTCTCTCTCTCTCTCTCTCTCTCTGAATTTCAGATCAGCCCACGGGAGTTTTGGATCAAATGGCGAAAAAAATGGAACGATCAAAAGAAACATAGCCGTCGATTTGATTTCAAACATTTGGGCCATTTCATGAGAGGATGAACCAGATTTTCGGGCAAAAGCATCTCTACTCATGGGACTCATATGCAGGAGCCATCGCATTTTCATCTTGGATTTGGATCCCTATCGGGTTCAAATGTATGTCCCTTCTATGCTGCATTGTCTACACATGAGATCTGACTCCAGTGGGCCCCACCTGAGATCCGAATTCACATTCCAAACCCATCTTGATCTCCGTCCATTGTAAGTAAATGGAGATTAGATGTGGGCCTGGCCTGATCTAGCCAGGCCCACTTCCATGCTAGAAGATCAATAGGTAAAAGAACGTGAAATTCTTCATTAGGGGGGTGAGAAAATAAATGTGAAATTCTTCGTTAGTAGAATGTAAATGTGATTTTGGCAGGATCACCGTGCACCATTATAGAGAAAATAAACCTCAATAAATCTGTCAGTTCCATTCGTTGACTAAGACTGTCAACGGGCCGGGCCTTTTTTTTTTTTTTTTGGGTTAGTACACACATCCCACTGTTAGTACACACACCCACACTATTAGTCACACTTCAATGTTAGCCACCCCCCACGTTGGGAATCGAGTTGAAACGAGGTTTTCTTCACTCAATCTACCACTGCCCCAAAGGTGTGGGTGTTCAACGAACCAGGCCTTGGATTCGCTTCAGCCCGGTTTTGAACTGTTTGAGCCAGGCCTAATCAAAAGTTTGATTTTGCCAGGCTCAACCCCAGCCCATTGATAGCCCTGCCGTTGACGGCAGGCGTCGAATTGGTTGCCGCCTTTCAATTAAAACAGTAGTACTTTGATCTGTGACGGATGAATGACAATGGTCTCAACTGATTCAAAGTTTCATCACTTCTAATCAGTAAAAGAATCGTCATTAACCAATCATGTATCGGACACACCATCCCCTGAAATAAAGGGTTAGTGAGCACAAAGATGTGGATTTGACCTGCACCCTCTTTCTTAGAAGCCAAGCGGCCTTTGCGTATAGGAGCTTTGCCTAGCGAAACCACATGCTTTGAGAACGACAAATCTGGGAAAGATGATGGTGCACAGCTATTGCTCTCGCAGCTTTTCATCCTCTTTCACACACTAGCATTGGATTTTTTTGTCCATTTTTCCCTCGTTGATCGTAATCAACCTATATAACGGTCTATTGCATTGTGCTTGTGGAAATTTTGTGCTCTCGTTGCAGGACCCAAGCACAGATAAATGAGGGTGGCATCAAGTTGGCAGTTGACATCAAGCATATGCTATAACTTCTATCATGAATCCTAAGGATGCAATTAAGTCAATACTAAGATCGACATTTATAAGGAAAAGAGAGAGAAAAAGAATTCACCCTATCACCAAATCATCTTGCGATTTGCGTCTCCATGCTAGATGCTTCAATGGGTCGGGTTCAAGTTTAAGAGTATCCACACCCATACCCACCTCTGGGTGCTGCACCCATTTATCATATCAGGCCTGAAATACACACACCCACACCCATGCCTTCTTCTAGGGTGTTGGATAATCATTTATAGTTTAAGATTGAACAACAAAAATACAGCATTAACTTAAAAATTAAAATTTTATAGCAAAAAATTTTAAAAAAAAATAAAATATAACTTTTTCCTTTTATTTTTTTATTTTCTTGGGTTCATGTGATATCCACTTGGTCAATGGATAGATTAGGCACATTCGGACAGGAAGTATGGATTTTATCAATTTCCTAGCCAACCTTAGTTAGGCTCATGTCCAAGTTCAACCAATTTTTTTCAAGCTAAGCTTGGGTTGTTGTGCTAGGCCTATGTCTGCCATGGGCTTAGTTCGAGTGTAGAGCCTTAAGGTTCAGGCTAGGCCAAGTCTGACTCAAACCTAACCCATTGAATGCAGACAGCTGATGCATCTTCTTAACCATGTATCTACCTAACAACAATGGTTAATCCATGATAGGGCATCAATTGGCTTGGATAAACTACTCATGGCCCCCAAATGTACAGGTTAGGTACCAAACAGGGATGTTTCCAGTCCGCTGCGAAAATGAACCTCGACCTCTTACAACCCAGATGACCAAGTCTGAAACTCATTTTGCATTACTTGACCCAGATTCAGCAACTTAGGCCCTGTTTGGCTGCCACTTAGAGTTCAACCCATTTTAGATAACTGTAATTATACATTAGAGATTTTTGGTAAGGGTTAAGAATAACCTTTACAACACAGAATTTAAATAGACTGTGATCTCCATCGATGGCCAACTGAGTCAGATCATGGTTTATAAAACTCACTGACTCAACTCGAAGCTTGGTCAAGTTATCTCGACTTGGAAAGATTTTGAGCCGAGTCACTAGGAAACTCTGTTATGTATCTGACTCGATACCTACTCAGGGGTCTTTAAGATTACTGAACATTAAGGTGTTTTGAATATCTATTGCTCCTCCAAATATATTTTTAATTTATAAGTATCAAGTTGAGTTGGCTTGAGTCTTTGGGTTGACCTGACCTAGCTGAACAATGAATCCGGTCGCGTTTTTGGTTTTTCGAATTATGGGTCAGATGCAATTCGTCATAGTCGACTTGGACTCAGTCAAGTTCGATCTCGTTAGGTAACAAGAGTCACCACCCTAAATATGCTCGACTCAAATGAGTCACCTCCCAAACTCAAGAGAATCATAACTTGACTATTGAATGAGTCAGAATGAGTCGCGAAGCAAAAAAAAAAAAAAAAAATTGATCTCTAATACGTAATTACTGTTAACTAAAATGAGATTAAATCATTTATAGGTGGCATCCAAACAGGGCCTGAATGTATTAGATTACATGACAATAACTACTCCCATTTACATTTTGGAACCCACATCTTGCATATATAACACCTTTGTAAAAATAGCATAAGCAAATCCCCAGTTGTCAGTCAAGAAAATTCGAATTCAATGCCTTCATGAACGGGTTGATCTTCGCCAGCTGAGCCACCGCTGTCTTATTTGGGATGATCCCTTCCACCTTAATCCTCTCTCTAAATTCTTAAACCAGTGTCTTTGCATTTATATACCCCAGAAGGAGGGACTGATACCGCTATATCTGCCTCAGCCTGCGATGTATCTTCCAACATTGTGGACATCTCCCTGCTCAGTGTACTTATCCAAAAAGTGTTGGGGAAGGATGCACAACCAACGGATCTTGCAATCCCCAACCAATTGAATTATAGAATATGAATGCACAACGATGAACAAACAATCACCACACACGACACAAAAGACCTTTTTACGTGGAAAACCCTCTAGGAATAGAGGTAAAAACCACGGGACCTCGTCCAGTCAACAAATCCACTATGTATGAACGTTTACACAGCGATCACGAGCTTATAAAACGCTCGGATATAAAAACTCCAACCCCAAGGACGGATTATAATCAAAGAGGCTATGAACTTGAACGAACAGTACATTGGCTTCACCAAGCTGTGTTAGGACAGCTTCTGCAAGATTGAATCTGCCTTCTCCACTTTCGCACACTCTGCGCACAGCCTGCCTTCTCCACTTTCCTACCACTTTACCACTTTCAAACTCTCTGTAAAAAAAGAATAAATAAATGAAAAGAAGAAAGAAAATTAAGTAGATGATTTTCAGTAAAAATGATCAAAATTACCTTTAGTTCTTCTATAGCCATGGCCTGGAGGATTCAGCAAGGATTCTTCTCATCCAAAGAGATGGAGACACTTAGAAAGAAGGGATCTGACGATGCATCCTGTCAATCCACTGGATAATAACTTCTCTCTATTGCACTTCTCTTCTCTTTCTCCTCCAATCCCATGGTTTCTCAGGATTTGATTCACTCCATAGCCCAATTTTAGCTTCCCGAGCCTCCTTTTCCCACTGGTACAGTTAAATTAAAGATTAGAACATATATCAGAGATTCATTTAATAACACATGAGCAAAGTAAGTGTGATTTACCATAGCAAGCTCAGGACGTTTGTCGTATGCATGATAATGCCACGCCATCCCTTTTCTCAACATACGTTCCTGTAAATAATAAAAAGATAATATAAATCACTACTCAATTCTAAATCTAATTTGAAGTTTCTATTAATGAACATTTTGTCTAGAGTATTACCTGTACGAATTTGCCAGTCACAGTATATATCTCCGACAGTTCTATTGTATCGATCTTCACAATAAACGAATATCTTTAGTGGCCTTCCTTGAATGATTTTTATCAGTTCTTCAGTAGATTCTTTCCCAAAAGGCATTAAGCTTTCAGGCGCGTCTATTCCCCTACAAAACATTTAAGTTATCAATAAAAGTAACTTAAATCATAAAGTGTATTCGAATAAAGTGAGAAACAAAGTACCTTAATCTGATCCGATACTTCTTGGCCAGGATTTCCTTATTTTTTGTACCAGACATGAATCTGTGTGGAATAATGAAAAGTTGAAAAAGAAGTGAGAATTTAATTGGTTCATCATTGAAACAAATATTTTACAATGGTTTGTTAACCTACCTATATCCGGCCTCCACAATCTTTCTTTGAAGTGTGTCCGCTAGAACATAATTCTTGGTTGCCCTTGCTTTCGATCTTAGGATTACAGCCTCTTTCACACCTTTAGGAACATTCAATGATTCCAGTGAATACCTTGTATCCACGAAGACAGTGATTGTATCTCCATCGGCAACAGCTCTAGCATCCACCTAACATCAGCAATAAAGCATAACAGCTCATTTTATAAAAAGAAGAAGACGAAAAACAAAACCAAATTCTTATAAATTTTGCTAATCCAACTACTTTGGACATATTAGATGTCCATTAGATAGGCCATGCTTTAAACAAGCTAAGCACAAGATTATCAAGCCATTGTTGGACCATATGTGATTGAAAAAAATGGATGTACAGTTGAATTAGTAAAATGCATATGATAAGCCCATACAACAAAATTTTCAGATTTTACGATGCTTGGTTACTCAAGAAAAACAGAGTATTTTAGGAGTGTCTCCATCCATGTAAAGTGTATTAGGTGTTGGAAATAATGGTATGGGAAAATATTCAAATTAGAATAAATCCAAAAATATCAAACGACGTTTAGTTATTAAATATCAATGGTTGGCATTATTCCATAATGTTGTCCATAGGATGTCTATAAATAGTAATTTAGATGCTATCTCATTGTATTTTGTGGTTTGGTAACCCATTCAAAGTAGGGTCCATTATTTGGAAGGTTTACTTTGAGTTACACAGCAATGTCTGAATAAATGAATGATTTCCAGTTCATGTCACCCATTAGATTATGACCTACATGATCAGTGGACTAGCTAGATTTTTGGGCTTCGGTTTGGTGGACTAATTAGACCATTGAGCTTGTGTCTCCCATCATTGATGGACCATGTCCCTTCAAATGGACAACAGTCAACTTTGCTAGGAAACATATAAATGGTCAAGAAGAAATATAGCAATAGACCACCTTCAATGTTCAAAAGGGAAAAGATTGGTGGCTAAGATGGGACCAGAACAATCTACAACAGCAGTTAGACAGCGCATAAAACACCCAACTCTATGCAACCCACCAATTTGTACCTATAAAATCCACTATGTCTATTGTTAGGCTGTCAGGCCACAAATTAGCCAGATCCACAACTCAAGTGGGCCGTAATTGGGATGCGATGCTAACCACAGGTTTATGTGTGGGTCCACCTATGGTATCTTTCATCAACCCCTTCATCGGGTATAACTCACTGGGACAAAAGGAGACAAAAATCAATCTCATCCAAAACTCAGGCAAGCTACACCATGTGAACATCGAGATTTTCCTAGAAACATCACATTATTGTCATTGAGCGGCCCACCTAAGTTTTCTGTCAGGCTCATCTTTTGTATGTATGGTGAACATAATGCTTCTCTACTGATGGACAGGGTAGATTTGACACATACAACATGTCCCGAACGCCCCAATTTCAAGTGCAAAGTGTCAACACACTATACATGTCAATGGTACAAATGTGTATGAGATTTGGGTCATTCAAAGGGTGGTCCCTATTTCTTAGCCCAAATGTATGGCATGTTCATTTATCAAGCATTCTATGCATCTACGCAAAGAAATTGATAGTCATATGGTGATAATTGGTTTAGACGTAACTCACCATGACCAAGTGAAGATGCAGAACCCAATGTTTTGAACACACTAGCTCAACTTAGAGGTTTTAGAAGTTATTTTACATTATTTATGTAGTGTTGAGTGTTGAAGTCCCTTGATGTACATTGATACGCCATCCTCTAATGGCTCAAGCTTTTAGAGCAAGTGGTGATTTGACATGGCATCAGAGGGAAGGTTAAGTGTTCGAATCTCGAAAGTAGCAAATATGCCACCATAATGTATCTCCCATAAGGGAAATATTTAGTGAATGGATAGGCTAAGGGGCTGTTTGGCACCATGGATACTATGATAAATGGTGGTAAGAGGCAATAAAAGCATAAGGTAATTTTCATTACCACCACTTCATGCATTGACATAGGGCCCAAAAACTAATACTCTATATGATTCAAGTGGGCCATATAAAGGGAAACAATTGGGACACCCCTATCCATAGCTCAAGTAGTAGACTGAGTGAAAATAACCTTATGCAAATCTAAAATATAGACCTCAAGAGAAGCAATTTTTCTATGTGGTCTTGTGGCACTCACCCACAAACATTTCCAGTATAATTTTTTATTCACATGTTGTTTCAAACCCTTTTTAGCATGTAAGATTTGTTTGGAGGAGAATTAAATTCCTTCATAGTTATTTTAGCTATGTAAATATGAGATAATGAGTAAAACGATGTTGTCATGTAGTGTAACATTATTTTCAGGGAACATTAAATTGTGCTCTACTTTCTAGCACTTCTATTATTATTTTCATTTCTCACAATGCGTATTGAGGTGCTAATTTACGTGCAGGTCCTAGTAGATCTTGTTAATGATCATTCAGTTCAAGTTGGCAAATATGGAGTTTGAATTTCAGTGAAACAAGGAGATATTCGGTTTTCTTAAATGGGGATCTATTGCTTTTCAAAATATGCTTGTTGTTCCTTCAGGTTCTGGTATTGTGCACCAGGTAAAAGAATTTCAAATAAATTTTGCACCCCATCTTTTGTTTACACAATTCTTTAAAGATGTCACATTATACGGAGTTAGTATGGTTTTTGTAAGTTTGTATATCAAGTTAATCACCATAATGAAATTTCTGGTCAATTTGGAATACCTTGGGACGGTTGTGTTCAACACCCATGGCATACTGTACCCTGATAGTGTGGTTGGAACTGATTCCCACACAACAATGATTGATGGGTTAGGAGTTGCTAGCTGGGGACTTGGAGGGATTAAAGCAGAGCCTACAATGATTGGCCAGGTAAAATTATGTTGGGGTACGTCCAAATGTTGAAGCCTGATTAATTAGTTTTTAGTGGTTTTTTTTTTTTGGGTTAGCACACACACCTAATTCTTCGTACACCCTCCCACCCCTATTAGTCACACTGCAATGTTAGCCACCCTCATTATGGGAATCGATGCCATGACCTCAGTATTGAGACGACTTCACTCGGTCTACCACTTGAACTAAGGGCCTGTTTGTTTGAGGGAAGTTTCGTGGAAGTTATGGTAAATCCGTAATTATTAAAAAATCCCTCGTTTGGTGGAAATTAAAGGTCGATGGGAAATACATCAAATGTACGGCCTGATTTGTTGTTTCGGCTACAAAGAAAGAAGGATGAAATCCTTCAGACTCTTCCAGAGAGATCTTCAACTGGGTGGGACGTCTCTTCACTGTTTAAGTAGTCCGCGTCCACATCTCAGTATACGCCGCAGCTGCCTCGATGGTGTATATAACACAAGTTCTGTTAGCAAGCTCCAGCAACATCCATGAGATGAAAAACTGGTATGTCTTTCTTGCTCCTCGTAGTGTCTTTACATGGATATTGGATACATTGTTTGTCTACCTTATCTCTAAAGCTTCTCTTTCGCAGGTGCCGTCTGAACTAGGGCGTCATCGAAAGGAGGCTGTCTCATCGTCTGAAGTAGGTCGTCATCGGACGAGACTATCTGGGATCCACCTTCTTCTTTGCAGCTCCTGCACAACCTTTTCTTCATAAGCGTCCGGTAAAGACGACGAGAAGAGGTATGCACGAGTGGGGCAAATGCCCATGCAGAACTTCGTATTTATCTTTTTGTGGAAATGATGTTATCACTGTTGATGCACGTGGTGGTGAACTATACATTCCGGCCAGTTTGTTGTTGAGATTTGGGACCATGCCTTAATATGAGCTGGAAAAATCAATGGATGGTAATGATCAAATGGATGAATAGCTTAGAAACTTAAAATTTCAAACATCCACCGTCGAAATTTTAGAATCCATTCCTCATTTTATGCGTCAGAACAAAAATCTTATGGAATCCATTCCTTAGATGGGCTGTAAATCTGACAATTGAACATCCACCGTCGAAATTTTGGAATCCATTCCTCATTTTATGCGTCGGAATAAAAATTGAATGGAATCCATTCCTCAAATGGGCTGTAAATCTGACGATTGAACATCCACCATCGAAATTTTGGAATCCATTCCTCATTTTATGCGTCAGAACAAAAATTGAATGGAATCCATTCCTCAAATGGGCTGTAAATCTGACGATTGAACATCCACCGTCGAAATTTTGGTCACCCACAAAAGCTTCGAATGAAGGATGAAGACGATGAGGTTTCCTACACTCTCTATGTTATACAGAGGGCAGGGATTAGCTGAGGCAGGGTAATAGCTTGGTGGGTGAGGCCATGTCCATGGGGCCCACCTCAATGTGTATGTTATATATCCACGCCGTCCATACGTTTTACCAACTCATTTTAGGACATGTTCCCAGAAACGAGTTAGATTCAAATCTCATCTGGACCACATGATAGGTATTAAATTCCCACCATTGATCGCTTTTTGAAGACCAAAATTACAATTGGGCCAGGGGACGTTTTTCTTTATTAAGCATTTTTTGGTGGCTACAAAAGTTCTGGTTCATACTGCTATTTATTTTTTTCTTTCATCCCGGTTTTGTGTGGCTACAAAAGGTCTGGTCCACCATTTAAACCAGATAGGTGGATCCATCTTTACAGAAGTTGTAATCTATCCCATTCAGGTGGTCGTAACGTGGTGGATTTCCAAAACGTCAGATGAATGGCCACCAATCGCTAGATGGTGCCGTTAAACTTAAAAAGTTCTTTGCAAATCAATTCCGTCCAGCAAAAAAGTTAGACAGCGATCTGGACGGTATGGTATGCAGGCGCTGATCAATTCATACCATGCGTGTCCGGGCCGCAAATGAAGAAGGTGGGTCACCCGGCCAGCAAAAAAGCTGGACAGCAATCTGGACGGTATGGATTACAGGCGCTGATCCATTCTATCCTTGCGTGTCCGGCGGGCAAATGAAGAAGGGGGGTCACCCGGAGTACCGCAACGTGGTGGCCCTTTATATCTCCTTAATCAAACATGAGAAATTGACAATGATTACAATAACAGTTGATTTGTAGAGAAAAGAAACAAGAGAAACTAACAATGATGGAACTCTGCAAATCCCACTGTTTCCATCCAAGAAGTAATTAATGCCCTATGTCCGGCCAATTCCAACTATTTCCCTCAAACAAACAAGCCCTAAGGATCCGGGTGTATTTTTAATGGTTATAGCTCGTAGTCTATATGTTTTGTGTCTCTAAAAAAAATTCGTATGTTTTGATATATATATATATATATATATATATATATATATATATATATATATATATATATATATATATATATATTTGGCTTGAGAAAATAATAATGCATTATCGAGGAAATGAAACTAGGGGGAATGAAATTCCGATAGATAGAGGAGTGGCTGGCACCTTGGCTAACTTGTCCGAGATGAAATCAGCCTCTCTACCAACATGGTATGATGAAATGTGTAAGCAAGAGGCTAGATGTCTAATTTGTTATACAAAACTTGTTTTCTGACCTGCTTGATTAGCCCACTTAATGACATTACTGATTTTTAGGTATGGAGGAGTTGTTGTTGGAGTGTTAAGTCCGTTGATAAACATTGATATGCCATCCTCTAACGGCTCGAGCTTTCAGAGAAAATGGTGATTTGACACGGTATTAGAGTGGAAGGTCTTTTGTTCAAATCTCGGAAGTAGCAAATATGCTATCGGTAATATGTTCTCCCACGGGGGGTCGTTTATGGTGTGAGTCGTGTGTCCCTCCACCCTTACCCCGTATGTTCCCAGTGTGGAGTTCCACCCCGCACGTGCGGGGGAGTGTTAGAGTGTTAAGTCCCTTGATATACATTGATATGCCATCTTCTAACTGCTCAAGCTTTTAGAGAAAGTGGTGAATTGACAGGGGCTCCATGGAAGGAGTTTGTGTTTGTGCATGCGCGCACGTGTGTTGAGGGGTTGTACATGGGTTTTATCTGACTTCTTAGTGTTACTTGTCAAGGTATCCTTAGATGTTCGTCTGCCAAAAGACTTATTGTTTGTGTATTTCAGACTCATCATCATCATAGTCTGGTCCTCGCTTCTTGGCTCATGCCTTTATGTTTCTAACTAAAATGCACAAAGACTTGGCTCAATCCTTGGAGGATTCCTTCAAATTCACATTTTACTTATGTTGTGAGAGTTTAGCTCTATTGTTGTCGCATCCTTCTTTCCATAATTTTTTGTAACGTGGCTGCTATGCCCTTGTTCTTGGCATACTAAACCAGGAATTCTTCAATGTGTTATTTAGTTTATGCTCCTTTCTTCTGAGTTACAGCCCAGGAGCATGGCTTTTCTGGTGTTGTCGGGTTCAAGTTGTCTGGAAAATTACGCTGGTGGTGTTACAACTACTGACTTTAGTTTTAACTGTGACGCAAATGTTCAAGAAGCATGGGGGTTGTTGGCTAGTTTGTTGAGTTTTATGCTAATCTCATTTTTCACGGAGCTGAATTAAATTAGGCCACAGGCCTTTAGTTCCATTTGTTTTGACGTAAATCCGTTATTCTAAATCTTTACTTTTTGACACCCAAATCCATAGCCCAAGTGGTTGACTAAGTGAAGATAGCCTCGTTTCGACACTGAGGTCTTAGTATGGATTCCCAAAGAGGGGGTGGCTAACAATGCAGTGTGACTAGCAGGGGGTGGGTGTACTCACAATGGGGTGTGTGTACTAACCCCAAAAAAAAATCTTTACTTTTCTCACATAGGTGGGGGCATGGTTGAATAATCATTGGCTGATAGGGCTACAATTGCTAATATGGCTCCTGAATATGGAGCAACCTTGGGTTTCTTTCCCATAGATCATGTTACTCTACAATATCTCAAGCTGACCGGACGAAGAGATGAAACAATTAAGTACTTGTGAAATGGGGGGATTAGAAATGTGGTTGATGAGGAAATCACTCTCTTATGTAAGAGGTGGCAATGATAGAAGCCTATCTGAGAGCAAACCAAATGTTCATTGACTACAACATGGTATACATCTTTCTTAACCATTCAGTTTTAATTGAGCATTTGACTCTGAAATGTAATTGATTTCTTTTTGTGGATCCGTCCTTAAAAAGAGAGAGTATATTCATCTTATCTAGAGTTGGACCTTGCAGATGTTGAACCTTGCATCACAAGTCCAAAGTGGGACGTTCGTGTTAGTTTAATCCATGTGTTATATATTGTCACTCAGTTCCTGAATCAATTATATTCATTAGAAGATTCAACTCTTATCTATGATGGACCTCATGACTGTGTTCCCTTGATAGAAATGAAGGAAGATTGGCATTCTTGTTTGGATAACAAGGTTGAATTCAAGGTGAGATCACAAAACTAATTTGTTTTTATGCTTCTGCACATTAGAAGAAACTAAGTTACCTCCACTCATTGCCAGTTAGATCTTTGATTTTTTTTATTTTTTCTTTTTGCAATGATATGTCCTATTACGCTAATTTGAATTCATTTTCACTCAATTACAACCCTTTATGTATTAAGCGAGTGCCTCAGTTTTTTAACATTTAAAATGTGAATTGGGTCTGGAGGTTAGTTGCAATGTTTAAAATCTGATCCATACCTTATTTTCTTTCTTTTTGGACTCAAATTACCTTCCACTTCTTACTCTTAAGTCTTAACCCATGATGCATTATCAGATTCACTTGAATGCATACTTTGCATTGAGATAACTGTTTATTGACTTGAATTCCTTGTTAATCAAGTAAAACCTTTTTAGAGTATTTTTTGAAATTATGTCTATCCCTCACACTTTGTAGACGCCAAGCGTGCGGAAGCTTATAAAGCGGAGCTTAAAACTATGGCTAAGTCCTGGGGCTGGGGGATTAGGACCGTTTTAAAATCCTTTGAAAAACCTCTTGTCTAATTAAACTAAATTAGCAAT
Organism: Liriodendron chinense; assembly: GCA_003013855.2. Classification (NCBI taxonomy): domain Eukaryota; kingdom Viridiplantae; phylum Streptophyta; class Magnoliopsida; order Magnoliales; family Magnoliaceae; genus Liriodendron; species Liriodendron chinense. The sequence goes on from PVNU02003245.1 coordinate 29,865, forward strand.
TATAAACTAATTAAACAAGAACACTTAGCTTCCGAGCTTAAGTAGGTCCAATCACATTGGCTAGCAAAGATAAGCAGTTAAACTAACTAGCCTAAAGTATATAGATTATAAGAGATATGGCTATGAAGCTACTAATCTATATGCAATGTCTAGACTACAAGGATGCACTAATCAAGCACCTAGTTTAGAAGTGAAACTACAACAAGTTTATAAGAATCTACCTATCATGCATAGCATATATTCCATTGAAGCATTCATATAATTAACAATTAAAGATAATGCAAGAATAACAATGTGCTCAAATGACAATCTCAAACACAAGCATGTATAGTGGTTCGATTTTCCTTCTCCACTCCCGCTTACGGTACTCACCCCTTGAGCACACCGGATTTCACTAGGGAGTTTAAATCAAGTTCCTCCTAACCTAGGTATTTTAAATCGGTTCCACTCTACCGGGGAGTTCAACAAGGTTCCTCCCAACTTATGACGGAGATTTTACTGGTTCATCTCTCAACTAAGATGTTTACGAGTTCCATCCAACCCAGGAGTTTGACAAGGTTCCTCACAACCCCTCGGTTCAAATCCAAGAATTAAGCGTACACTTCCGGCAGAGGCTCCCCTTAGAGACTTGGTCGAGTTTGATTCCAAACTCTCACACTCAATCCTCCACAAGGAAAGAGTGCAATCGGATCTCAGTAATGACACTTGTCGGATTGAACCCCTTGTTTAGCGCCACTTGGGTTGCTTGATCTCCGCTCTCTCGTGCTTCCATCAGCTCCCCATTGCTCCTCCGATCTTGTTACCGATGCGATGCCAATGCCTCAACTCCAATGATCAACTACCTTGCATGTGATGCTATAAAGAGATGCCCAAGGTGATAGGAGGTGGTGGTGAATTCTCTACAACTAGTAAGATTTGATTGCCTAAAGGAATTCCACCTAATTGGATCTTTAGAGAGGTTTAGACTAAGGATATACCTATGGTGAAGGTGTCTAAAACATCTAGAGATCAAGGGAGAGGAAGTTTATCTTCATATGAGCTTTGAATGCTCCATCTTGTGATGAATCACAAGGAAGGTGACTTGGGTATGGTAGGATTAGAGCCTAGTGATGAGGGCAATGTGGATGGCTTCTAATGTTCTCAAATCTCACTCCTCCCCCTAAAACCGCACTCCATCTTTAAATAGATAAAGCTCCAACGGATGAAAAAGGTAGTAAATGGCTAGCTGACAACCAGTCGCACCTCAACTACGACCAGTCGCATAGATGCGTCGACCCATCTAATTAGTCCTGGGAATGCATTTTACTTATTGTCCCGGTTTTGGCCAGTTGCGACCAGTTGCATGGTGCATTCGACTGGTCTCAATAGACCAGCCACCGGCCGAATTATGGCTTGGGTTTCAACTTGTTTGCTGACCCATTTTTGGCCTCTAGCGACTGGCCGCCCAGTACCTGCGACCGATCCCAGACACATGAGTTCTGTTGTTTGTCTGATTTGTTTACAGCAGCTCATGCACCCTCTAAGGCCTCTTTTTGGGTGGTCTTTTAGGACACCTAAGGCCATTCTAAGATGACTAAAGGCTTACCTATTGGGTCAAGTCATCTAAAGGTTTGGTTTTGGTTTAGGTTTAAGGGTTTTGGCTCACCAAGGCATCTCTGATTTACCTGTTGCTTCTTCCTTAATGCAGTTGTCCACTTGTGTCTTCGGGCTTCATCTTCTTTAGGCTCAACCAACACCTAGACACTAGGACCTACGTAATTGACAAATAAGGGGCACTAGTATGCCACAGAAAAGTGCACTAACATTTTTGAAGACTTAGAGATGAAAATTTCAGTTGGGAAAGTTAATGTTGGAGATGAGTTTTCATTACTTTGTGAAGATTTTCATGTAATGAAAAAGTCCACTCTGATTGTTTTATATGTGAATTACATGAAAAAGAAAAACCCTAAAAACAAATTGGGTTTTGTCTAATTCAAGTTTTTTGTAAATTGGGTTTGTCTGAATTTTTTTCTCTGTAAATTTCATTAATAACATTTGTTACTATCATGTCTACAAGTTTTAATGAAAGAAGAAACACTAGAAGTATGGCTTGGTGCTTTCACTAATTTTTTTTTTTAAAGCTTACCCAGTTTTATTCTTGTTTCTTTTTTTCCTCATTTGATGGAAAATGCATGTGCTGTAAGTGCCTCCTTTTCAAGGGTTTTTAATATGCATGAACCATTCCTAAATGCTTCGAGAACGGTTTTCGACCATTCCTAATCAGCTATTTTGTGTAGTGACCAAAAATCAGGCCCATCCTTGATTTAGGTGAGTCACACGAAAGGAAACCATTTGGAGGGTGAATGGTATAATTTACCTTTGTATGGTCCGTTTGAATCACGGATTGGGCTGATTTTTGGGCCCTATGGCTTGGTGATCAGGGTGGATTTTACATATATAAACATCATGGGGGCCATGTTTGAGAACTTTTTAGGAACCGGTAGGTTTGAATTTTTACATGCAACTCACATAAATTTGACTTAATGAATTGGTGGATCCCATTGTAATATTTTAGTGAAATCCACCCTAATCATTAGATGTATCTTCCTATTTTAGTCGTAGGGTCCAAAAATCAGTCTGGTCCATGATTCAAGTGGGCCATACAAAGGTAAATGGTAGCAAGAGGACACCTCGTAAATTGTTTCCAATTATATGGTCCTACAGAATTATAAAACAGGCTGTTTTATAGGCCCTACTGCTATAAAGGAGAGATGCACCTAGTGATTGAGGTGGATTTCACTTGAATATCACAATGGGCCATGCATGTGAATTGGTAGATAAGTATCATGCATGCAGGGAAGGTGAAAACCCCCTATAAAGACAAACGCGTACAACTAAGAATTCCATGGTAATTGTGATTTCGATTAAAATTCACAAGAAATTCATGTTTTCAAACTATCCCTAAGAGAATTTTGTGAGTTTAGAGGCATAAATTACTCAAATAAAACTGATTAAAAATATATAATTAAAAATATTAAAAAATTATTATCACTTTTAATAGGAGTATAAATTTTCTTACCGGAAGTGTCTTTAATTGGAAGATAACTCCCTCTGGCAATAACTCTGAATCTGATGCTTCAAATTGGGAATGAATGGACGTAGCATGAAACCCCAGAAAGTCCTACAAAATCAATACTTAGCATAAGACTAATGACAAGAGAGTTTCGGGTAATTTGATGCTCCATTCATGATGAGTCTTGCACATGTATGGCTAATGGAACTGTTAAAATGTCATTTACTGTCCATTCGTCGTACATAAACATGGCCTACTTGATAGTTGGACTGTAGCAGCATGCTGCCATATATAAACATGGCCTACTTGATAGTTGGACTGCAACGGTAGGCTACCATACATAAACGCGGCCTACTTGATGGTTGGAATTGGACCATAGTGGCAGGCCAGGCTGAGTCATTCATCAGGCATCAGGCCTGGCCCAAACACAGTGTAGCTAGATTTTAAGCCTAGTCTAGAGGGCTAAGGTTAGGGGGCAGGAGTGGGGCCCAAGCACCTAGCCTTATTTCCACACTTACAGTGGACCATGGCTAATGCCCACTGTCTAGTAAATCCAGATACATGGATCATATTCTGTCTAAGTCCAAATAGTCCTTAGGCTATTATTAAATAATACATTCAAATTCATACAGGCATATATAAAAAATTTCAAGCATCAATACATGTACCCAATGTCTGGCGCGACAACTTCCATTAGGACCTATCTATGTGTTTTATCCAAGCCAATCCATCCATTTTTGAATGATCATTTTAGGGCATAAGCCCAAAAAGGAAGCATATAGAAGGCTGGAATGAACCACACCACGGGAAGCAATGGTGAGAATGACCACCACCACCCTTGAAACCTTCCTAGGGCCCATTGTGATGTTTATTTGCCGTTCAACCTGTTCATAAGTTCACATAGATCTGGATGAAGGGAAAACATAAATATGAGCTTGATCCAAAACTTCTATGGTCCCCAAGTGGGTTTTAGTAGTAGGCATTCAATTGCCACTGTTTACTATGGTGTGGTCCATTTCAGTCTTCCATCTACGTCCTTTTTGGGCTCATGCCCTGAAATGATCGTTCAAAATGGATGGACAGCTTGGATAAAACACATATATCTTCGGAAAGGATTGGGTGGTGTGCCACACACCACCAACCTCCATAGTGTGTTGATGTCAACAAGTTTTGTGGGCCCTACATGATGTATTTGTTACATCTACACCGTCCATCCATTTTACGAGATAATTTTAGGACATAAGCCAAAACTGAGGCAGATCTGAAACTCAAGTGGACCATACCAAAGAAAGTAGTGGGGATTGAACATCTACCAATAAAAATTCTAGGGGCCACAAAAGTTTTAGATCAATCTGATATTTGGTTTTTCCATGTATCCAGGTTTGTCTGACCTCATAAACAGGTTCAATGACAAATAAACATCATGGTGGGCCCTAGGAAGGTTTCAATGGTGGGAATCATTGTCCCCACTACTTTCTGTGGTGTGGTCCCCTTAAGCTTTAGATCTATCTCATTTTTGGATTCATGACGTAAAATGATCTGGTAAAATGGGAGGACTGTGTGGACATAACACATACATCATGGTGGGGCCCACAAAACTTGGTAACATCAGCACACCACGCAATCTGCTTCTTATATCTGGATGGGCTCCACAGATGCCCCAATAGAAGTGTCTATCTCTAGCTAGGTCCTGGTGGGGGAAGTACACAATCCGTACCCCCAATGTAAGCATGCACAAAGCATGAAGCCATGGACTAGGTTGATCATCAAGGAGGGCCAATTCATACCAGATATACATACATTACACTGGTTTGTGGACACTTGTCAATGGGATAAATATTCATTTTTTCTTTCTTTCTTTTTTTTTACAAAAAAAAAAAAAACCTAAAAAAAAATTCGTATGAAAGCAACACCTATCAAGATGCATTATCAGATTCACTTGAATGCATACTTGGCATTGAGATAACTGTTTATTGACTTGAATTCCTTGTTGATCAAGTAAAACCTTTTTAGAGTATTTTTTGAAATTATGTCTATCCCTCACACTTTGTAGACGCCAAGCGTACGGAAGCTTATAAAGCGGAGCTTAAAACTATGGCTAAGTCTTAGGGGTGGGGGATTAGGACCGTTTTAAAATCCTTTGAAAAACCTCTTGTCTAATTAAACTAAATTAGCAATTATAAACTAATTAAACACGAACACTTAGCTTCCGAGCTTAAGTAGGTCCAATCACATTGGCTAGCAAAGATAAGCAGTTAAACTAACTAGCCTAAGTATATAGATTATAAGAGATATGGCTATGAAGCTACTAATCTATATGCAATGTCTAGACTACAAGGATGCACTAATCAAGCACCTAGTTTAGAAGTGAAACTACAACAAGTTTATGAGAATCTACCTATCATGCATAGCATATATTCCATTGAAGCATTCATATAATTAACAATTAAAGATAATGCAAGAATAACAATGTGCTCAAATGACAATCTCAAACACAAGTATGTATAGTGGTTCGATTTCCCTACTCCACTCTCGGTTACGGTACTCACCCCTTGAGCACACCGGATTTCACTAGGGAGTTTAAATCAAGTTCCTCCTAACCTAGGTATTTTAAATCGGTTCCACTCTACCGGGGAGTTCAACAATGTTCCTCCCAACTTATGACGGAGATTTTACTGGTTCATCTCTCAACTAAGATGTTTACGAGTTCCATCCAACCTAGGAGTTTGACAAGGTTCCTCCCAACCCCTCGGTTCAAATCCAAGAACCAAACGTACACTCCCGGCAGAGGCTCCCCTTGAAGACTTGGTCGAGTTTGATTCCAAACTCTCACACTCAATCCTCCACAAGAAAAGAGTGTAATCGGACTCTCAGTAATGACACTTGTCGGATTGAACCCCTTGTTTAGTGCCACTTGGGTTGCTTGATCTCCGCTCTCTCATGCTTCCATTAGCTCCCCATTGCTCCTCCGATCTTGTTATCGATGCGAAGCCAATGGCTCAGCTCCAATGATCAACTACCTTGTATGTGATGCTATAAAGAGATCCCCAAGGTGATAGGAGGTGGTGGTGAATTCTCTACAACTAGTAGGATTTGGTTGCCTAAAGGAATTCCACCTAATTGGATCTTTAGAGAGGTTTAGTAGGATATACCTATGGTGAAGGTGTCTAAAACATCTAGAGATCAAGGGAGAGTAAGTTTATCTTCATATGAGCTTTAAATGCTCCATCTTGTGATGAATCACAAGGAAGATGACTTGGGTATGGTAGGATTAGAGACTAGTGATGTGGGCAATGTAGGTGGCTTCTAATGTTATCAAATCTCTCTCCTAACCCCTAAAACCGCGCTCCATCTTTATATAGATAAAGCTCCAACGGATGAAAAAGGTAGCAAATGGCTAGCTGACGACCAGTTGCACCTCAACTGCGACCGGTCGCATAGATGCGTCGACCGGTCTAATTAGGCCTGGGAATGCATTTTACTTATTGTCCCGGTTTTGGCTAGTTGCGACCAGTTGCATGGTGTAGTCGACTAGTCTCAATAGACCAGCGACCAGCCGAATTATGGCTTGGGTTTCAACTTGTTTGCTGACACATTTTTGGCCTCTATCGATTGGTCGCTCAGTACTTGCGACCGATCCTAGACATATGAGTTCTGTTGTTTGTCTGATTTGTTTACAGCAGCTCTTGCACCCTCTAAGGCCTCTTTTTGGGTGGTCTTTTAGGATACCTAAGGCCATTCTAAGATGACTAAAGATTTACCTATTTGGTCAAGTCATCTAAAAGTTTGGTTTTGGTTTAGGTTCAAGCGTTTTGGCTCACCAAGGCATCTCTGATTTACCTATTGCTTCTTCCTTGATGCAGTTGTCCACTTGTGTCTTCGGTCTTCATCTTCTTTAGGCTCGACCAACACCTAGACACTAGGACCTACGTAATTGACAAATAAGGTGCACTAGTATGCCACAGAAAAGTGCACTAACATTTTTGAAGACTTAGAGACGAAAATTTCAGTTGGGAAAGTTAATCTTGCAGATGAGTTTTCATTACTTTGTGAAGATTTTCATGCAATGAAAAAGACCTCTCTGATTGTTTTATATGTGAATTACATGAAAAAGAAAAACCTTAAAAACAAATTGGGTTTTGTCTAATTCAAGTTTTTTGTAAATTGGGTTTGTCTGAATTTTTTTCTCTGTAAATTTCATTAATAACATTTGTTACTATTATGTCTACAAGTTTTAATGAAAGAAGAAACACTAGAAGTACGGCTTGGTGCTTTCACTAAATTTTTTTTTTTTTTTTAAAGCTTACCCAGTTTTATTCTTGTTTCTTTTTTTCCTCATTTGCTGGAAAATGCATGTGCTGAAAGTGCCTCCTTTTCAGGGGTTTTTCATATGCATGAACTGTTCCTAAATGCTTCTAGAACAGTTTTCAACCATTCGTAATCAGCAATTTGTGTAGTGACAAAAAATCAGGCCCATCCTTGATTTAGGTGAGTCACACGAAAGGAAACCATTTGGAGGGTGAATGGTATAATTTACCTCTGTATGGTCCGTTTGAATCACGGATTGGGCTGATTTTTGGGCCCTATGGCTTGGTGATCAGGGTGGATTTTACATATATAAACATCATGGTGAGCCATGTTTGAGAACTTTTTAGGCACCGGTAGGTTTGAATTTTTACATGCAACTCACATAAATTTGACTTTATGAATTGGTGGATCCCATTGTAATATTTAAGTGAAATCCACCCTAATCATGAGATGTATCTTCCTATTTTAGTCGTAGGGTCCAAAAATCAGTCTGGTCCATGATTCAAGTGGGCCATACAAAGGTAAACAATTGCAAGAGGACACCTCGTATATTGTTTCCAATTATATGGTCCTACAGAATTATAAAACATGCTGATTTATAGGCCCTACTGCTATAATGGAGAGATGCACCTAGTGATTGAGGTGGATTTCACTTGAATATCACAATGGGCCATGCATGTGAATTGGTAGATAAGTATCATGCATGCAGGGGAGGTGAAAACCCCCTATGAAGACAAACGCGTACAACTAAGAATTCCATGGTAATTGTGATTTCGATTTCAATTCACAAGAAATTCATGTTTTCAAATTATCCCTAAGAGAATTTTGTAAAGTTTAGAGGCATAAATTACTCAAATAAAACTGATTAAAAATATATAATTAAAAAATATTAAAAAATTATTATCACTTTTAATAGGAGTATAAATTTTCTTACCGGAAGTGTCTTTAATTGGAAGATAGCTCCCTCTGGCAATAACTCTGAATCTGATGCTTCAAATTGGGAATGAATGGGCGTAGCATGAAACCCCAGAAAGTCCTACAAAATCGATACTTAGCATAAGAGGAATGACAAGAGAGTTTCGGGTAATTTGATGCTCCATTCATGATGAGTCTTGCACATGTATGGCAAATGGAACTGTTAAAATGTCATTTACTGTCCATTCGTCGTACATAAACATGACCTACTTGATAGTTGGACTGTAGCAGCATGCTGCTATATATAATCATGGCCTACTTGATAGTTGGACTGCAACAGTAGGCTACCATACATAAACGCGGCCTACTTGATGGTTGGAATTGGACCATAGCGGCAAGCCAGGCTGAGTCATTCATCAGGCCTGCCCCAAACACAGTGTAGCTAGATTTTAAGCCTAGTCTAGAGGGCTAAGGTTAGGGGGCAGGAGTGGGGCCCAAGCACCTAGCCTTATTTCCACACTTACAGTGGACCATGGCTAATGCCCACTGTCTAGTAAATCCAGATACATGGATCATATTCTGTCTAAGTCCAAATAGTCCTTAGGCTATTATTAAATAATACATTCAAATTCATACAGGCATATATAAAAAATTTCAAGCATCAATACATGTACCCAATGTCTGGCGCGACAACTTCCATTAGGACCTATCTATGTGTTTTATCCAAGCCAATCCATCCATTTTTGAATGATCATTTTAGGGCATAAGCCCAAAAAGGAAGCATATAGAAGGCTGGAATGAACCACACCACGGGAAGCAATGGTGAGAATGACCACCACCACCCTTGAAACCTTCCTAGGGCCCATTGTGATGTTTATTTGCCGTTCAACCTGTTCATAAGTTCACATAGATCTGGATGAAGGGAAAACATAAATATGAGCTTGATCCAAAACTTCTATGGTCCCCAAGTGGGTTTTAGTAGTAGGCATTCAATTGCCACTGTTTACTATGGTGTGGTCCATTTCAGTCTTCCATCTACGTCCTTTTTGGGCTCATGCCCTAAAATGATAGTTCAGAATGGATGGACAGCTTGGATAAAACACATATATCTTCGGAAAGGATTGGGTGGTGTGCCACACACCACCAACCTCCATAGTGTGTTGATGTCACCAAGTTTTGTGGGCCCTACATGATGTATTTGCTACATCTACATTGTCCATCCATTTTACGAGATAATTTTAGGACATAAGCCAAAAATGAGGCAGATCTGAAACTCAAGGGGACCATACCAAAGGAAGTAGTGGGGATTGAACGTCTACCAATAAAAATTCTAGGGGCCACAAAAGTTTTAGATCATTCTGATATTTGGTTTTTCCATGTTTCCAGGTTTGTCTGACCTCATAAACAGGTTCAATGACAAATGAACATCATGGTGGGCCCTAGGAAGGTTTCAATGGTGGGAATCATTGTCCCCACTACTTTCTGTGGTGTGGTCCCCTTAAGCTTTGGATCTATCTCATTTTTGGATTCATGACGGCAAAATGGATGGACTGTGTGGATATAACACATACATCATGGTGGGGCCCACAAAACTTGGTAACATCAACACACCACGATGGCACACCACGCAATCTGCTTCCTATATCTCGATGGGCTCCACAGATGCCCCAATAGAAGTGTCAATCTCTAGCTAGGTCCTGGTGGGGGTAGTACACAATCCGCACCCCCAATGTAAGCATGCACAAAGCATGAAGCCATGGACTAGGTTGATCATCAAGGAGGGCCAATTCATACCAGATATACATACATTACACTGGTTTGTGGACACTTGTCCATCGGATAAATATTCATTTTTTCTTCCTTTTTTTTTTTACAAAAAAAAAAAAGACCTAAAAAAAAATTCGTATAAAAGCAATACGAAAGACAGTAGAAGCAAACTGAAAGAGTGTATATCCTTGCAATTCAGTAGGTGGGCCAGTCCTTCAAAAAATAATAAGAACATTGTAAAAGATGGAGGGAAGTTTACCTGATTCGATGCTTTCCTGTAAATGATTTTCATGGCTATGGATTTTTGGTTTTTTGTTTTTCTTCTTTCTATTTTTTTCTTTCGATTCTTTTTTTAATCGTAGTTTAAAGAAGTTAGTTTTTATAGTTGTAAATGCATTTGTTCCGGAAAGTTCCCAGTCCCGAGGGCACAAAAACGTTGGTTTCAGGGGCTTTGTGGGGCCTTCCGTGATTTTTTTTTATTTTCTTTTATCTACGCCGTCCATCAAGTTTTAGAGATCATTTGAACATGTAATTCGAAAAATGAGGTAGATTGAAGACTCAAGTGGACCACACCACATGAAGCAGTGGTGAGAATGACGCCCACCATTGAAACCTTTCTAGGGCTGACTGTGATGTTTATTTTCCATCTAACCTATTCATAAGGTTACATAGACGTGGATGAAGGAAAAACACAAATATTAGCTTGATCTTAAACTTCTGTGGTCCCTTAGAACGTTTTCAACGGTAGGCGTTCAATCCTCACTGGTTCCTGTGGTTTGGTACACTTGAGCATTTGATCTGCCTACTTTTTGGAATCATATCTTAAAATTATCATTCAGAATGGATGGACGGTGTGGATAGACCAAATACATCACGGTGGACCCCACAGAGCCCTTTACAGGACCGTCCGTCTCAAGATGGGTCCGGTCCGGACGCGGATTGCGTCCGGAAGCCTTTAGCCGCAACTTCCCGCGACGCCACAACGGGAAGCATGGTTTGGCCCACTGTGATGTTTCTGTGAAATCATCACCGTCCTTCTATTTTTTGTTTAGAGATCATGTTAGGACGTGGGCCCAAAAAAGAGGCATATCCAAGACTAAGTAGGCCCCACTGTTTCAACGGCGGACGTTCAATCCTCACTGTTTCTTGTTGTGCAGCTCGACTCTTGGATCTGATTGATTCACTACTGAACACACAAAATGGATGGTTCTGATTTGATCATATGTGGGTTCCAACATTTTGTTAGTTTAATTTAAGTTACCATATGCCACGTGTATCATTTCTAAGTGCCTGTGTATCAAGCGGCCTAAGCAGCCAGAGTATTAAATAACTTCTATTCCAATATGGTTATTCAATTTTTTTTAGAGGAGTTGATACGGTGGAGCCGCAAGAACTCTAATGTGGCAGAGCCATTGTAGGCCGCTCTAGCTGGTGTCAAAGCTTTATTGAACCCACCGCTATGTATGTGTTTTATCCACACCGTCCATCTATTTTTCCAGCTCATTTTCGGGCATGAGCCCAAAATTGAAGCATATCCAAAGCTCAAGTGGACCACACTAATGACGTCCACTGTTGAAACTTCCCAGGGACGATAGTGATGTTTAATTTCTGATCCAACTTGTTCACAAGGCCACACAGACTTGGATGAAGGGAAAACCCAAATACCAGATTGATCCAATACTCTGTGCCCCCAAGAAGTTTTCTACCTCGATGTATGTGATGTAAATCTATGCTGTCCACCGGTTTTGCCAACTCATTTTATGGTATGAGCCCAAAACTTAATTAGATACACATTTCAGGTGGACCACACCACAGGAAACAGTGATCATTGAATGCCCACCATTAAAAACTTCCTAGAGCCCACTTTAATGTTTATTTGTCATCCAACCTGTTGATAATGTCACACAAGACTGGATGAAGGGAAAACAAAAATATCAGCTTCATCCAAAACTGTTGTGGCCCATAAATTTATTTTAATAGTCATTCACCACTGTTTCCTATGGTGTGGTCCACCTGAGATTCGAATCTGCTTCATTTTTTACCTCATGCCAACAATGCCAATCACTCACCATCTCCATCTGTTGGGCCCACTGGTGTGTGTTTATAGCATCCAACCTGTCCAGCTGGGTCACCTCACCATCGAAGCTGGAGATCCCAAAAATCAGAATGACGGATGGATCCCCTGGGCCACCACATGAATTTGGAGGTTTTTAAAGAGTTGCCCATTGTTTTCAATGCCATGGTTCACCGAATAGTTTTATAGGCCTATTTTTCGGGCATCCTATTATTTTTGTGTACTCAGGGATTGACTGGCATATTCACAACACGGCAGTCCCACCATAGAAAACAATGGACAACCAGCCAAAAAACCTCCAAATTCATGAGGTGTCCTAACTGATGGTGAGATCAACCTGAGTTTTAGGCAGTTCAAAATTTCACGCCTTTAATATAGAGAGAAATTATTCTTTAATCCTGTTTTAGGAGTAGGGCTGTAAATGGTCGGGTTCGGGGCGGGTTTAGCCAAAAACAGACCCGCCCATTTACTAAACGGGTCTGGGTCCAAATTTTAGACCCAGACCCTTTTACTAAATGGGCGGGTCCGGGTCGGGTCCGAGTCAGCCCATCAGACCCATTTATAAATGGGTCCGGGTCTGGTAGAGGGAGATCCACCCAAACCCATTTATAAATGGGCCGGGTCTAATGGGTCCGGGTCTAGATCAAGTATGCAAGCATTTTACAAGGCTTAAAACCGGGTCTAGACGGGTCTGGGCTGGACGGGTCCCTTGTAACATAGACCAAACCCGCCCACTTACTAAATGGGTTTGGGTCGGGTCGGGTCGGGTCGGGCCTAAAATAAAGGAAACCAGAGCCAAACCCGTTTAACAAATGGGTCTATTCTTGGACCCAGACCCGTACCATTTAACAAATGGGTCGGGTCTGGGTCGGGTCTAAATGGGTTGGGTCCGGGTACCCCATCGGGTCCACCGACCCATTTACAGCCCTATTTAGGAGGGAGATGGATTTTTAGGAAAAATTTGTCTAAAATTTAAATTTTAAAAGGAGGAAAAATATTTTAATTTTAATTTTAAATTAAAATATATATATATATTCGGGTCGGGCCGGGTTTTCGGGCTTTTTAAGAGCCTAGTCCAAGCCTGACCCGTTTAAAACGAGCTTATAATTTAGGCCCAAACCCAACTCGCGGGCCTGATACTCTAGTCCAAACCCGGCCCAAGGCGGGCCAACCCCGAAAGCCTGTCGGGCCAACCCGGTCCATTGACACCCCTAGGTGGGTGGGTTGGTGTAACGTTCTGTAAAATTGTCCTTCTTAAGACTCGAGCGCATGCTCGAACCCGTTAGACACGTATCGTCCTTGGACAAATAATTGACCACACCTAACTTAGAAAACTATAGTCTCATGGAATCAGGAACTTAGATTTGCACATAGGAGTCCATTCCGCCGCCCGTTCCGAGACCGATAAGCCCGAAACTCATCGGGGACCACCCACGTATTGGGCTTGACACTCTTAGATGGGTGTTATGACGAGATCGGCACCCGAAACCATAAATTGGGATGTCCTGCAAGTGCACATGTGAGTGCAAGTGTACTTGCACTATACCTTAAGTGAGCAATCATTACCAAATTCACTTTTCTTGTGTGGGCCCCATGGACCCTTGCATGGCCATGGAATGTGGACCATGGACTTTAAACATAAACCAGCACATAATCCCCTGACATGGGCCCCAATCGATAATCGATGACCTTCAAATGGGTATCGCCTCGGATCCGGCAATCACCATGCCCGATCAGTCCTAAATCGTACCCAAACAAGGATCTCAGAATGGTGAGGCTATCCTATGGGATGGATCAGCCCGGAAGGGTCAGGTGGACCCCACATGATCAAAACAGGGCCCAAAACGTCACTTCTATGTAA
>PVNU02003246.1:0-27665 GCA_003013855.2 Liriodendron chinense
TTTGAGTATCACTTAAAGATGGATTGATGGAAAAAGATCAATAAACAATATTGAATGCTTTAATAACTATCCTGCCGGTATTTGAATAGAATTTTAGGAGCCTTTTCAGTTAGGTAAAGTGGTGTCATTGACTAGGGCTTGAAAATGTTATACCCTACTTCTATCAATATGGGTGAAGAGCCAATCATAAAAAGACATGTGGGTAAGTAGCCAAGAGATACATAAGGCCATGACGAAATCCGTAGCGGCAACTGCTTGCTGACCTAGCCACTAGGGATTTTGTCGTGGGCGAGTGGGTAATGTGACCGATCAGCAGGAGAAGTATCTAGATGAGCGATTGAAGCTATAAAAGGAGGAAGATTACAACAATAAAAAGGTCCAACACCAACCAAATCAAATATATATTTCAATGTCAAATTTATCATGTTTCTTATTTTACTACTTATATTTCTTAGCGTAATCAGTTTTCTCTACTTTCCTTAGCATAATCGCACTATCCATAGTATAACCTTTGATATTACATTCCATACCAGTAAGTCTGTAGCAAGAGTTTCGTAATTAGTAAAGTTTCATTTTTCATAATCGCATCTCTTATCAGTAAAGAAGAAGTGAGGATCGTCCACGCGACTAACCGTAAGTTCTTCTTTTCACCACTTTTAATTTTGTATCGTAAGAAGTCCTTTCACTCGGGAGGCAAAGGTGCAACACACTTTTGGAGGATGAACCCTACTCTCAAAATATCGCCTGATCATCATTATCAAACAACTGAGCGAGTGGCTAATTAGGCGACCGATCTCTATAGATCCTGGTTATATACGGTCGATCACGACGTATCCACCTTTCTTGGCGCTCAGGGTCATTGTTGTTCGGATGGAATCGAGCTGCGAAAATCGGTTTTGGCATGCCTGCATGCACATCACACGTGTGACTGACGAATAGCTTGGCAACATTTTTTGGCACGCCTGGTGGGACCACGCGTTGCTAAATATACATTATACAAAATTTATGAGTAGGAGTAATCGAATTGCCAGGGTGGAATCAGAGGATACTATTATTCAACAACCACACGTTGAGTTGGAAGTAGTCACAACCCCTAATTTTGATATGAATATTAACCCGGTAAGCCCGATTAACCAAGTTACAGAATCGGCTTCTCGGGTCACTCCGCTGGACGAAGTTACGAACGGCCTTAAAGAAGTAAAGATGACTGTGTAACAAATTCAAGAACAAGGGAAAGCTCAAGTAGAAATGATAAATGTTCATGTCGAGCATCTCCGTGTACAAACGAATAATTTGACTAGATGGATAGTCCATTAAACTGAGGCTATGCATTGGATGATGAACGTTATCACAGAAAAGATGACCGTGCCGGTTCCACATAACGAAGGGAGCTTGGTCAATAATATGGCGCAACAGCCTCAGGGGCCGCCACAAGTCGTCTCAGTCTATCCAATCCAAGATACGTGTAATGTTGGGCCGACTCTTGATTTTAGACAACCTAACACGAGGAATTTTACACAAGAAACCAGAAACCTTAGAATTCCTGGGGGACAACCATTTCAACAATACCCTAGGAATCTCCTGTTTTAAGAAGGGCAAAACCACGGAGTCCCCGAGCCACTCCTGAACCTCAACGGGTTGATCAAGACCATATTGTTCAGTTAGTCTAAGAGGTAGCTGGACAGGTCTTGGGACGAAATACTATCCCAATTTACCATAAGCCATATCTAGAGTGGGTCAACTGACAACACCCGTTGCCTAGGAATTATTGTCCAGATTTTGCGTTATTCTCAGGCGACGCCTGACAGTCAACTATTGAGCATGTCGATTGATTCACCATGCAATGTGGTGAACTCGCCAATAATGAGTACTATAAGTTCCAACTGATTGGTCATTCACTAATGGCTGCCGCATTCACATGGTATTCTAATTTGTTGCCAAACTTAATTCACACTTGGTAAGAATTAGAGGAAAAATTCCATGCCCAATTCTTTTTCAGAGATAGAGAAATAACCATGACAGATTTGGCAAGACTTCACCAATTGCCAGGAGAATTATGTGAAAGTTATATCACTCGATTTAAAAGGGCAAAAAGTAGGTGTAAAATAGTAACACCTGAGTCAGAGTTTGTACAACTTGTACAAGATGTATTAGATTTAAAACTCCGTAAGATATTTATTGGAACTGAATTCATAGATTCATATGATTTAACTCGAAAAGTCTCTAGATATGAAGAACTTTTGCAGGAAGTATCCAAACAAAAGAATGCATCAATTGGGACATATTATTATGATCATAATTATGAAGTTGCTATTGCTGAAGTCGTAGCTAAAAAGTTGTTGGTATGTTTTGCCCTAATCAAAACCGAAACCACAATATCGGCTGCACCTAAAGCCCAGAAAACATTTTATTTTAATATCGCCCGAGCCGATGAAATATTTGAAATACTGTTGGCAGAGAAATTTATTAAGGTCCCCATCAATCATAGAGTACCAACAGTAGAAGAATTAAAAAAGGTTACATATTGCAAGTGGCACAAAACTCGAAACCACACTACTAACCAATGTGTTATTTTTAGGAACATCATCCAAGACAATATTGATAAAGGTTAGTTGAAATTTTCAGAAAAGGAAGAGGAAGCGACATTGATCGATACCAATCTTTTCCAACCAGTGCTGAAAGCAAACACAGTTACGGCCGATCTCCGAAGAATCAATCGATCAACGAAAAGTAGATCTGAGCAATGATAAACCCCGTGAAACTTTGCGAAAGTTAGGTCACAACCTCAACAGTAGTATGCAAACTCTGAATGGTCAAGATGTCGACTGAGAGGTAAGCCACTTGAACATTATGAATCACAAAGATGTGTCCATTGCGCAAGGAGGCTATCCAAGCCTGCTTACAATCATGCTCATACAGAACATGAGTGGAATGATAGCTGATGGGCAAGTGATTATGAAGCCAGGTTGTCACGACGATCATACTGGCCGACACAACGACCAATAGATAGGCCAAGGATGGTCAAACCTCCAGTAGTACAAACAGAGAAATGGAAAAGAGTAAGACATTGCAAATTCCTTGGTGTGCCTACAAGAATGACGCGGTCGCAAAAACAACGATGGCAGTGGCATCGGGTAGCTGAAAAGAGAGCAACAACTTTGTTGGGAAAACCAGCAGCGGAAGCGAAAGCCGAACCCGCAGAGTAATGCAATATCAAATGAGAAATACTAAGCAATCAAGCCACACACAAGCATTCACCACAAGAGAATTCGAATTTACGTTGAAAAACACCTCAACAGGTAAAAAAACCACGGCACAAAGCGATCCACTATGGTAAACAGAAGATTACAGAGATTGACAGCCCACAAGCAAGGAAAAACAGAGAAAACCCAAGTTCTCTATCTCACAAACACCTCTATACTTTTTCTAACGCAATTAGGAAACCTTGGACACCTTAAGATACCATCTAAGTCTGGATACATGTCATATATAACAAAAATTCCGAAAATAGAAACATCTTACGCACTACCACGTAATGCGCAAGAAACCGTGTGCATAGTCGACCAGTCACTTGACCGGTCACACCTTGGACAAAAACAGCCTAGAGGAGAAACATCCACACTGCCTCACCTTAGACCTGTCCCCCGACCGGTCTAAGCCCCCTATAGACCTGTTGCCAAACAGGTCTAAGGTGAGAAAAAATAGTCTAATAGCCCTCTCGTGCATCTGGGCCAAACGGCTAGACCGGTCACCCGACCGGTCTGAACACCCAAACCGCGCACATGTTTGAAGGCTCTCCAACAATCTTCACCAAGGCTTCAAATGTTGAATCAACTCCATCCTCGCAACGTCATCTCATCTTCAATCATAGCTCCACCTCTTCTCGTGCCACCATTGACTCTAACTTTGCACACTCACGTCCTTTTCCGCTCTTCTCATGTGGCCCTTGGGCACTTGCCA
This sequence comes from Liriodendron chinense, assembly GCA_003013855.2. NCBI lineage: Eukaryota > Viridiplantae > Streptophyta > Magnoliopsida > Magnoliales > Magnoliaceae > Liriodendron > Liriodendron chinense. Next base: position 3,961 of record PVNU02003246.1, read on the forward strand.
CATATGAGCAACTGTGGATCTCACTGCTAATCCCGCAGCTCTACCATGAATTGTGCTCTCGATCAACATGTAAAGATGGCCACACTTCCATGCCTTCATATGCATGAGTGCCCCCTTCAACACTTCACAACAACGATTGTGGCCGATAAACACGCACCCTTTCGCCTCGAGTGCACCAAGAGAAATCACATTCATCTTCATCTTGGGGACGTGCTTCACATCTTCCAGGACTCGTTCGATCCCATCAAACATCCTGATATGCACCATACCAATACCCACCACCTTATGGCCGAATCCATTGCCCACAAACACCGATTCACCACCATACTCCCTATATGTCATGAATGAACTCCGGTCATGATAAACCTGACATGAAGCCTCTAAATCTAGGATCCACTCACTATCGTGAGATCCCTTGCCAGATACAGTCAGAACTTCACAAAGATTGTCACCGTCCTTTACGGTATTGGGTCACTCTTCAGAAGAAGTTTCATACCTCTCTTGCTTCAACCTAGGATTCTGACAATCAAATCTCATGTGGCCCTCCTGACTATAATCCAGCACTTCACCTTAGCTTTTCCTTTTTTCTTGGCCTTAGATCCTGATTTTGAATATCCTCTATGCTCAGAACTTCTTCCCCTCTTAACCAGTACCTCTGAGGAATAACGGGAAGCCATGTCACCGCTTTTCTTTCTCATTGCCTTCAACTGGAGGGCTGAGATAATGGTTTCAACGTTTATGGTTTCCCTCCCTCCGCACATAGAGTCCTTGAACAACTCATATGAATCTGGAAGAAAATTCAACAGGATACATGCTTGATATTCATCATTCATCGGTTCATCGATCTCCACCAACTTGCAAACCAGCCTATTGAACGTGCTCAAGTGGTCCTCCACTTTCGTTCCCTCAACCATTCTCAAGGTGAACAACTGCATCAACATGTACATGCGATTCTCCAGAGACTTCTTCGCATAAACTTTCTCTAACTTCGCCATCATTTCAGCCGCAGTCTTCTCCTTCATGATATAATAAAGAACATCATCCGTAAGGTTTAACAGGATTGAGGTTCTAGCCTTCTTGTCGAGCCTTGTCCACTCATCATCTTTCATGGCTTTGGGTCACTTTCCAAGAGCTTTATTAAGCCATTGTTGAACTTGGAAGGATTCAATCTTCACCTTCCATAGCTCAAAGTTATTTTTCTCGTAGAACTTCTGTACCTCGAACCTTGTGCTTGATTCCATCTTCTTATCTCAAATCCGAATTATACTCCACCCCAACGATATCTCTGATACCACTTGTTGAGAAAATCGACAGCTGAAGCGGAAGCCGAACGTGTAGAGTAGTGCAATATCAAATGAGAAATACTAAGCAATCAAGCCGCACACAAGCATTCACCACAAGTGAATCCAAATTTACATGGAAAAACCCCTCAATGGGTAAAAACCCACGGCATAAAGCGATCCACTATGATAAACAGAAGATTACAGAGATTAACAGCCCACAAGCAAGGAAAAACAGAGAAAACCCAAGTTCTCTCTCTCACAAACACCTCTCCCCTCTTCCTAATGTAATTAGGAAACCTTGGACACCTTAGGATACCATCTAAGTCCGGATACATGTCATATATATAGCAAGAATCCCCAAAATAAAAACATCTTACACACTACCGCGCAATGCGCAAGAAACTGCGTGCACAATCGACTAGTCACACCTTGCACAAAAACAGTCCAGAGGAGAAACATCCACGCTACCTCACCTTAGACCTATTGCCCGACCGGTCTAAGCCCACCTTAGACCTGTCTGGCGACCGATCTAAGCCCTCTCATGCATCTGGGCCAAACGGCCAGATCGGTCACCCAACCGGTCTGAGCACCCAAACCGCGCACATGTTTAAAGGCTCTCCAACAAACTTCATATAACGAAGTTACTCCGAAAGATTTTGTAGATAAACCTATAATCGAAGACGAAGAAGTTGCGGTCAATATGGTCGACATGGCTATAGAGTCATTCGAAATAGTTTTTAAAGGGAAAGAATCAAATGTGGAATGTCAGGATGGCAAAAGCTCCACCATGTTTGTGAACATCGAGGAGTAGGATGATTCACTGGATGACTTCAATGAAGAATGGATGGGAGATGATGATTTGCTGATTATAGAACTTCTTGCAACTGCCAAAGCGTTAGAAATGACTCCGACTATTCAAGGGGAGATGATTAGTCCAAATCCATCGCAACAAAAAACCGAAGAAGAAAGACAATCCGAGTCAAGAACAACCGGGGGGCAATGTTCGAAAATTGTGTTCGGAACATTACCACCCATAATATTTAACTGTAATATGGTTCTAACCCTTCCTTCTGATTTTCAAGTAAAGCCATCCCAATGAATGAGATGATGGGCGATGTTGAGGAAACAGATCCTCCCGTTGTAATATAACATGTGTCATGTCCCAAGCCAAGAATATTCGGAGTTACAAAAGGAGGAGACTCGAGTCAGATTTAGCTGTTGAAAACTATCACCGTTCAACCAAGTACGTTGGCTGAGAAGATTGTCATCGAAAAATCAACTCTCAGCATGACTCGGCATCTCAAGCCCTTATACATATTAGCTCACCTTGAGGGGTGTCCAGTCACTAGAATTCTTGTTGATAATGGGGTGGCAGTCAACCTCTTTCCGATAAGGATGATGTCCCAGTTAGGGAAATCATCAGCTGATCTTATACCTTCCGATGTGACTGTCAGTAATTTTGCTGGAGGAGTTACTAACACTCATGGGGTATTACCAATTGATCTTATGGTCGGAACTAAGAAGTCGTTGGCCGCCTTTTTCGTGGTCGACACTTCATAAATATAATGCATTATTGGGTAGAGATTGGATTCATTCTTTTCGATGTATTCCATCCTCTTTACATCAGTTCATAGTGTTCTGGAATCAAGATAGAGTCGAGTTGGTTTTAGCCGATAATAAGCCTTTCTTGGCAACACGAAACGTTAGTGAGGCGTATTATTATAGGGAGGAAGTGGGGATGGTCCAATTTACTGGGAGAAATAAGTATGGACGATCGACCGAGATGTCGATAATGAAAACCCTAGTAGGTATTGTGCAAGACATAACTTCAGTGTTTTGCATTGACAACAGTCGGCCGATGGACATTGTGCCATACTGGTCGACGTTGAAATGCATCATCGAAGAGATTCTATGAATTACATGATGATAAAGAAACATATCAGGCCAATTTTACGGCGAGAATAAAAAGGCTTGAAGAAAGCCTTGACTATTACGAAGATGGTTGTTTTGTGAATTTGGCTGAAGTTATCGTGCTAGTTGATGCAGTTGCAGAGGATGAAATTTCTTTGGGTGATTTAAAAAATGCTCTTGATAAACTAGATAATTCTCAAGCTCAAGCGCAAGATCCATTGATTGAAGTGAATTTGGGAACCGAGCAAGACCCTCGGCCAACGTTTGTGAGTGGACTTCGAACACCATAAGTTCAGGTCGAATTGATGGTTTGCTTAAAGAATTCGCTGATTGTTTCGCATGAGATTACCACGAATTACCGGGGCTAGACCAAAGTTTAGTAGAACACAGGTTACCGACTAAGGAGGGATTTTGGCTACACAAATAGCTGCTGAGGCGAATGACGGCCGAAGTAACTCATAAGGTAAAGGAAGAAATTGAGCAATTACTTAAAGCTGGGTTCATCAAGCCTATCAAGTATGCAGAATGGATCTCAAATGTAGTCCCAGTAATCAAGAAGAATGGTAAGCTTTGGGTATGCATTGACTTTAGAAACTTAAATTTAGCAACTCCAAAAGATGAATACCCAATGCCGATTGCAGACCAGTTGATCGACCGAGCAGCTGGTCATCAGATTGTTTCCTTTATGGATGGTCATTCAGGATATAATCACATATACATTACAGTGGACGATGTTCCAAAAACAACTTTTCGATGTCCTTGTCCTCTTGGCATGTTTTATTGGGTAGTCATGCCTTTTGGGTTAAAAAATGCTGGAGCAACATATCAAAGAACCTTGAATACGATGTTTCATGACATATTCTACCAGTTCATTGAAGTTTATGTTGACAACGTGGTCATAAAGTCGGCCGACCTTGGAGAACATTTCGCGCACTTGCGCAAATCATTTATATGAATGAGGAATCATAAATTAAAAATGAATCTTCTCAAATATGCGTTTTTGGGGTGTCGGCCGAAAATTTTCTCGAATTTCTTGTACATCAACATGGAATCGAGGTCGATAAAAATAAAGTTCGAGTCATCATCAATGCTCAAGCTCCAAAGAACAAAAAATAATTGCAGCATTTTTTGGGTCAAGTTAATTTTATGAGGCGTTTCATTTCTAATTGTGCAAGGAAGACTAATGTTTTTTCTCCTTTAAATTAAATTAAAGTAAAGTAGGATGATAAATTCAAGTGGGAAGAGGGACATCAGCAGACTTTTGAAGAGATTAAGAAGTACCTGACAAAGCCGCCAGTCTTGATGCCACATGTTCGTGGACGGCCTCTAAAGTTATATATAGCGGCCTCCATGGAATCAATTGGAGCCCTATTAGTTCAAGAAGACGACAACAGAATAGAGCAAGCAGTTTACTATCTGAGTTGGACATTGCTTGACGTAGAAAGGTGATATTCGACTATTGAGAAGTTATGTTTGTTTTTATTTCGCAGCCACAAAGTTAATACAATACTTGTTAGTCGAAAGTGCCTCTGTAATCGCTTCAACCGATATAATAAAATATATGCTTAATTGGCCCATTCTTAATGGCTGAATCGACAAATGGATGCTAGCCTTGTCTGGATTTGAATTGAAATATGTGCCTCAAAAATCGATGAAAGGACAGGCAATCGCTAATTTTCTAGCTGATCACCCTTCAGATTTAGAAGATTAGCTTTTCCCTCAGGTACTCAATTTGTATCATGTATATTTGACTCCCTAGAAGTTGATATTTAATGGGTCTCGAACTCATAAAACTGCCGGAGCTGGGATCATTTTGATTGCCCTGAATGGTAATCGGCACGACTTTGCTTTCCAGTTGGAATTCGAATGCACCAATAATCAGGCCGAATATGAACCATGATAATTAGATTGAAATTACTAATGGAATTTGGGATTCAAAATATCATGGTCATTGGCGATTCACAACTGGTAATCAACCAATTCACCGAAAGATTCAAATGTACGAGTCCGTCACTACTATCCTATTATGCTCTAGCCACACAAATGCTTGACAACTTTGATGAAGTAGAACTTATGCACGTAACTAGAGAATATAATGTACATGCCAACGAAATGGTACAGATGGCTGTAGGATTGGAGAGATGGTATGGATCGACAGGTCGAGCAACCGAAGTCCAAAAAAGACCAATGCCTTCAGTTTTTTGCCAAAAAGTCACTATGGAAATATTCCAAGTTGAATTAGAAGAAGATGACTGGCGAGCCACCATTATGGGCTACCTTCAATGTCCACGTATGAAGGTAGCACATAATGTCAGGAGATCGGCCATCCATTATGTTATAGTTGATGATGAATTGTATCAAAAAGGGGCCAATGGAGTGTTATTTAAATGTTTAGGAAAGAAAGAATCTATGATGGTCATGAGAGAAGTCCAATGAAGAATCTGCAAGGCACACCAAGCTGGGAGAAAAATGAGGCTAATATTGAGATGTTATGGATATTTTGGCCAAAAATGGCAGTTGATTGTGATCGATATGTCAAAGGTTGTAAAGAATGTCCAAAAGGCTGGACCGATACAGCATGTACCCGCCGTCGAACTACATGCCGAGGTCAAACCTTGGTCGTTCCGAGGATGGGCGATTGATTTAATCGGGATGATCCAACCAATGTCTTCAAAACTGGATACCTATATCATTGTGGCCACCAACTATTTCACAAAATGGGTTGAGGCCAAACCGATGAAAGGAATTGGCCATAGAGAAATTATCAATTTCATCGAAACTCACATAATTCATAGATTCGGCATGCCAAAGTCTGTCACAATGGACCGCTGTGCAACTTTCTCATCCAAAGAAGTCAAGCGATTGCTGAACGATAAAAGTTCAAAATCATCCATTCCCACTCCATATTATGCATAAGAAAATGGGCAGCTGAAGCCAGTAATAAAGTGATCAAGAACATCATAAGGAAGATGATTGATGAAATCTCAGAAATTGGAATGAAAAGCTATCTGAGGCATTATGGGCTTACCGAAATTCACCTCGTACAAGTACTAGAATGAGCCCTTTTGCTTTAACGTATGAGCATAATGCAATATTGCCCATGGAGATCACTGTCCCATCTTTGAGGGTGGCTCATCAAGCTGGTTGACCCCTGACGAGTTCACCGAAGCGATGCTTGTTGAACTTGAAGAATTAGATGAGGTCTAATTGAAAGCCCTTGATTCTCTTTTAGCCAATAAAGCCCAAAGTTACCCCGGGCATACAATAAGAAAGTAAAAGGAAAGGAAATGTTTTTGGACCGGGCGATAAAGTTTGGAAGACAGTTTTACCTCTTGGCCATATAGATAGGGCTTAGGAAATGGTCGCCCACTTGGTTAGGCCCATACACCGTGGTACAAATCTTAAAAGGAGGAGCTTATCGACTAAAAGATAAAGATGGAAGAGTGGCAAAAGCTCCAATTAATGGTCAGTTCTTAAAAATTCATTACCCTTCCTTATGAGAAGTGGTATATGGACCAAATTTTAGAAAGTTCTTTCAAAGCCAAAAGGAAGGTTTTGCATGCATACAAAGATGATAAACGGCTCGTTAGTCGAGTTAAGCTTTCGCCTTTTGGTTACAAGCTTCAGAAATGTAAGCTATTTGTTAGAAAAGATTGGCCTTTGAATCTTCAAACTTCTCTAAAGTTTGGATTCTTTTTTTCCTCTGCCCTCTCCTTTTAGTTTGCCATTTCTCTTTATTCAACTATCTTCGAAGATAATTTATTCAGGAGATCATCTTGCTCAGAAAGTCTGTTTTTGGCTTCTATTTTCCTAATAGAATTGTTATCTAGCCGATCTTGTTATGGCATGATTTGGAATTAAAGGAAGGTTTTCAAGCCGTCTGGATCAGTGGTATCGCGGCCAGGATAGAGATGATTAATCTCCTTCATATCCTTCTCTAGTTTTTCTTCGTTATATTCGAAGTGAGCGGAGAATTGCCCGATCAAAATTATTCACCCAAGTCAAAAGAGACGTTCATTTTAAGTCTCGTCATGATCCATGCTTAATTGAATTAATCTTGCTTGAATTTTGTTGCTTTCTTTTAGAAGACGAGCGTATTTTTCAAACCTGGAACTCGCCATGAAGAACGCATTGCCAAATTCTTCCAGTTTCGTGATAGCAGCTAGGAGTCGCCTTCAAACTTGAGCTTCTACCTCCTTACGACGGTCCTGGACTATGTTGGAAGCGGGTTTGGAAAACTACAATTTGGGATTGGATGAAGGCTAAGTCTCTTCTATGAGAGACCCATCCCGAGGGTGAAAAACATCTTCGTTTTCACGAATGTCAGCCTCTAAATCCAATTTTTGGATTTGGAAAGCTTCAGAATGGTTTTGTCATAGTGATATTGATGAAACCAGAGAAGACGATTGCCCCATGCTGCCTCTAGTGAATCATAGAGATTGGGCAATGTCTCATGCATGGAAATATACTCCTTCAGAATGCGCTAGCGTGCTGAATATCAAATTCGGCCCCAAAGAAATTGCTTCCGAGGCCATGACGTTTCCTGAGGAGTTGTAAGATGTTTTCGAAGTCTTCATCCTTCTCAGGAATGATCACGGCTTGGCGAATAAACAAATCCATATCAAACAAAAGAGATGATTAGCCGAAATTAGATAGTTCTTCCAAAAGGCTGTCTTTTAAGTAAGCCCTGGCTTGAGAAAGGGAAAGGTTGCTTAATGAGGCCATTGATGCAAATTAAAAGAAGGTACAAGGATATGTGATCATGGAGAAGATTACTCTTTTATAAGAAATTGGTGAATAGACGTGAGAGGTAATGAATCGTGGTGGTTATTTAACCGTCAGCGTCGTTCCACCTCCCGAGGAAGATGGGCCGACTTCTCATTAATGGTCTCATTAATGTATATCGTGGCAAAAAGATCATTCAAGAAAAAGAAAGAAAAGAGCATTTAGATATATCTGGCCGATTCTTTTACATTCAAAATTTAAAAGATGAAAATCGACTATGTACATCTTTAACTTTTTGTTGCCTTTCTTTCTTTTGTTGAAGAACTCTGCCTTGTTTTAAAGCTAACTATCTAGTCTCACCGATCGACCGAGCCCGAATTTGTGCAGGTTTAGTTAAAAGGCTTATGCTCTTCTTCTTCTCATCATATTTGCTTCTCTTTTCTTCTCACTCTCTTAAGATTCTCCAAATGAGCTTCCACTGCGGTTATCTCAGCATCCAGAGCCTTTACTCCTAAAGCGGGATGCTCGAGCTCTTCTCATTCGGTCAAAAGTTGATCTCTAAGTAGACTCGCTTCAAGCATCTGTGAATGAGCGTTGGCTTGGGCAATCTCGAGTTGTTTAATGCTAGAACCAAGCTCATAAGATTCCTAAAAATGATCCAGAAATTCTCTAAGTATTGGTAGATGTGAGGCAAGACTACTATCAGATCGTGAATATATTTGATATCGGTCGATGAGACTGATCATCAAATTGATCAACTCATCTGAAGGTTCGACCGAAAAGCTCGTATGCATCAATACTTCAATCTCCTCTTTGAGATGTTGAACCTCTGTCGAAAGAGTTGGAGACTCTGGGACAATAATCTCATTGTCCAAAGCCCGCTTTAAAGAATTCAAGATTTCATCAATCGGGGAAAATTCCATCTCTAAATCCAGAGGCTCGACTGAAACGCCTTCGGGAGTAGAAGACAAACAAGAAGAGTCAGATGGTAGAGTAGCTGCAGTATGAGGATGGACCGAGGTCTTGGAAGAATGAAGTTGTTCATCAACAGTTGCCATCGAATCAATTGGAAGTGCAGATTGACCAGGAGACAAATCAATCGTCAGTACACTCACATGATGTTCGACAACTGGTTCCTGAATTAGAAGTTGAATTTGTGTATCAGCATCTCTGACCGACACGACTGGACTGTTGTCCGGTATTGAAGATAAAAGAAGGGACGGCTCTGTCGAAGGTAAAGGATTATCAAGGACGGGATGAAAAACTAGAACCGGTCTGTCCTTCAATTCCTTGGAGCTCTTCAACGAAAATTATCCTTCGAGGAGAGCCATTTGATCCTCCAGTTAATCTCAACCGCCTCCGGGTTCTTTTCATGGGAGGAGAAGAGAGAATGACTACGGGAATCATAGGTGGAGATTCCGTATGAGTAATTGCCGGGGGGAGATCTTTCACAAAAGTCATCCCATAAAGGTCATCATCACTATCATTAATATCCAAATGTATTGTTGTCAATGAGATTGCTTCATTGCGATCAGCCCCACTTGCAGAATTAGTGATGATATCTGGAATTTTGGCAGCATCGGCCACGACAGGTGGAGGGTCATTCTGGTCATCTGGAATCACTGGTTCTGGTGCGACTGATGAGTCGTCCTGGATATGCGATACTATCGGGCGAGTTGCTTCTAAACCCCCTTCGGCCGATAAAGTCTGATCACCTGTGGCCTCTACTTCTTCCGCTATGGATGATCCATTTAGAATCTAACTCTCAACTGGAACTTTAGAGGAATGATATATAGAAACATTGGTAGACATTACCTGTCGAAGAACTACCCAAATAAAAAAAGAGAGAGGATGAAGGATTAGATTATGAATACAACAAAGAAAATAAAAAGAGGAAGAAAATAAACCACCTAAATCAGAGCGAATGGCCTTTGTCACAAATCGGTAATCTATCGACCGAAGATTGGTGATGATTTTTGCAAGTGGCTGAGTAGAAGATGGAAATGGTGGTGGATTCGGCCGATAAGGTTTATTGTATCGCTCATCAAAGGGTAAGTGCGGATCGTTCAGAGCTTCTCTATCTGCCAGCGATCTATTTTAACAACGACTTTTATGAATTTCTCTATGTCTGTCAATCCCTTTTTCTATTTCCCAATAATAGTGCCGAGGTATAAGCCCAGGATAATGGATAGTATTGAAATAGGTCTCCAACGCCTTTATTTCTTCAACGAGATTTTTACCTTGCCGAGACGATAAAATTCGCTTTTTGGTCTGAGAGGAAGAAGAAATGGCAATTTCTGATTGAGAGAAATGAGGAACAGGTGGTTTGGGAAGAGGACCAGTCAATGGACCCAATTGGCTGATTTTGGTAATTGAAGTAGTTGTAGTAGGGACTAGGGGTTTCGCTGTAGAAGGAGATTTAATCAGTATCGCTAGGAGAGGAATTACAACTAATGGTCTAGAGTCGGGTTTGGGGGAGCGTATTTTCTTAGAAGATGATGGAAGAGCGTGGGTTTGCGAATCGGTCGAACTTGAGGATGGGGTATGAATTGGCTGAGGAGTTTTCTTCGGTGTCCTTTTTTGCTTGGAACTTTAAGCAGGAGTAGGAGCAGTGGCCGATCTTTTTCTGGTGGAAAGCTGACCGATTGTAGTATCCTTTACTGGCTTTGGTTTTTTCTTTTAATCTCTTTTTGCAACAGGTTTTACTTTGGATGGTTCTACCAACAAAGTAAATTTGGCCGTTGTGACTCCTGGTGACTGAAGAAAAAGCCTTTGATAACATCCATTCCACTATTCAAAGAAAGCGTCTAAAACACTCGGCCAATCTACAAATCCTTCAAGCTCAATGGTCGCTTTTGCATCCTCATAAAAAGTGTTTAGACTAAAATAATTCCTAATGTCATAAAGAATTTCACGAATGTAAGTAGGCAGATTGAGAGTCTTCTAGTACTAGGATACGTAATGCCCTGAATAAGGCTGAACTGCCAAGCAAACAAATTCGGACAGTATTATTCAACTCAGGCTTTCGCATTGGTACCCAAATCGATAATACCGCCATATGAGAGGTCTTTGGTGATTAAATAACTCTCCCAAGCTGCGATTATTAAAGATATATTATCCTGGTCGTCCGCATTGGCTACACTAATAAGCCATGCTGGACCAAATTCTCTTTTATAGAAAGGTGTGAAGGAATGAGAAATCCTCTCTGCATCCAGAGTAAGGAATAAATGGCCCAAATATACTAAGAAATCCTATGCTTTCATTTCATACCTTAGGTTTCGATGACCATAAGATGTATAAACTTCATTCGGAGGAAGACCATCGACTAAGGTGGAGCTGAAGTATTCAACGAGACACATCTGGACTAACCACAGAGGTCCACCGCTGTGATAGACGCCTTTGGTGGTTAATTCGTACATGCTTCGATATAAATGCCCTAAGAAAAAAGGGGCAAAGGCTAATTTTCGACCTTGAGCAAGTGCCACGGCCAAGGCAATGTATTCTTGCGTAATTTTGAGAGCATTTACACACAAAAGATGCCAACAAATCCAAAACAAGAAAAAGGCCATGAGTTCTTATATTCTATTGGACCTTCTTCTTTCTTAAAATTCATTAAGAAGAGAGAATACGCTTTGCTGCCATGAAGTGTAACCCGTTTTCCTTCATCTTTGGCAAAGTCAGGAAAAACAATGTCGCCAAAAGGTAATAAATGGGTGAAGGCACAAACGTCCATAATCGTAGGACCCATCAGGCCACATCCAAAGAAGAAAGAATTAGTGGATCTGCTCCAAAACATGGAAGTTGCGGACAGAAGAGTAGGATTCACTTTATAAGGTATAGTAGACAGTTTGATGCATTCATAAACGCCCATATCATTCCATATATCCTTGAATTGGCCCTCTATGCGCTCAAACCAAATTTTCCAATCTGGAAGAAGAGTCGGCCAAGATCTAGGGCATTTTAGAGCATTATGAGGTTTGGGAAGTGAAACTTGTTAGTGCACTTTTCTGTGTCATACTAGTGTACCTTGTTTGTCAATCACTTAGGTCAGTGAGTCTAGTGTCGGTTGAGCTTAATGAAGACGAAGACGGAAGACTCAAGACGGACCAGCTGCATCAAGGATGAAGAAACAAGTAATAGAGATGCCTTGGTGTGCCTTAACCTTTAACCTACCTAAACCCATAACCTCTTAGATGACTTAGACCAATTAGGTATGCCCTTAGGCATCATCATTAGCCTTAGAACTCCATGAAAAACATGATAAGTTAGACTAATTAAAGAGGTGGAAGCTGTTGTAATCAATTCAGCTTAAACAACAGTTTCGATTGATCTCCGATCAATCGGACAGGAGTTCTGATTGGACTCCGATCAATTAGACAGAAGTCCCGATCAATCAGAATTTGTTCCAGCAAGTTTGAAAACCCACTGGACAAATTTTCAATCAATCGGACAGATTTTCGATCCATCGAAAGGGGTCAGTCCGATCAATCGAACCGTGATTTCAATCAATTGGAATATCTTTCGGAAAGTTTTTGGACAGATTTTCAATCAATCGGACATGTCTTCGATCAATCGGACAGGTCTCCGATCAATCGGACATTTTTCCGATCAATCGGAGATATGTGAATTTGTCCGTTTTTTTACTGTTGTAAGAAAACCTATTTAAAGAGGGGATTCATTTTTTAGCAATGAGAGGAGACTTGAGGAAATAGAAACCACCATTGTTAAAGATCATTAATAGCTCTATTCCTAACCTAAACAAGTGATCTTCTTTGTGATTCATTACAAGCATGGAGCATTCAAAGCCCAAGATGAAGATGCACTTGTCCCTCTTTTAATTTCTAGAGATTGGATTGATCTTGATAGTCATATTCCTATCCAATACTCTATGATGAGATCTTTGTAGGTGAGACTCTCTATGAAACCCATTCCCATAAGTTGTAGAGATCTCAAACCTACCCAACTATCACCTTGGGCATATCATAGGCATCATTTACAAGGTGGTTGATCAAGTGTAGCTGATGCATTGGTGTCGTAGTGGAAACACGATCGGGGGAGCAAGGGAAACTGATTGAAGCGCGGAAGAGCGGAGATCAAGCAACCTGAACCGGTGCTGAACAAGGGGCTCATCCGACAAGTAAGGTTGTCATTGTAGAAATTTCTTCCACTCAATTTCCTGTGGGGGTTGAGTGTAGGGTTTGTTTGTCAAACTCGAATTAGGGTCATTTGCCGATCATTGGCTTATTAATTATGCCTAAAACTCTAGGGACGTTGGCAGTTCCTTGGCGCGTTTGTTGTCCTAAAGACTAGGGGCTGTTTGACACTCCTTGACTCGTTTGCTGAGCCTAAATAAAGTCTCCAAGGGGGAGCCTCTGACACGGGAGTGAACATGCGTTGTCCTTGAGTAGGACTTGAGGTGACCTTGAGTAGGTCTCATAGGTTGGGAGGAACCTGTAAACTCCTCGGTTGGGTGGAGCTGATTTAAAACACATTGGTTAGGAGGAACTAGATTTAAACTCCCTAGTGAATGCTGGTGTGCTCAAAGGGGTTGAGTACTTGAACCGAGAGTGGAGTAGACAAGTAGTCGAACCACTATACATGCTTGTGTTTATGATTATTTTGAGCGCATTGTTATCTTAGCATTGTATGTTTAATTGTTAATTATGAATGCTTGATATGAATGTATGCTAGGCACTAGATAGGCACATCCACACACAAGATGTACTTTCACTAGTTGTATAGACTTGAGCTTATTGATCCATTCTCATAAGTCTACATAGGTTGCATAGATTTGGAGCTTGATTTGTTTAATCATTTGAGTATCTATGCATGCTTACACTAGGTTGCTTATTGCTTAAATAATATGCTAGTCTGGTGATTTGATTAGACCCACTTAGGCTTGGAAGCCGAAGTGTTCTTGCTTACTTAGTTTAAATTGTTAAATTGTGTAAGTAGGCGAAACGAATTTAAAAAGTCCCTAATCCCCCCCCAATAGAACTTAGCCATAATACTAGTTTCTCTTTAAGCTTCCACACTAACAAGCCTTTTAAATCCAGAAGGTGTAATTTCAAAACTTTTCGTAAAAGTATCTCTTTACCAGGATAGATAGGGAATAGCAAGTCTAATGAAGAAACATCATTGGCCTTTACTCCAGGAAGAAATGAAGGACCCAGAAGATAAAACTTCTTTCCCTCGACCACTGTGGTAAACATTACCTCATTTGTATAATGATCAATCAGATTATCTAGAGCCTTGAGCATCTTAGCAAGATCGAATGAAGAAGAAGAAGCCATTTCCAGAAATTGTCGATTCGTTTGAACATGAAGACTTGACATTTAGTAGCACGAGATTCAATCCGTACAAAAGTATTCGTCCGTCGAAAGTCGAAGTCGGGTGATATGTCTCGAATCTACACTTGATATGTGGCAAGGGATGATCGTTGCATTTAATGAAAGCTCATTCATCCATCACACGCCATCTTCTCTTTCTTCAAAAGAAGAATGGGTGGGGGGTAAATGTTATACCCTACTTTTGTCGATATGGGTGAAGAGCCAATCATAGAAAGACACGTGGGTAAGTAGCCACAAGATACGTAAGGCCACAACGAAATCCTTAGTGACACAGTTGGCATTGGTTTGAAATGCCACAACACTAAGTTGGATGAGTGAAAGTGGCTAAGTCAGCAAGCGGTTGTCGCAAAAGAGTGGAAAAGAGAAATCTAGAAGATGAGCAGTGTACGAGTGGGTAATATAATCGATTAGCAGGAGAAGTATCTAGATGAGCGATTGAAGCTATAAAAGGAGGAAGATTCCAACAATAAAAGGGTCCAGCACCAACCAAATCAAATCTTATTTATTTTACTACTTACATTTCCTATTTATTTTACTACTTACATTTCTTATCATTCTCAAACTTATCATGTTCTTTATTTTACTACTTACATTTCTTAGCGTAATCAGTTTTCTCTACATTCTTTAGCATAATCGCACTATTCAAGTTCCATCGTATAACTTTTGATATTACATTTCATAGTAGTAAGTCTGTAGCAAGAGTTTCGTAATCAGTAAAGTTTCCTTTTTCATAATCGCATCTCTTATCAGTAAAGAAGAAGTAAGGATTGCCCACGCGACCAACTGTAAGTTCTTCTTTTCACCACTTTAATTTTGCATGGGAAGAAGTCCTTTCACTTGGGAGGCAAAGGTGTAACCCACTTTTGGAGGATGAACCCCACCCTCCAAACATCGTCTGCTCATCATTATCAACCAACTGAGTGAGTGACTAATTAGGCGACCGATCTCTACAGATCTTGGTCATATACGGTCGATCACGATGTATCTGCCTTTCTTGGCACTCAAGGTCATCGTTATTCTGTTGGAATCGATCCAGGAAAATCAGTTCTGGCATGCCCACACACACATCACATGTGTGATTGACGAATAGCTTTGCAACAGGCACATGTTCATAGTATGTGTTAGTTGTGGAAGCAACATCAGAATTAATCAAACACGCAATAGAGAAATGAAAATTCGAGCACACATAAAGAGAACAAATAGATTTATGTGTAAAACCCTTGCAGGGAAAGAACCACAACACAAAATGACGATCAATCAAACATATTAGAAAGTTATGAGATGGAACAACTTACAGAATATGAAAACTCTCTCCCTTGTAAAACCTTAAAATCATATAGGTTTTCCTTGTTCTATCCTACTTGTGCTGAAAGACACACTTATATGCCCTGTATAAGATTAGGAAATAAAACCCGCATTTTCTAAAAAACTTACGCAAATTGTCGATCGAATTTACGAAGACAAAAACCTCCAACAAGTAATTGATTAATTGAATTACTTAATAGATTCGACACATTTGTTGATCGAATCGATAAGTCTTCAATTGCACTAGGATTAAAGGCACTCGATTAACAGTATGTATTTCTCAGTGTGCAACAAAACCTAAGTACTTCTGGACTAGTAGTACAAGACATATGACGATGATTAAAGAATGGATTGATCGTCTCTACTAAAAAAGTTAAAAATCTTGTAAGTGATACTTTACAAGTTTTGCGTGGATGAGGAACACTTTTATCCATGCGCATGCATAATATAATACAATATACTACGTTCGACTATCCAAGATTAAGCACCTTAAATGTGTAGGTGTGTTGCAGTCAATCAATCTTCATGTACCCCAAAATATGGTATGTGTCAATGAGGCACAACTCATCCTTTCTTTATTTTTTAAAACATAATTAGAACTAGTTAGGACACTTTGCCATGCAAGGCCTAATGTAGGAAACGTAGAGCTAGGGTTTCTCCTCTTTTTACTCTCTTGGTTGTGGTTGAGTGGATTGACTTTTGTTGGTATTCTTTGTGTTTGTGAAAACTCGCAAGCGATTCACATGAATGAGAGTTTCTTGTCTCTCAATCAGAATTTATGACCATCAATATATGAAAATGAATGTAGACGATTGAAGAGAACATTTTGAATTCGTTACATTCAACTCCAAAATTCAAAGGTTAGGATCATTTGTGAGAAGCTAGGCAGAAGATAGACAGTTCCAATCGTATGATCATCTTAGTATGTAGGCCCCTAGTGATGACATGCACTGGTGATCTTGCGTTGCACCTAGGCTAAGCAAACTCTTCCAACAATAGGAAAGAAAAGGCTTACTAATTGTGAAGTGATCTCTCTTCACACACATTCGGTTGCTCACACGTATTCTTTCTAAACCGTCCATTCTTCTCACGGATGGATGACCCACTTTGTGAGATAACCAACCTGAATTTTACATGCTGTCATAATCACTGTGAAGGCCACCTTATGCAGACGTGGATTTATTTCCTGGTGACCCTATCACCAGGGATATACTTGGTGATCCGACCACCGTGATGTATGTGTTTTAATCCACGCCATTCATCTGTTTTGCCAGCTCGAAACCTCAAGTGGACCACAGCACAGGAAATAGTGGGGAGAATGACTCCCACCGTTGAAACCTTCCCAGGGCCCACCATTACGTTTATTTAACATCTATTTAGAAGGTTAGACCTGCATGAAGGGAAAACACAAATATCAGCGCTGTCCAAAAGTTCTACGGTCCACAGGACGTTTTCAACAGTAGGGTGGGGATTGGCTACTACCCCCACCAATACCTAGCTAGAGATGGACGGTCCTGTTAGGGATTCTGTGGGGCACACTGTAATATATGTATTTTATCCACACCGTTCATATATTTTGAAAACTAATTTTAGATGATGAGCCCAAAAATGAGGCAGATCGAATGATCAATTGGCCCACACCAAACAGTGATGATTAGATGCCTACCGCTGAAAACTTCTTGGGGGCCACATAAGTTTTGGATTAAACTGATTTTTATGCTTTCTCTTTATCTAGGTCTATGTGACCTTATGAACAAGTTGGATGGAGAATAAATGTTGAGCTCTGAATTGTGCATATTCTAACCCCAATTCATCACATGTTATTCATGGTTTACATGTTTAAAAGACTAATCTAATGCATGATTTATGATTGTAGGAACAAGATGGAGATTCCACTAATTCAAGGCTAAAAAGAGCATTTTACATACATTGAAGATCAATGAACCAAGTACAAAAGGATCGAAGAAAGAAGCAAGGGAGAAAAGGAAGAAAGAAAAGGAAGAAGTGAAGAAAACTACACTGAAGGCCGGTTGGCCAAGGCACACGACCGGTCGTCAAATCGGTCGATAGTTACTTAGACCGGTTGTCCGACCAGTCAGAACACTCAATGAAAAAGACTACTCACTGGACTGTTTTTGGCCATTTACGACCGGTCGTCCGACCAATCAACCATGGGCTCAACCGGTCGTTCAACCGATCGGCAGCGTAACAGAGCTTGTCCATGAAGCTCCGATTTTCTCTGCGCAATTGCGTGATTTCTTATGCAATTTGGAATCTTCCATGCCAATCTATAAAAAAAGACTTCTCTTCTTCAACCGGGGCATGCTAGGACGTGGGGAACATCAAGGAGGCTTAGGAGACGGATTCTACTTGAAGTTTTCCTAGTTTTTCTTCTAATTTTAGTTATTTTTATAGTTTTCTATGCTTCTAATTCAATGATGTTAGAGATGAACTAAAACCTCTTAGCTAAGGCTAAGAGGTGAAGCTTTTGATTTGTTTTTTATGGATTGATATAACCTAGGTTTCCTTTTCATGTTTTAATTGAAGGATTTAGTTTAATATGAGTTTGAATCAAGTATTAGTTCAGTTTTGCTTTGATCTCTTGATGAGTCTGGGCTCATGTGATTCTTAGTAATTCTAAACTTAGTAGCTTATCCTTTGGGCATTGTTTATACTTGTGTAGCTCATTGATCTATCATCGACTCCGGGCATGGTAGACCCTCTGATTGCCTTGTGTACAATGGCATGATCTTCACATGGGAACTCATTCAACTAAAGTTCTTATCTTTTGTTATAATTTGAGATAGCTGTTTGCTGATTGATCTTTATTTAATTAGAGTTTCAATCATTGGTTGTAATCAAGTCTAGTGACAAGATTTGATGAAAGTTATGCTTGTGAATCTCAACTAGATTGGAAAAAGGCTTGGCCTATACAATTGAGTGTGCCCAAGGCCTGAGCATTATTGTGGGAATCGAATTAATGAATAAGCAACTATTTTGAATAAGTGTTGATTGAACCGTTTTATATTCCGATCGGATAGAGATATGAATTCGATTCCGATTGAGTTATGAGAGACTTAGTTATGGTGATGCATTGAAAACAATTAAAAGTGGATCATTGGTGCTCTAGTACCTTTTAGATTATTATTACCTTACACATTCACTGTTTAAACCCAATTCTCTATTGTTTAGATTTAGTTTTTAATGCGATCTTAATTATAAGTTCTTTTAGATAAATTCTGAGAATACCCATACATAAATATCTATGGGAACGATACTCAGTCTTTCCGAATTATTACTACTTCGCAACCCTATACTTGAGGAGTGAACAATAAACAACATGATGGCCCTTAGGAAGGCTTCAACAGTGAGAGTCATTGTTACCACTGCTTCATGTGATGTGGTCCACTTGAGCCTTCAATATGCCTCTTTTTTGGGCTCATGCCATAAAATAATCTTTCAAAATGGATAGACGACTTGGATAAAGAACATATATCATGGTAGGCCCCACAGAACCCCTTATAGGACCGTCTATCTCTCACTAGGTCCTGGTGGGGGGTTAGTACCCAACCCACACCCTCAACAGTAAGCTTTCAATCCCCCACTATTCCTATGGTGTGGTCCACTTTAGCTTTGGATCTACTTTTTTTTTAGCTAGCAAAATGGATTGACTACGTGAATAAAACACATGCACCAAAGTGGGCCCCAACAAAGTCAAATCACCAGGTGATGCAAGGAGGAATGTGGTAGGTCAGTCACCGTCTCCCTAACCAGGTAGATACCTTGAATCCTCGAGGTGTTCTTGAATCCATGAGAAGATAGAAGGAAATAATTCCTAGAAAATTGAAATAATTGTATTAAATGCTAAAAAAGAAATTACAATACATATAAAGAAGAAACTAAACCCTAGGCAGAGCATCAAACTCCAACTCCAACTAAAACTCCTATAAATCTTTACTTATTATAAATAGTAAACTTACTATTTATAGAAGTCTCTCAATCTTACTAGAACTCATGGTTTTCAGCCAAAAATAGAAAGTTTTCAAATGGGCCAACCAGTTGTTCTACTAATTATTGTAAGCCCTTTTCATGTTGGGCACGACTTCTAAAACCCTAGGGATCGAAAGATATGATCGAAACAAAACTTATCATAAATAGTAAAATTGAAATAAAACTAGGCTAATGATTGTTGATTTGGTTGAATCTTGCAATTCCGAAATGGGCAACCTGACATAGTGGGTTGGTTGGCTAAAGTAACTCGAGCTACTCCAAAATCATATATTATACGTCCAAAAACTCATTCTGGATTGTGAGATATGATCGTTTTACAGTCCCAATGGTCCAGATCACTTCTCACCCCGACCAGTCTTCTTATGGCCTATTTGAGCCATGAAATAGTCAGTTACCAACTCTACATCACCAGGCAATCTGCCTCCACCTTATGCACCAAACAGGTGACCCTACAGTAGCAAGAGCCTGATATGAGTGCACCACATGGTGCAACTAGGGCCAACCTTGATGTATGTATTCTATCCGCACCCTTCATCCATTTTTTTTCTAAATCACTTTAGGGCATGAGCCTAAAAATGAAACAGATCCAAGTCTCAGGTAGACCATATACCATAAGAAACAATGGTGATTGTCCATTAAAAACTTCTGATGGGCCACAAAAGTTTTGCATCAATCAGATATTTTGTTTTCCCCTTCATCCAGATTTATGTGACCTTATCAACAGGTTGCATGGAAAATAAACTTTACCGAAACATTACAATGGGTAGAGCTGGACATGAACTGAGTTTAACCGTTTGGATCGGCTCGGTAAAACCTTGTTCGAACAGAAAGTCTTATTGTTCGAACTTTGTTCAAACACACATGGTTTGTTCGAAAAAAAATTCAATTCAATTTCAAACACAGTCTTGTTTGACTCGACTCGAACTCGAACTCGACTCGAATATTGATCGACTCGACTCGACTCGTTCGTTCGACTCGATTATATATATATATATATATATATATATATATATATATATATATATATATATATATATATATATATATATATATATATAGAGAGAGAGAGAGAGAGAGAGAGAGAGAGAGAGAGAGAGAGAGAGAGAGAGAGAGAGAGAGAGAGAGAGAGAGAAATAAAAGTGACTGTAAGCCGAGGAAGGTTTCAATGGTGGACATCATTCTCCTCACTATTTCCTGTGGTGTGGTCCATTTGAGTTTTGTATCTGCCTCATTTCTTATTTAATGCCTTAAAATAAGCTGTACAAATGGATGGATTGAGTGAATAAAACAAATACATCATGGTGGGACATGCAGAACGAAAAAATCGGTATTTACCATTCAGTAGTAGAAAAAATATTTTCAAGCAAGAAAAGCAAAATTGTTCGAACTTGTAAAAATTGTTCGAAATCCATATGTTCGAACACATTCGAACATGATTGGGCTAGACCAGATTGAGTTCGAACAAAGCCATCCTGTTCGAATGTTTGTTCGAACATACCCACTCAAGCAGTAGAACAATCCAATCTGGTCCATGTTCGACTCGGATCGAATCGTTGTCCACCGCTAACAGTGGGCCCTAGGAAGTTTTTAATGGTGTGGCATTCAATCACCACGGTTTCCTATAGTATGGTCCACCTGAGATGTGGATATGCTTAATTTTTGGGCTTACCTAAAATGATCTGGAAAAAGGGGTAGACGGCACTACGCCAAAATCGCATTTTTGCGACGGATTTTGCGACGGACATTGACCGTCGCAAAAATTGCTTGGTTTAACGACGGACCTGATCCGTCGTATTTGATAATATTCCGTCGCTTTTGCGAAATTAAGGCGGGATTTCGTCGCGGGATTTACCGACGAACATAGTCCGTCGCAAAATTTTAATTTCCGACGGACTTAGCCCGTCGCTATTTAACGACGAATTTGGCCCGTCGCTAATCCCAGCCCGAAAAGATGCCCCCCAAATAAGGTTCGTCGGAAAATAAAATTTAAGAAAAATGAGATATTGAAAAAAACTGATATTTTTTAAAAATTAAAAATTTTGATATTTAAAATAACAGATTTAGTAATTTGAAAGAAAATGTTAAGAGATTTTAAAAACAAAATTGAGAAATTTGAATAAAATTAATATGTTTGAAATTTCTTTTCAAATTTTCACAAAATTAAACATTTTGAAAAAGAAAATTGTGAAGTTAAAAAAGAAATTTGTGATTTTCAAACAAAAAAAGTTGAGAGGTTTGAAAATAAATTAACAATTTTTTAGTAAAATTGAGATTTAGAAAAATAATAAGATTCAAAAAATTGAGATTTAAAAAAAAAATGACCATTTGAAAAAAGTTGAGAAGTTCGAATAAAATTGATAAGTTCGTAAAAAAATTGAAATTTTTATAAAGAAATTAAGATTTTGTATTTCGAAAAAATTAAGAAGTTTGATTAAAAAAATGATATTTTCAAAAGAAATAAAAGTTGAGATATTTGATAAAAAAAAAAAGAGATTTTACCGGTTTTGAAAAAAAATGTTGGAAAAAAATTGTGGTTTAAATAAAAGCGAGAAATTTGAAATGAGTGGGCCAAATTTATTGGTGGACATTTATTGGATAGTTGAAAATGAAAAATTACACTCATTCAATTAACTGGTTATCAGATTGGTTTATGCATACATACATGTTCATTGGTGCAAAAAATGAAGGCCCTAATATAATGATGTTAATTAATTGCAAGGAAAATTTATAATAATGAGATTGATCAAATTCTATGATCAAGTCATCCTAAACTTGATATGAATGGTCAGATATGTTTAGAACGTGGTAATTATTATTGAAAACAAAATTAAGCCCGAATCATATCGGTATAAAAGACTCTTTAAATGTGTACAATCAATTTGTCTAGAGCTAGACAAATTTTGGACAATCTGATTGGTCCAAATTGAAAAGTAAATGACTTTAGATGTTTAGATTAAATTTCACTCAAATATAATGGTTAGGTTACAAGATATGGCCCATCATTGATCAATTTTATCTATTTAGTATCTTTCTCATCTTAAACTTGATCAGGGCAAGTGACCAGTCAAATCAAAGTTATTGATGAATATAATAGGGTGAATGGATTAGATTTCCAAATTAGGCCAAATTTTTAGGTCCAAATTGCGCTGTAACTTGTTGACCTCATGAAAACCTAATAAATGTATAGTCATTGGACCCCAAACTCTAATCTAGCCATTGAGAATTTGATCTTTTCTAATATTTTCTATTGCATCTTAAAATGATATAAAAGAACAGATGGATGGATTAGATATACATAAAATATATCAGATGGATTGGTTAGTGACAGGGTCACCAGTCAATGCCAAGTGATCGGTGCTCTGTGGGCCCCACCATGATGAATGTGTTTCATCCACTCTATCCATACATTTTCGTAGATCATTTTATGGTATGAGCCCAAATTTGAGGTAGATCCAAATCTCAAGTGGACCACATCACAAGAAACAATTTTAATTGAACACCCACTGTTAAAACTTATTGAGGGCCACGGAAGTTTTGGAACAAGCTGATATTTGTTTTTTACCTACATCCAGGTCTGTATGACCTAATTAAGAGGTTGGATGTCAAATAATTAATATAGTGGGCCCTACGAGGTTTTTAATGGTGGACATTCAATCAATACTATTTTCCTTTGGTGTGGTCCACCTGAGATTTAGGTTTGACTCATTTATTGGATCAAGCACTAAAACAATCTTCAGAAATGGCTCGACAGTGTGGATAAAACACATACGTCATGGAGGGGCCCACAAAGCACCGGCCAGTGGCCCCATAGCCAAGGGGTGCGAATTAGGTGTTTCCCAGGAACAGCTTAGTGGGTGTTACCCTAACCGTGTGGGGCCCATCTTGTTGTAGTTTTTATATATCAACACCGTCTATCTCTTTTTTCATATCATTTTAGGATGTGATCCAAAATCCTAAGAAGATCTAAATCTTAGGTGGACCATATCACTAGAAACAGTGATGTATAACCATTAAAAACGTTTTGTGGGCCACAAAAGTTTTAGATCAATCTGATCTTTATATTTTCCCTTCATCAAGACTTTATTGACATTATCAAGAGCTTGGATTGCAAATAAACATT
>PVNU02003247.1:0-28344 GCA_003013855.2 Liriodendron chinense
CATCTACCCCATCTCAGATAGCCAATGGGTGAGCCCCACCCAAGTTGTCCCCAAGAAATCCGGTATTACCATCATTGAAAACACCAACAACGAGCTTATACCGACTAGGGTGACTACCGGTTGGCGTATGTGCATTGATTATAGGAAGCTCAACACGGTTACTAGGAAAGACCACTTCCCTCTCCCATTTATGGATCAAATTTTGGAGAGGTTGGCAGGCCATCCCTATTATTGCTTCCTAGATGGCTATTCCGGATACAACCAAATTGAGATAGCTCCGGAAGACCAAGAGAAAACCACATTTACATGCCCGTTTGGTACCTTCCCTTACCGAAGGATGCCATTCGGGTTATGCAATGCACCCGCCACATTCCAACGATGCATGTTGAGTATTTTCTCGGACATGGTGGGTGAGTTTCTTGAGGTGTTCATGGATGACTTTTCTGTCTTTGGTTATACTTTTGATGAGTGTCTCGAGCACTTGAAGTTGGTCTTGATGAGGTGTGAGGAAAAGCAACTTGTATTAAACTGGGAAAAGTGCCATTTCATGGTACAAAGAGGAATAGTCCTTGGACATATCATCTCGTCCAATGGAATAGAAGTAGACCGGGCGAAAATTGACATAATTTCCAATCTACCACCACCCAAAAGCATACGCGATGTGCTGTCCTTCCTTGGACACGCCGGTTTCTATCGAAGGTTTATAAAGGACTTTAGTCACATCTCAAGGCCTTTATGCAACCTTCTACAAAAGGAAAACCAATTTGAGTGGAGTGCCGAATGTCAATTAGCTTTTTCAAAGCTAAAAGACATGTTAACAACCGCTCCTATCATGCAACCACCAGATTGGTCCACTCCTTTTGAGTTGATGTGCGATGCAAGCGATTTTGCTATTGGGGCGGTGTTAGGCCAAAAGAAGGATAAAAAGCCCCATGGCATCTACTACGCAAGTAGGACCTTGAATCCTGCCCAAGTTAACTATTCGACTACGGAGAAAGAGCTCCCAGCTGTCATTTTTGCCTTGGACAAATTCAGGCCATACTTAATAGGATCCAAAGTTATTGTTTATACAGATCATGCGGCGCTGAAATACCTTCTTTCCAAGAAGGATGCTAAGCCCCGTTTGCTAAGATGGATCCTACTCCTTCAAGAATTTGATTTGGAGATCAAAGATAAGAAGGGGGTAGAAAATGTGGTGGCGGATCATCTCCCCTATTTATAGTGGGACCCGGAAAATCCGATGCGTCGCAATGGATCGCCGCTCGTCCATCCCAACGCATCGGAGGGGCATCTGTTGGGGTCCTAAAAGTGAGGATCCCCGAAATGATGATTCCGAATGCCAAAACCATCACGCGGTCAGATTTAGGGCCAGTGCATCGAAAATCGCGGCACGAATCACGACACACGCATCAGATTTGCCTCAAGCATGAAATTGGGCCGGTAGTGGACCCCACCGGACACCGTGACCAAAACTGTCCAAAATTGGGAAGATACCTCAATTATGAAGAAATAGGAGCAGTGCATCGGCATTCATCGCGAGGCGGACCCCGCAAACCCCCCAATTTGCAAAACCCAAATCTGTGGGACACGAATATGCCCAGCGCATCCAAAAAATGAATTTAAGGGCGCACTGCGGCGCATCCAAAAAATGAATTTAAGGGCGCACTGCGTCCAGCGCATCCAAAAAATGAATTTAAGGGCGCACTACGCCCAGCGCATCCAAAAAATGAATTTAAGGGCGCACTGCGTCCAGCGCATCCAAAAATTCACCCAGCGCATTCAAAAAATCAGTTAATTTCAGGATGCGCTGGCAGCTGGCGCGTCCTGTAAACCAACTTCTGGACTCCAATCATTTCGCGATGCGCCGAGCGCATTTATCGACGCGCCGACTCATTTTCTCGACGCGCTACACGTGTCGACCGCTTATTGGACGACGATACCTATAAATACCCCGCCAACCACCTCATTTGCATCATTCAGCAAGAGAGAGAGAGGATCTCGTCGCCGGAAAACCTTTGTCGATCGCCGGAATCCTTCTCCGACCGCCGGAACCCCTCGCCGAAAATCGCACCTCCGATCATACCAGGTCTGGAGGAATGACTAAGTCATCTTTTTTTCGATGCGCCGGTCCCAGCGCATCATAAAAGTGACCCAGCGCATCAGGAAAATCCCCGCAAGATTACGCAAACCATCAATCGTGGCATTTTAAGGACGCACTGGCCCCAGCGCGTCGCAAAATAGCCCAGCGGATCAGTAAAATACAAGTTTTTGAGTCAAAGCCATTTTATGGACGCACTGGCCCCAGCGCGTCGCAAAATAGCCCAGCGCATCAGGAAATTACAATTTTAGGACGCACTATCCGCAGCGCGTCGCAAAATAGGCCAACAGATCGAAAAATTAGATTTTAAGGACGCACTGGCTCCAGCGCGTCATAAAATTACCCAGCGCATCATGAAAATCATTTATGGACGCACTGGCCCCAGCGCGTCAATAAAATCAGGCCAGCGGATCGCAAGAATCAGCACTTTGCACATTCATTCCAGCACCTTTAAATCCTCATTTTATAACATTTTTAAGCCCCGTTTGAGCCTATTTTGGGTATTCCGAGCGTTCCGAACGCGATGGAGCAGTCAAACGACCCATCCGGGCTACCCAATGAGCGGAACGCAAGCCTTCGGAGTCCGATCCGACCCAACGAGCTGAATGGAACAATTCTCCCGAAAAGAGGCCGCCGGCGCCCAGAATCATACTGATGCATCATCATTACGTGTACTATCATAATATGACCCGAATCCCGGTCTGGACTAAGCAAAGGGGACTATGGTTAACACGATAAACCACACCAGGAGAGTTCTAAACTATCACACACAATCCGTTAAAAACTGATATTCCAAGAACAGTCAATGCCCTACCCATCCAAACGGCATCCGCTGGTTGAGCTGCGCAGGTACACACAACTGTAGAATGGACTTCCCGAGGTCACCTGTCCCTACATTGACAGGCGCGGGCCCAGAGTCGTCCATCTCAGCCATAAACCCTGACAGTCTCAGCCCGGATCTCCGGTCAAAACATGGGACATAGACATCCGACTCGTACAAAGGTGGATCAGTCTATAACAAATACAGGTCTCCGCGACCATACAAATACAGGTCTCCGCGACCACCAAAACACGGGTCTCCGTGACCAATGAACTCTGAGACCATAGTCCCCGCTGACTAGTCTTTTGCCTTTTAATCAAGGGTCATCGATCATTCAATGTAATTAAGGGCTCGTACCAGATCACGGCCTGGAATGTACAAGATCTCAGAATCTCTGGAATAAAATTCGCCTTGCGATATCTCTTCTCTTGTGTATTTTGTGAATGCCTGTGATTGTCTACGAATGTTTCTATATTCAGAACCCCAAATCAGCAAACACCACATCCCGGAGAATGTTCATTCTCTAGTTCTAACACCCACACCGTGTGCATTACTCGCAAAGATCGTCCAGAGACAATCCATAGGTTATGCGACTGCGTCCAAGAATCCAGAGAAAACTTTTACTACACCCACGAGTTAGCTACGCTAGCTACACTGGGTGTAGCAATGACCCACCATGATGTATGTGTTGTATCCCCGTCGTCCATCCATTTGGAGAGATGATTTTAGGGCATGATAGTAAAATTGAGGTAGATCAGAATCTCAAGTGGCCCCCAAGAAGTTTTTAATGGTTGGCATTCAATCCCCACTATTTTCTATTCTGGGTCCACTTGAGCTTTGGATATGCCTTATTTTTTGTGTCATGCCCTAAAATGATCTCACCAAATGGATGAACGGCGTGGGTACAATACATACATCATGGTGGGTCATTGCTACACCCAGTGTAGCTAGCGTAGCTAACTCGTGGGTGTAGCAAAAGTTTTCTCAAGAATCCTGCATACTGAATCTCTCCTCTCCTATTTGATCACATTCGAATGAAGAGGTTTTCCTGATCCACGTGGCACACTGTGAGTGGCTGAATCAAGTTGTTGGCCCCACTTAAGTTCCCAGTGTTACCTTGTATAGTGGCCTTTATACGCCCTCTGCTTCCTTGGGTCAGATGGGGCTTGATGAATTTTAAGTGGGTTGGGTAATTTGGGCTAGAATTATTGAACAAGTTAGTAAAGGGGTTGGGCTTAGGCTGACATAGACTAACCTAAACTGGACCCATTGCCAGCCCTAATTCGTAGGGACGGAAGGGTCTCATACATATTTATTTTTGGTACTTGAAGAAGCATTTTTTTTCTCTTGTGTGCCTTGGTCCTTTTTTTAGCTCAATTAAGGAAACCCAAGAAAGCTCATAAAGGCTCTGGCCCAGAAAACAGATACAGTAGGTCTATCACATAATTCCTGTCTTCCCAAAAGTGGTAAATTGTCATGTAAAGGTTTTGTATTCTTAATCAACTCCATCTTATTTCATGATCTTTAAGTATGTTGGACATTGTATCTATTTTCTTTAGAAGACAGCTATTCTAAGCAGGTTTCTTTATGCAGGCTTGTTGGGCCCAGACGAACATTGCCTTAATTGAACATGATCGATCGTGTAACCCAGTATCATATCTAAACTACCTGGTCAGGTTGTAGTGTTTCCTTCATCCTGGCCACACGAAAAGTAGTAATGATTCCACGTTTATACACTCGAAGTGCAATGGAAAAGGGGTGTGCCCAAACGGACCTCAAGTCTCATTTTTGTATTATTATTATTATTATTATTTGGTATGGAAGTTTTGGAGTTTGAGAGCCACAACGGTGATGGGAGTGATTATTCTAAATAAAATACCATGGGATGTTTGGTTTCGTAGGAGCCATTTCAAATACACAAGGCCCTTGCATGTGTGAGGATTTAAACACACTGACCAATATATACATATACATATACATATACACATGCAACTGCACAGACGTATGTATGTTTACATACATACATATGTATGTATGTATGTATAATTATACATACGTATGTATGTGTGTTTTTAGATGCACGACACACTCTTAAGCCAAGGTGGATCACCTTAATGGTTCATTGTGCATATGGTCTATCATGGAAGACTTTTTGGAGAGCAAGCATCGATCATATATAGGGATTTCACTGCCAAGGTCAAGCGATGGCGGTAAACACACTCATCTAGGATTAAATATGAGGTCCTTAATGCTGTAATTTTGTGTGGGCTTAACTTTGGAGTTCACTCCATGTGAAAGTGATAATACTCTTCGCCTTCACACCACAAGCAGGTGGCTTTTTCATTTTCTTATTTTTAATTGTGCGTGGATCGTTGTTTATGCAAGTCATGTTGATGTTATTGCGGGGCTATTCTACAATAGGTAATTGTGCGGACAACTGAAGATGCACTTGTAATCAATAAGGACATATATGTATACATTGCCTCATAAGTTGTCCACACAGAGCCACATGTAATAGCTGTGTGTAAAGGAAGGAAAAAGTCACTTCTCCTTCCTATAAGATAATCATTAAATCAATATGAACCTCAAATGTAGAAGATAAGAAAAATCTAAAAGCCTAGAATAAAATTGTTAAGTGAATTCTACTTTATAGAGAAATTGATATTATGATTATGTATATCCTAAATTCTTTACTTTCAAATCGTAAACTTATATAAATAGTAAAATTTCTAAAAGCACTACTAGAAAGAATTAAAAGAATTCTGAGTTTTTTACCATTAGGGCAAATCTGAAGTTACATAGAAACAATTAATAAACAAACAACTAATAAGGTGGTAGGGATCCACTTTTAATAAATCCTTAATGTAATTCATCAATTTTACTTTTTAACTCAATTCAAATCGAATAATGATTCATTCCAATCAGAAGATAAAATAACTAAATCAAATAATAATTCCCAACAAAAATTGTGAATTTCAATTGATTGATTTCTCATGAAGAATTAAGTACTTGATCGTAGGGAATTCCAAGCATCTACTATACCCAAAGTTAACAATAGATCAAAGGATTTTACCGATCATTACTTTCACCAATACTAAGAATTTAATTGTATCAATTATAATTCATCAATCAAATCATAAATATTGAATTGAAAATGAATCAACAATAAGAAATTATTAAAAGGTTAACTCATTAGCCTTAGCTAAGAGATTAGCCAACCATAGTTAATTAAACTAATCTCTAAAGAAACTCTCTCTCTCTCTCTCTCTCTCTCTCTCTCTCTCTATCTCTCTCTCTCTCATTGATACCCTAAACACGCATAAAATATTTATAAAGAGTTTGGCCCAAATCA
Source organism: Liriodendron chinense (assembly GCA_003013855.2). Classification (NCBI taxonomy): domain Eukaryota; kingdom Viridiplantae; phylum Streptophyta; class Magnoliopsida; order Magnoliales; family Magnoliaceae; genus Liriodendron; species Liriodendron chinense. Next base: position 6,271 of record PVNU02003247.1, read on the forward strand.
GCTTAAACAAATCCCACACTTATGCAAACTGCGTAAACCGTTTGGTCGACTACACCATGTCTTTCGTCGACTGTAAACCATCCAAAGAGTCTTGGTCAATTGAACCTATCCATGGTTAATTGAACTAGTCCGTTCAACAACTCTTCACAAGTCTGGGTTGACCGAACATTCCTCGATTAACTGTGTTCTTCTGGACTCATTTTCTTCATTTCTTCACCATTAAACACGTCCGCTTCTTCTAATCTTCCAACTTGATTTCTTCAAAACTTCGACACGCTTGATCATCATCTCTTTTAAGCTCTAATTCTCCATCAATGGCTCAGATCATCTCAAACTTTGAACAACTCTATGCACATTGAAACTTCTCTAATGAAGACTAATTTACCATTCATATGCATGGGAAAATAATGAGAAATTAAGGACAAATATGCAAAATAAAATGATTATCACTAGGTGCCACAAAGCGTAATGCCTGGTCATGGAGTCAAGCTCCGCTTCCTCTAATTGGCCCATGAGGCCCGTGGAAGGTGGAATGTCAAGCCCACGTGTCTAGGCGGCACCCTATGTGCCGCCTAAAGCTCTGTTTGCCTTGAAATTTGACCCGCACGTGATCCAAATGTCCAAAACATTCCCCATGTGCCAAATTAGGAAGGTTCGTTCTCAAAACAAGGTCAGCAAGTACATTATAGTCCAATAAAGGTGAGTCATCAATCAAAATGGTTAATTTCATTGATAAAGCTTAACATGGGTACAAAGAGTAAGATTCAAACAACAAAAAAACATGGGTACAATGAGTACATCGGCCACCGATGTACTCATCATCATCATCTTCTTCCTACTACTCCTAGCGACGATGCTCGACATGAGGGACCATTACGGATCCTCCTGCATAACAATGATGTCCATGAGCCCATAAGAAGTGATTGGCCCATTCTAATCAACCAAAACTCCTGAGAATCTAATGTGGGCTCTTTCAATTCCATTGGGCCTAGCCACACCCCAAAGGCATGGAAATATGTGAGAAGAAAGAAAGAAAGTACAAAAAAAAAAAACAAAAAAACCGTGGAAGAAAAGAGAGAAAAATAGCTAAAAACAAGGCTAAGGCCCACTTAAATGCACATGAGGCCCAAGACCTTGCTTCGGAATCATTTAATACATGACCCATTGACCCTCTTAAGATAAAGAAATCCCTGTGAAAGCCTCACTACTCATGAGAGAAACCATATCTCTTAGAACATGAAAATGGGAGGAAAAGAGAGAAAGAAAGAAAACGAAAGCCAGAAAAAGAAGATCCCCTCTTGTGCAGATCACCACCTTGGCCTTAAATGAAGAACTCTACAAGCTTGGTTGCCCTACCAACTCATTTGAAAGGTACCTTGGAAACAAGAAAAGAAAGGGGTATAAAGAACCATGTGAGAGGAAGAGGAGGAAGAAAGAAAGACATAAAAAGAGAAGAAGAGAGCTCACCTTGGACAATCTAGAGGAACGCTCCAAACCTTGCTACCTTGAAGCTAACTAAGGAAGGGAAAACCTTGGGAAAATGGGGGAATAAGGGAGAAGTAATATGGGAGAAAGTAAGGAGAAGAAAAGAGAGAGCTTATGAAGAGGAGAACTTGATAGAATGAGATATAGGAAGGGTGGTATATATAAGGATAGGCGATGTACCCTATGGACTAGCCCCCTCAAAAAACCAATTGACAATGGAAGTCTAGGCAGCATAATAAGTGCCACCCAGAGCTTTTAGAGTGATGGGACTTTGCACAAGTACCATATCTAGGTGAAAGGAGTGCATGGGGAAGAGTTGGGTTGTAAGGAGTTTCAAGATCTCAAAGTTTGATGGGATGGAAGAGAGAGGAAAGAGAAATTGAGGAGAAATTGAAAAGTAAGGAGAAAGAGGGAAGAAATAAAGAAAAAGGAAGACAAAAGGGAGAAAATTTAAAAATACTTGCAATAAAAATTGGTCTCGATTGGGACCATCCGATCGCAAAACAATGAATCATATCATCTTTCAAAAAAATTTGCAATGAAAATTTGTCTCTATCGTGACCGTTCGATTTTGAAACGATGAAACGAATTTTCTTTCAAAAATATCTTCAATAAAAACTAAAAGCCTAATCACACTCATTACGGTATGCAGTGAAGGGCTAGATCTTCAATTCTAAACAAAAAACAATATCCCCAATGGAATCTAGACAGTGATCATGATGACTGGATTGTGATGGATGGACTTTATCAACATCCCCAGTGAGTCAGACCAAACCTTGAGATGATGGACCCGATCAATCATCCATCGATGAATTGGAATCTTGATCTTGGCCACCGACCGTATCCACATCAATACTAATAAAGGCGGTATTAATCGCGATCGTTAGGATGCAAGATGACAGACTAGATCATCATACCCAAAAATTCACCCCAGTGGACCCGATCTTGATCGTGACTATTCAATCACAAAACCACGGATAGGATCATTCCGAGCAAAACCAACCCCAATTGCAACCATCAAACGTAAAAGCAAAAAGATCAAATGGTCGTAAACAAAATCCAAAAAATATATACCTATCCCCAGCATAGCTGATCCTAATCACAACTCTTGATTTGTGAGACAACAAATCAAATTTATCTCAAAAACCACAAAAATATGCTTTTTAATAAAGATTGGTCCTAATTGTAGCCATCCAACTACAAGAGGATGGATTGGCTCCCCTTTTTCATACTTTCAATAAAAACCAACTCTCTGGAAAGACCTACAGCCATCTCCAGTAAAGGCAACCAAGCCAGCTAGACCTATTTACAAAAAAATTATAATAAAAAAAATCTACAACAAAAATCCCTACAGATTATCACTCCCCGGCGGGGGGAGGGGTTTCAAAAAATTCTAAAAGATTTTTCAAAATAAAGCGTGAGGCATCCGAGACACTAAGAGGTCTTCCATACCTCTAGATGGGGGCCAGTGCCAAAATCGAAATAAGATCCAATGACTCACAGTTTCCTCGAAGTCGTCGGGTCCTTATGCACACCAAAGTATGATATGTCTGAACTACAGTGTCAAAGCGGTTGTACTGAATGCTTGATTTGATGATGAATGATAGGTCAATTCTTAGTCAAAAGAAATCGTTTAAAATAGTGGAAAAGATGAATTGTAACCTAAGTGTCAAAACTAGAAGATTGCACGAAAAAATGTCATCGACACATAACTAGTCCTAGATACTTGCAAAACTTCAAGTTCAAGTCGATATAATGAGTTTCCCATAAGGCCATAAAAAGTGCAGGGCGGCTAACCACTTTGACAACCAAGTGAAATAAGCTACTCTTAGGGTGATCAGGGAAGTAATGGACATTCCAAAAGCCACATAAAGTGAAGGGGCATTACTTTCCATATTCTTCCATCACCAATACCAATCAGGCATAAAATACACCAATCGTCCAAAGAGATGGATAGCAAGTAAGGTAAGGATGGAGTGGAGGGATGGATTTCTCTCTCTCTCTCTCTCTCTCTCTCTCTTCTTCAAATTGTGACACCAAAATCACAATAGGTTGATTCACTTTTTTTTAGCCCATATGACCCATGTTTCACATCTAATAAGGCCCAAGTGTTAATGGACCCTTGGAGGGGTATTTTTTACGTTTTCCTCTTGAAATGGTGGCTTTTAGGGTTAGTTATGTTAGGGTTAAGAGAGAGTTACAATTTTTTATTGGTTATTTAGTGTCTTGAAAGCCTCTAAGGGGAGAGAGCTATGGTTTTTTGTTGTAAGTTCTCTCCATCCCTTTAATCTTCTTTGAATAATAGATTGATCGTCACTTTATGCCATGGTTTTTTTTCCGTAAGGTTTTTCCACATAAAAATTATGTGTTCTCTATGTGGTTGGTTGGATTTTTCATTTTCTCTTGTTTGTTTCAATCCAGACTAAGGTGCTTTCGCAGGGTCGATTCTCCAACATTTCTCTCTTATCAAATGGGACGTTAGGAGGAACATCACTCTCTCTCTCTCTCTCTCTCTCTCTCTCTCTCTCTCTCTCTCTCTCTCTCTCTCAGATAGATCTTATCTATAATAAGATCTATATATGGAGGAGTCAGGGCTTTAAGGGAGCACTCATATGAAGCCCCACCACCCTATGGCTTCAATGTACTCTATTGTGAAGGAAGTCCATTAATCCACCCCTCACATGAGCATACCTATGATCTAATCCCTCCACTATTAAGAATATCCACTTATATGTGATCTAAATTCCATGTTGATCATAAAGTAGACCATCAAATCTTAGCCATCAAACCATCATCAAGTACGATCAAATCATTTTTAATAGTTAAAATAATTTTAATGATTTAAAAGTCGATTAAATCTTTTAAGAGTAGGGCCCCAACAGAAAAATCACTTTATAAGTTTCTCTAGCTAGATCTTGCCCTAAATAAGTATCATGGTAAACTTAATAGATCATTTATTAGCCCATGTAAGAATCAATGCACCCTGAAGAACATACCCAGCATCATCCACTTTCAGTGGCCTACAAAAATCCACGTAAAGTTAGCCAAAGCAGCCCATTTAAGATCCAATAACCTTACACGTCCTCAAGTTTAAGATTAAATAATTAATGTGTATTCTCAAGTCCTTGATCAAATTATCATAGCTAGGCTAATGAAACCTCATACTATGACATGAACTTTGATCCACCAATGCAATTGTCCAAGGGTCTATACAAGGATCCAATATCCATAGCATACTCACATTTATGTGCAAGGTAAGGGCAAAAAGGCATGACTTAACAAGTCAGATCCTAATAGTGGAGACATTCCATTCTGATCCAAGTTAGTCTATTCACATAAGATGATTGTACATCTCTAAGATTGATGTCCATAAATGTGTCTTAAGCATCTATGTTGGTCGTGACTCATCTGAGTATTGTGAACTATGGAACACAACTCTCCCTCAATCTATGGTCACTGTATCTAATCTCAAGTTTCTAAAGATAAAAGAATATATTGTGTACTCTTTACATAACCCAAAAAATATAAAATTAATATAACATTGACATATCCAAGGCATATAACATATGTATTAGAGGGACCCATGGTCATCAAGATCTACCCTATCACATCTACATGGACAATGTGGATTACGACATATGTTTATTTTCTAGGGCACCAACTCTAACACTAATGATATCTATGGATCCTATAAGTGAAACTACTATTTAGTGATCCTGCAGACACAATCTAATAGGTCCTACCATGGATGGACAGTCCTACCATGGATGGACAGTGACCTGCAAGTCACTCCAATGGTATGATGGGCTAAACCATTGATGAAGACTACCAACAAAGAACTATTGAGAAGATGATTAGGGCATGGACCATTCACCAACATCTCTTGTATTGGAAGATCGTAGCTACCAAGCCTAAAGATATAATTTCATGGTAATCAACGCTAAGGACAGTTAGGAATGAGAAGGAAAAAAAAAAAACCGTTTTAAATTGAATTCTCAAGTGAGACAGCCAAATAGCTAGCTTATGATCCATTTAGAAATGAAAAAATTTATCGGTGCCTTCCGTAATTACATAAGATATTCCACATATATCAACTTCAAATCTTGAGCTTTATGGAAACAAAACTATTAAGATCTTGAGCTTTATGGAAACAAACCATTCAAATCTTGAGCTTTATCCAGATAATCTATTAAAATCTTGAGCTTTATCCAATCAACGAACCGAAAGAGGTATGAAATTACTCTTGTAACCCATAAAAAGGGGAGGAAAATGACCCGTAAGATTCTTAATGAACCTTAGAAGGCTACACCCATTATGAAAAGTGTCATTAGGTACATTGAATGAACCTTAGAATGGATGGAATGATGAGTTCAGCTGGCATCATTAGGTACATTGAATGAATTCTAAGAACGCACGAAGTGTTCCCCATTACCTGATACTTTCCTTATTTTATTTCCATTTGCTTTCTTGGAATCATTTTCCCATACTCTTTCCCCACAAATCCCCTGTTGCAATTTCCGATGGCAAGTCCAGCCTGTCCTATCACGCATGCCAATGACCATAACTGTGGCTCTATTGGGCTGGGTTGAGACACGACTTAGGCCCATGGGATGGGATGGGCTTAGGTATTAGTTTTGTGCTGAGCTTGGGCTAGCCCCGGCATGACCCATGCAAATACATATACAGAGCAATTAAAGCAATTGCTATCGTTAGCTCCTATTTGCACTCCCTCCCAAGAGAGTATTAGGTGAGACCCGGGATCCACCTAGGTGGGTGGGAACCCTGACTGTGGGGCTCACAGTGATGTGTGTACCTTAAATCCACACCATCCAACCATTTTGAAAGATCATTTTAGGGCATGATGCAAAAATGAAGCTGATAAAATCTTAGGTGGACCACACCACAGGAAACAGTCGCGATTGAATCCTCACCATTAAAAAAAATTTGGATTCCACCAGAATGTTTATCAAGAGTTTGGATGTCAAATAAACATTACAGTGGGGTCTAGGAGGTTTCGAATGGTGGGTGGGCATTCAATCACTACTGTTTTCCTGTGGTGTGGTCCACCTAAGATTTAGATCTGGCTCTTTTTTTTTTATGAAGCCTTAAAATGATCTTGAAAAATGGAATGGACGGTGTGGATAAAACAAAAACATTATGGTGGGCCCCACAGAGCACCAACTACTAGTGGCTAGTGGCAGGGACACTAGCCAAGCCGCGTCCGCTAGCCTACTTTTCTCGTGGGTGCTTCAAAACGTGTGGTAGAAAAGTAACCAGGTCAGCGGTCCACATTGGAAAGAGAAATAGTTCATGAATAGGGTAGCTAAAGTTATCCAATCAGTATGCCTTTTAGTTAGTAAACCAGGACCTGCAAGATGGACGGTTCACATTAGCCAACAGTGCAACAATGTGTTGCACATAAAATAACAAACCCCAAAAGCCTGTGTCTCACGGCGAGGTTTGAACCTCGTCAACTCACTTTTTTAGACAAAACGTTCACCAACCAGCATCCAGCAATGGCATGCTAGCATTAAATAATTGGTTGGGGTTGTAAGGTACTTTTGGTTGTAGGTGATCAATCCTACATTTCTAGACTCTTTTCTTTCTGACTCTGATTATGAGATTTTTGCTTTTTTGGTGAGATTTTTTAGGGCTGTTAATGGACCGGGTTGGCCCGACGATCTATCGGGCCTGGCCCGTCTAGGTCGGGCTTGGACTAAAGTATCAGGCCCGCGGGTCGGGTTCGGGCCTAAGATAAGCCCCTTTTTTAAACGGGCCGGACTTGGACTAACTGTTCAAAAGCCCAACAACCCGGGCCCCACCCAAATATATGTTTTAATTGAAAATTTAAATTAAAATATCTATCCTCTTTTCAAAATTTAAATTGTATACAATTTCTTTCTAAAATTCATCTCCTTAAAACTCTTTTTATTTTCTACAGTGTGCTGATGATTTTTTCCACAAAGGATAATTTCTCTTTATGTAAAAGGCCAGGCTTGGGCTAGGGCCGGGTTCAAGCTGAACCTGCATTTGTACCTTGGGCCGGGCTTGGGCTAGACTATTGTGGCCCGTCATGAGTTCGGACCGAGTTTGGGCATACGTGGAGAGAGGCGAAATCACCACTGGATTTTTTATTTCACCTGGGGCCGAAATCACCTGCACCACCTGCTTTTCACGTCAGGTACAACACCTAAGCTTATTGGGCCCCCATGTTGTATATGTAAAGTCCAATCTGTCCGTCCAGTTGTCCTCAATTCCTTACTGAGCAGATTAGTTGTTACTCTCTGGGAACAGCTTGGTGGGTGTTACCCTAATCGTGTGGGGCCATGTTGATGTATTTTTTTATATATCCACACTGTCCATCTGTTTTTCCATCTCATTTTAGGTAGGGCTGTACATTGAGCCGAGTCGAGTCGAGGTGGGCCAAGCTTGGCTGGACTCGTCTGTGCTCTCCTTGAGTTCGAGCTCGAGCTCGAGCTCACCCTCGAGCTACCATTGGAGCTTGCCTTGTTTGCTAAACTTTCGAGGCGAGCTAGTGGATCGAGTCGAGGCGGAGCTTACCTCGAGTCGAGTCGAGCTTGCTCCCACCTCAATTTATTATATTTTTTACTACAAAATACAAATTAAAAGTCAACAACATTAAGTTCGAGAAGTCACACATATATAGGGGATTATAGTATTTCTACAGGTGGGACCCACCATTAAAATGACCTAGCTCTGATCAATTTTTTCTTTGGCCAAGTCACACATGCATTCAATGCAGACCACTAGTAATATTTTATGAACCATAATTAACACAATACATGCATAGCTCACCACGTGAATGGACTTCCCTAATTATTGTGTGGACCATCTTCATGATGAGGCCCAGCTGATTCATGGATCAGGTGCACCACCTCCCTCGTAAAATTGCAATTAATAGCTGCATATGGTATTTGGTCTAACCATAGCCCTTGTTTTGTAGATATGTATGGTGCGTGGTCTCACCGTAGCACTTGTGTTTGTGTAGTGTTTAAAACACACAACCACTGTGTGCTCACCGTGTTTTTGTACTTGAAATTACTCAATCCATCAGATATATAAGGAATGTTCTTACCTGAACAAAATAGTAGGATTAAGAAACCCCCAACGTGTGAGGGTTTTGTATGTCCTAAAACTTGAACCCCAATGTGTGTGTGGGGGAAGAGGGAGAGAGAACCAAGAAATAAGAAGATTATGATTTTTTTTTTTTTTTTAACAAATATCTATATGAAACGAGTCGAGGTCGAGGTCGAGGTCGAGCCGAGTCGAGCTTGAATCGAGTCGAGTTTCAAGTCAAGTGACCCAATCGTCGAACTTGACTCGATTTCTGACTGGAGCTCCTAAATGAAGATTGGCTTGACTTGTTCTACTGAGTTGAGTCGAGCCGAGGCGAGCTTTTTTTAGTCGAGTCGATCGAGTTTCTCAAGCTGACTTGGCTCATGACTAGCCCTAATTTTAGGACTATTTACCAAACTCTAAGAGGTGGACCATACAACTAGAAATAGTGATCAATGGCCATTAAAAAATTTCTGTGGGCCACAAAAGTTTTGGATCAAGCTAATCTTTATATTTTCCCTTCATTCAATCTTGTTGACACTGTCAACAGGTTGGGTTGAAAATAAACATTAATAAAACCTTACGATGGGCTCTTTGGAATTTTTAATGGTGGGACGCTTAATCACCATTGTTTCTAGTGGTATGGTCCACCTGAGATTTGGTCTACATGATTTTTGGAACCGCGTTATCAAATGGTCTGGAAGAAACGGATGGACGGCATGGATATACAAAATATTGCCATGTGAGCCACACGGTAGGGGTAACACCCACTAAGTTGTTCCCGAGTAACGCCTGCTTCGCTCCTAGGGCTCTCAATGGTCAAATCTAGATCGGATCCAAATCCGACCCAGTTGAATCTAGCTCCAAGTCTGAAAAATTGTAGTCGGAATCAGATTGGATTCGGATCCAAAAGCTAACATCCATATCTGATCCACTTATAAGTAGCCAAATCCATTTCCTATCCAAAATCCATATAGCCATCAGATTCAGGTCGGATCTAGGTTGAATCCACCACATCACAAATGTAAAAAAATATATATAAGATAATATATCCCTAGGTCCACAATGATGTTTATATGCCATTTGTACCTTTCATAATGTCATTCCTACTGGGATGAAATGAAAACACAAATATTAGCTTGATTCAAAACTGTTGTGGCCCCACAAATATTTCAACTGTGGACGTTCAATCCTCACATTTTTGGCCCAGTGGAGTCTTTGATCCGGCTCATTTTTGGTCGCATGTCCTAAAATGAGCTCACTAAATGGATGGCCAGGGTGGATTTCTCACAAACATCATGCGGGCCCCACCTAAGTTCCCAACACAAGAACTTCCTCTCTCTCTCTCTCTCTCTCTCTCTCTCTCTTTCGAAGGAAATCTGCGTCCATTGCTTGATGGAGCGAATTAGGTTTTACCTAGGAAACAGCATAGTGGGTATTACCCCTACCGTGTGGCCCACATGGGTGACATTTTGTATATGATCCACACCGTCCATCCGTTTCTCCAACCCATTTTAGGATGGGGTTTAAAAATTATACAAATCCAAATCTCAAGTGGACCATACCTTAGAAATAGTGGTGATTGAGTGCCCACCATTAAAAATTCCAAAGAGCCCATCGGAAGCTTTTAGTAATGCTTATTTGCTATCCAACCTCATGATAATGTCAAGAAGATCACGATGAAGGAAAAATATAAATATCAACTTGATCAAAAAAATTTGTGGCCCCAAAATGTTTTTAATGGTTCATTCATCACTGTTTCTAGTGGTATGGTCCACCTAAGATTTGGATCTTCTTAGGGTTTGGTATCACGTCCTAAAATGAGATGGAAAAACATATGGATGGCGTGGATATATACACAATACATCAATATGGGCACCACACGGTTAGAGTACCACCCATTAAATTGTAGCTGTGTAAACAGCTAATATGCTCTCGTTGCTTACCATTCTAAGAGATATTCTTGGAGAAATTCTCGAAAGAGAGAGAGAAGAGAGGAGCTTCTCTCTCCACACTAAAATCTCCTCACGAGATAGGAAACGGTTTAAAGCTTGAAGCATGTAATAGTGGGGATCTGATCAGATCTCACTACTAGATCAGATCCGACCTAATATGATTCAAATCTATTTTTGTGAACCCGGAATTCGGTCATTTAATTAATTAGACCTATTTTAAGAACTAACTCCGCATTATATGGGTTCGAAGCGAATCGGATCTCGGATCTGACCCGCTCCATTGAGAGCCCTATTCGCTCCCCAATTCTCAGGCTTGGAAAAGAAACAGCAAAATCTAAAACTAAAATGTGCCACACCACATGGACAATGGGGATCAAATGCCAACCATCATGGTGTGTATCTTTCAACAAACTTGTTGATCATGTGTAACCAACCATGATGAAGTGAAAATACAAAAGTAATTAGATCCAAACATCAGGCAAGCCACACCTTTTGAATTTTAAAGTTTCAGGAGAAAGTTCTATACTGTTACAAGTGGTGGGGCTCATCATAGTCTTTACAAGGATCGATGATCTTTGTATCGATGGTTAGAATAATGGTCCTCCATGACTTGGGTGCGGGTGTTTTTCTTCTTTCCTTACATTCATAAAATGTGAGCTTGTTGGCAATTTTCTAAATAATGCACCCTTGGTCGATAATAAAAGTGTGTGTGTGTGTGTGTGTGTGTAGAGAGAGAGAGAGAGAGAGAGAGAGAGAGAGAGGAGAGAAGAGTGGTAAAAAAGTGTTCATGAGTCCTCGTAAGAACTTTGCGCACGTGAGAGGAATGCTCACCTGCGCACCAATTCTCACAAAAACTTATGAGCACTTTTTCACAACTCATCACAAGTGATATGAGCCCAAAATCTGAACCGTCCACATGATGTAGCACCCCAGAAAACCCCCAGGGCCCAAATTGAACTGTTACAAAACTCTGGTGGGTCGTAGCAGAGAAAGAGAGGAAAATCAAGGGAGGGAAACTATTTCCTTTTTCTATGGCCCACCAAAGTTCTGATTAGGGTACAAGTTAGGCCTTAGGTGTTTTTTGGGGGTGTTGCATTCAACATGGATGGTTCAGATTTTAGTCTCACATCACATGTGATAAGTTTGTGAAAAAGTGTTCATGAGTCCTCGTGAGAGCTATGCCTAAGTGAGCAATCCTCTACACACACACACACACACACACACACCTGCCTCTTAAAGGTGATTGAGCTTGACAATGTTGATGATTTATATCATCATAGTGCATCAGTGCATGGGCCATGCATGTGCAGGATTGTCCTCCAGTATTTTTTTTCCCATGAGGTCTCTTATGGAGGACAATAACTTAATGAAGAAGAAAACTTCGTTACGTGGCCAAGTCATTAACAAGAGTACTCTACTATGGAAGTCGATTGCCCCGCCCTTTAGGCTAGGAATGGGCAGATTTGTGTGGGGACCCATCGTGATGTATCTATTTATCCATGTTGTCCATCTCTTTTTCTCATATCATTTTAAGGTTTGAACCCAAGCTTACTATTTGGTGTGGTCCACTTGAGCATTTGATTGTCTTATTTTTAGGCTCATACCTTAAAATAATCAAAGAAAACGGATGGATGGCATGGAAAAACAAATACATCATAGTAGGCGCCCCAACACAGAACTGTCTGTTCCTAGCTAGAGATGGGCAAGGTTAGGACATAATCTTCTTCTCTCGCCTAGTAGGAAGTAGATTGCCTCTTGCCTCCACTGGATGCATCAAATGCTTAATGCTTCAAGGTAGGAGCTTTATGAGGCCTACAGTGATGTATGGGTTTTATCCACACCTCCATCTAGTTTTTCATATCATTTTAGAAAATGAGTCTAAAAATTAGCCAGGTCTTATGCTCAAGTGTACCACACCACAAGAAGCAAACAATCATAATGAAACTCACAGTTGAAACCTTCCTAGGGGCTACTGTGATGTTTATTTGCCATCCAACCTGTTCATAAAGTCCTATAGACCAAGATGAAGAGAAAACATAAATATCAAATTATCCAAAACTTTTGTCGCTCACAAGAAGTTTTTAATGGTGGGAACTCAATACCCACTGTGTGGTCCACTTGAGACTTAGATCTGCCTCCTTTTTTGATTCATATCCTAAAATGATCTGAAAAATGGATAGACGGTGTAGACAAAACATATACATCACAATGGGCCTCACGAGGGGGCAGGACGCAATCTACTTCCCAACTAGTAATACCTACTTTTTACTACTTTTTTATATACCATATTAAAAATATTATCACTTTTCCTAAGATATAAGTTTAATTATTAAATATCAAGTTTGAGTTATGCAAAAACTCGCTCTTCGAGTCAAATAGACCTGGCTGGACATCTAGTTGAGTTTTAAGTTTCTAGTTTATGATCTCGAAATGTCAGCATCCAACTCATCCAAAAGGTTGGCTCCACAATGAAGAACAACTAAAGCAAAAATTAGACCAATTTATTTGTCATTTGGGCTATATGGTTAAAAACAATAGAACCCCACCTGGTGAGTGGATCATTCTGATTTTTCAACAAGGAGATTTTCGCAATGGATAGGTGGGATGCCATACGTACACACGTGACAAGGTAGGCCATCTTTTTATTTTTTATTTTTTTAAATAAAAGTAGGCAATTAGGCACTAGTTGGAGAATAATAATATCGTCCAATTACTTATATCAGTATGTTTATGATTGATTCAATCATATTAGATCTAGCAACATAGATGATGCCATGTGGTAGTGAAATCTCCATAAGAGATAAACGGAAGATCTTTTTTACTACTCTGACAATCAAATTTGATCATAATCTAAAAATTCATGAGTAGTCCAAAAGGTATAAGTCTAATTAGTTAGTATCATGGGACACATGTCATGTCTCGCTCACGTTGATAGAGTCAACTAATCTCCTTGGTGGCCTCATGGCCAATAATAGGTAATAGTTGAAATATAGTTTGGTTGCACCATAACATCATACAAAAGAGACTCTTACGATCGAAATCGCTTAAAGAGCTATGAGGTGACGTAACAGCAACACTTAGTAGGTCGATTTTTGTGGTGCACAATGACATTCAAGTGAAAGAAATGATAAGGATCATCTACATGTGGCGTCTTACGTAGAATTCTCCCCCATGTAGTGGATTGAAGGAGTGCGTACAACCAATGGCTAACTTACAACAAATAATTGATACACATTACGTTGCATAATAGGCTACAACTGTTTATGGGCCCATGCAGTATTTTTATGTCATCAGACGTGGGAATTGGCAATGAAGATTTCTCTTCAACAATCGACTATAAATTTTATAAATGTCGAAAAACTTCAAGCCCTCACCAACCCAATACAACATAACTCTCCGGTGCAACACCGCTTATCCTAGTTTAGCTAGTAGCTTAATTCTTAGTGTAATCCAATCCATCTACGATGTTATGCTGGACCGACTTTAACTTAGGAGTAGTGTAATCTAGTCCATCTACAAAGCCACTCTAATTAACTGACTTTGGCTTAGTTTGTAGTGTAGTTGTCTTCATCACAGTCATTTGATTACTAAGTTGCTAGACCAAGGAAGACCTCAGCTTTAGGTTATTGCCATCTACGCCATAGTCATTGCATCACTAAGAATTTTCTCCTTTATTTATAAATGTTTATCTTTGATAGATACAGTATCTTTTATTTCTATTTCTTTTACTTCTCATGTTGTGTTAATTGACCAATAGCTGCTATCATAATGAGAAAAAGTTATGTTGACTAAAAGGTAGAGAAAAACTCATTAGAAAAACGAACATTTCCATTCACAAATCATCCGGTCTTTATTACTAGTGGCTGAACAGACGGCCGAATTGCTAGGTTGGTGGTCTCTTGATCTAGCACTTGCGGTTGTAGGCATTCAGTGCAGATCAAGTCATATCAGGTTCCAGCATGCCCAACAATGCACGCATGTAACAATGATCAAATTTCGAGCCAAACAAAGTTCAATGTGGATTTGCAGGTAACTCCTACACCTGCCGGTAGCTAATGGAAAAGGAAAAGCTGTCCCCCACCATGATTATGTGTTTTATCCATGCCATGGTTCCATTTTTCATGCTCATTTTAGGGCGCCCAAAATGAGACTGATCCAAAGCTCAAGTGGACTACACTGGAAACCGGGGATTGAATGCCTATGGTTGAAAACTTCTTGGGGTCCACATTCCTTCATCTAGGGTTATGTCACTTTATCAACAGGTTGGATAGAAATAAACATTGCAGTTGGCCCCAAGAAATTTTCAATGGTGAGCGTTCAATCCCCATTGTTTCCTATGTTGTGGTCCACTTGAGCGTTAGATCTGCCCCACTTTTTAGTTCATGCCCTAAAATATGCTGGCAAAATGGATGGACAGCATGCATAAAACACCTACATGGTGGGGCCAACAGAGATTTTATATCAGCTACCTGGCTGGTGCAGGGGTACCACCAGCCAATTCTCGTCCATTTGAGTCCCTTGCTATACAAAGTTTATGGCCTACTGTTAGGAACCTGTGGTGCATGGACCATCCACAGTGGTACCAATCAAGTGTCTGGATCACTGAACCGTGGCCCACTTGCCCAGAGCAGTCCTCTAAGACCTACCTCATTTAAAGGATAGGCTTGGACTTTGTATGTTATTTCAGTTGGTTGGTAAGAATCAGACGAAGCCAGTGGTAGTTAGCAGGAGAAACCGTGTGTGACACGTTTTGCTTAGATTGAGGCCAACGAAGCCCCTCATGTTCAATTTCCTTGGCCGCATATTGCGACTGAAATCCTCACAACACCTGTTGTACCCCAGTAGGTAAAACGCCCAAGTCTGTGGGGACCACCATGTTGTATATCTAAACTACACTCCGTCTATCAGGTTCAATCCTATATGTTAGGCTACAATGAAAAAAATCAGCTAGATCCCTAACACAGATGGGCCACACTACATGGAACAATAGGGGTCGGAGCCCAAGCATTGGTTTGCGCGTGGGACTATCATCCTGTATATCTTTCATCAATCCGTTAATCAGGTGTAAATCACCAGGATGAAGTGAATTTGGAAAAATCAGCATGATACAAATCCCAGACGCGCCACACCGTGTTAACTTAGCAGTTTTTGTAACAATTTTTCGTTGTCACCATCGGTTTTGGACCGTGTGACTTTTCAATTGGGCTTAGGTTCTGTATGTACGGTCTGAATATTTCCTTTTACCTGATGGACGGAATGGATTCTACATATTCATAGAATTCAGTAGACCCAGATAGGTTGGGTGTCAAAACAGGTGTTCGAGACTATTCCGGGCTAGCAGGCTGACACAGATTGCATTCATGTGAGTTGACTACCGTATTACAAATATAAGAAGGAAGGCGTCTACCTACATGAAATGGGATGATGATATGTCAGTTTAAATGGAAAAGTCTCATGTGATGTGGACCATTCGTCCTTCGACTCAGGGTAGGTGGTGCATTGCACAAAACCATACCTACTGAATGATCCAAACCAACATATTTATTTTTTAATTCCATCAGAGTGCTCACTTGATCATTGGTCTAGATCTAGTTCACATGCATCGCATGTACTATTTTGCACCAAGGGATGGGGACCAGTGAGTGGAGTGAGCCCCCCCTTTTGCATTTGGATTTTTTTTCTTTTTTCATAGGAAAGAAAACACAAAGGAGTGGATCCGGATTGTCTATTACCCTAATGTGGCCACCCTGATGTATAGGTTTTATCCACACTGTCCACTCTTTTTTTTTTTCCATATTACTTTATGATTTAAGCTCAAAATTGAGGTAGAAAAAGATCAAGTAAACTACACAAACTTATAAAAGCAACCGAGAATGAAGAGCTCCGGACCCTTGCCAATATAAATACAATATTGTTTATTCATAACAATACTATCTATCTTTTATTGTCCTCATAGATGCTTAAACTAATTTTACTTAATTTAGCATCTTTTTTGTCCAGCACAATAATATAGCAAGTTTGGATCAATTAGCATAATTTTAGTCTAGTTTAATTTCCATTCATTTTTGTTCAATGTATCGCTGCAATAACTTTGGAATAGTTTAACTCTTCATTCATGACCATGTTATCAAATAACAAATTCTTAAATTCTCGCTTAGCGATTTCATCAGGCCACGACTCGTCAGGTAAATCACAATTGTCTTACAGGCTACAACTGTCAAGGTTTAAATGAACATTAATCATCAATGACCTCTTCACTCGCTCAAACTATCATTAGTAATTTTTTCTTTTTTGCTTTTTCAATTTACTTGTTAATTATACTACATTCTTCATCAACTCAATAAAATTGGTACTTAATTTATTTCTTACTTTTAAGCATATTGCATTGTTGTTAAATAATACAAGTTATCCTCAATATAATAAAAAGTCATTGCTTCTAAGGCAATGTGAATTTATTTGAATGATTAACTCTTCTTTTTATAAGTTGCTTGATTCCTTGTAATCAATGGCTGGGTGGATGGTTGCCTTCTTGGATTCGATTTTAATCTATCTATTTCAGCGCCAGGGATCACAATAAGTTCGGTTTGATTCAAATCATACTCAGTTCTGGAGTACTCGCAAATACATACACACAACACATATGATTGAATCTCAGTTAAGCATTACACGTGCGACCATGCGTCCCAATTGAAGCCAACAAATCCCGTATAAAAATGAATTGTTTGAATTAAAGAATATGTGATAATTAATACAAAGATTCCGTTCAATGCAATCCACTTTGATTACATGTCCTCGAGGAACCATTGGGATCTCACCACATCCATCCCATCTATATCAAATTTTCACCTTAGCCCCATCAGAAGTGGGGAAACCAAATAGACTGCCCAGAATGATGATGTGACCTTCCACTATCTCAAATCACTATGGCCCACTAAGACCCTTGAAATACACGCTAGCTGATGGAAAGTCTACACTGGTAAAAGTTGGCGAATTGTCATTGCACATGTTGTCAAAATCAGCTTTTGAAATACACGCCCATTATGGTTGGTTGTGCGGCCGTGATGGATAGGACTTGGACCTACTACCTAAGCATGTAGGCCAAATTAGGTGGAGTCTGGATCCTCCCTTTGCTGCTAAACAATAAATAAAAACTCTTTTTAAAGCTTTTTTATTGATCCACGTCGTTAAATAGGTCTGCAACCTAGTCATATCCTCAGTAAAACCTAATCATACTAACGTCATGTAGTGTTATGTGGACCAATAAAAAGGCTCCGAACAGGATTTTTCTGTTTGGCAGCCAAAGGATTGAGATTCAATTAAGGCACGTATCTTGCATGTAGACTATTGGTTTTCATTTTTCTAAATTTTTTATTTTCTTGCGAAGCAGCTCACCTTAGCTTAAGATGGATTAAGTTAGAAATATGAGTTTAAACAATTTTTGAGCCAAGATGGATCAGGCTCGACCCAACTGGTCTGTTTAGGATCAGGTTTGGACCTGTTTAGAGATTGGCATAGGGCTTGAACCGGACCACCCAAACACGGACCATGGGAGAGCATGCGCACGAGAGTGAGAAAAGATCAATCAAGTAGGAGGTCACATGCGGTCAAAATCCCACAACCGTTATGAGAGTGTGGCCCACCGGTCCATCAGGTGAGCTTGCTCTACTCATGACGTAATACCATGCCCAACCTATGGGACCCGCACCTCCCATCCATTTAATCATCATCCGACACGCCATTCGGTATGTTCCCCATGATTCTAAAATAGGACTCGGCTGGAAACTCAGCTGACTCAACGTGAAGAAGGATTTTGAGCCAAGCCACTGAAAAACATTGCTTGTGCGTCCGAGTCGATTGAGACTTGATGTGACTCATCATGTCTACTGGACACAATCAGCATATGCTTAACTAAGTGACTTGGAGGGTTCCTCCACGGAAAGCTAGGTGGGGCTCATGCTTTTGTGAGAAATCCACCGCGTTCTTATGTTTTTCCAGATCATTTCAGGACGCATGGCAAAAATTAAGCAGATTTGAAACTCAAGTGGGGCCATGACAGAAAACTGTGAGGATTGAACTTCTACCCTTGAGACATTCATAGGGCCATAGAAGCTTTGGATCAAGGCTTATTTCTTTATTTTCAGTTCATCCCAAGAGGATTGACCTTATGAACAGCATGGATGGCATATAAACATCACAGTAGACTCAGAGGTTTCATCAATAGGCATTCTCTACCCAATTTTTCTTGTCATGAGGCTTATCCCACTCAATTTTTTGTTCCATGTCCTGAACCGATGCGGCAAAATGGATGGACGGAGTAGATTTCTCACAAATATCACAGTGGGTGCCACCTAGCTTCCCATCACAAGAACTTCATGCGAAAGGCCTAGGCAGCCCATCCGCCTCCCGTCTGGGGTCTACAAGGAAAGTCCACCCCAATTGCTTTAAGATCTTTGAATGTATATGTTATAGGTAAAATATGAGCTAACCTCGTGTCGGATAGAAACCGACCTAGCCATAGGTCGGGATAGTTCGACTTGAGTAAGTATCGGGCTCCTCGATCCAACCTCCGAGTTGACCTCGGCTAAACTACTATAAGTATCAAGAATCAAGGGTTTCCATTAGGGAAATAGGTGAAAGATCAGGAAGATTGCCGAAAATCATGAGGATGTCCCCCATAATCACGGATCGAATATCACGCTAGTCCATGAATTTCTCTCCTGAAATTACGGCCCTAAAAGGGGACATGATCTTTGACCTAAGTCTATAAATGAAGATATCCTCTTTCTTATCAAGGTACGCAAAAAATTTATCTAAAGAGAGATATTCTTTTATACGAAAGCCAACTAACTTAGGCATCGGAGGACTAAAAGTCGGTCCCCGACCACCTCTTAGCCTTTTCTACATCCTTGCAGGCTTTTAATCAAAAATCAGGACCCATCATCATCCTTAAGATCAACTTACGATCTCTTCTAAGGAGGATATTCATCCAACTTCACTTGTAGCTGAAAATCAGCAACAACAGCTGGCGCCGTCTGTGGAAAATAGCAAATAGGTCACGTTCTCACCCAAGAGCTTCTTAAAAAAGAAGAATCCCCTCCGTCAAAAGATTTTCTGATGGCCGAAAAGAAAATACAAAGGAAAAGCCCCCGCAAACGCTGGGCCATCCGATGCCCCACAATCCAACGACGATGGATCCATTCCTGAAATGCCCACCCTCCGAATGGAGTTCATCCTAACACTTTGTTCAGCAAGGCGGACGGCAAAGGTCTCACAATCGCAGAACTAGATTATCCAGTCTTGAAGAAAAGTGAGAGGTGTCATTGAACGATTAGGAGGCATGGACGAACGGTCCGGACATTTCAACCAGCAATTAGATGAAATCAAAGTACTCCTAGCCAGCATAGCCCAACCACCACCGGTCTACAGAGGCGATGGCGAGCCTCAGTAGTCTCATCAAATCCCCCGACCACAACGCTCTCTTCCAGTTCCAGAACAAGGACGTGCTGAGGAGGACGAAGTTGCCAGTCGGGCAACAAAAGTGAAAACCTGGTCAGCAGCCAAACTGCCCGCAAGCAATCTACGCCACAAGCTCGAAGAAAAAAGGTCAGCTCATCTAGGTCACAGTCAAATGGATGATAATATAAATCCATTAGAAGCCGAACTGAAGGAACCTGAGAGCGCGTGGGTGACCTCCAAAGAGCATAGCGCACCCGAGCACCAATCGCAGTAGATGCACTAGTCGATTCGTCCTAATCGTCATTCATTGACAAGATCCGCGAGGAACCACTCCCTAAAGGATTCAAAATCCCTCAACTCAAACAATATATTGGGATAGGGGATCCAGCGGAACATTTGAAAAACTTCAAAGTTCGAATGAAGCTTCTCGGAGTCAATGGTCACATCATGTGCAAAGCTTTTCCCCTGTCATTAACGAGCTCAGCTTGAACTTGGTTTCAAAATTTAAAATCGAAGTCAATCAGCTCATTTGCCTAATTAAGTAGGATCTTTGCAATCCAGTTCATCAGAAGTACTGATCTTAGAAAGCACTCAACTCATCTCACCTCGGTCAAGCAAAAAAGACGATGAGTCACTAAAGGACTACCTCGCGCAGTTCAACGCCAAGGCTGTCCAAGTGGAGAATCTATCTCATGAAGTGTTGCTCCACACAATGATTGGGGGATTACGAGATAAAAAAATTCTTTGGTCCGTGGGAGAGGAACCACCTCAGTCCGTAGCAGAATTCTTGGACCGAGCTACTAAGCACATCAATGCGGAGTAGTTGGTCAATGCACACAGGTCGTCTTTCAGAAGCAAAGATCAGAAGGAGGAGAATAATTCTAAAAGACATAAACCAAAGCAAAGGTCGTGCGCGGAGAAGCAATGCTCCCCAAGGAGGCAAAGTTCCAGCTCAGCGATTTGAGAAGTACACACCGCTCAACGTGACCATCGAGTAAGTGTTCTTGGTAGAAAGAAATAAACAGATGTTTGGACGACCAGCAAAAATCAAAATCGATCCTGATAGAAGATCAAGGGAGAAATACTGTTTGTATCATAAAGACCACAGTCACGATACAGCAGATTGTTTCGACCTGAAGCGACAAATAGAAACCCTCATTCAACAGGGATTCTTAAAAGATTGCATCGCCCAGCGACAGGAGGACCGAAGGGCCATGGATCGAAATGATTAAACTGAGGAACAAATTGACAATAACCCTGTGGAAGAAATCCACATGATTTTCGGTGGGCCTACTACTGGAGACTCCAGCAATGCTCGAAAGGCATATGTGTGACGAGTTAGGACATCCGAGCCAGGACTCCCCATGAACATTATGAGCCGACCTACGAAAATCGTGAAGATCACTGCTCGCGCATTAACGTTCATTGAGGAAGATGCCATGGGTGTCCTTCATCCCCACGATGACTCACTTGTAGTATGAATAGTGGTCGCCAACAAAAAAAACTTCATAGAATGATGGTCGACACGGGAAGCTCAGTGGATATCTTGTACATGGCAGCTTTCGAGAAGATGAAGATTGATCAATCCAGGCTGAGGCCGGTCAAAACAGCCTTGACCGGATTCATGGGAGACAACATCATGCCAGAAGGGGAAATAACCCTTCCAGTTACGGCAGACGAAGAACTTAACCAAAAAATGATTATGGTTGATTTCCTCATGTCAACACCCCATATGCTTACAATGTAATAATCGGATGCCCCAACCTCCGAGCTCTCAAAGCCGGTATCTCCATATACCACCTGGCTATGAAGTTCAAAACCGACAAAGGCGTCGGTGGTAAGAGGTAATCAACAAGAGGCCCGTCGGTGTTACGAACTAACCCTACATGGAAAAAGCTTCGTTTCGACAGTCTCACACACAACCCCCTAGATCCACGAGAAGAAATGGAAGAACACGGGTCACCCGCTAAAGAATTGGTCGAAATTCAGTTGTCGGATGACGACCCGACGACTTTCTTGAATCGGATCCCAGCTAAAGAACAACCTACAAAAAAGAGCTCATTGTTTTTCTGAAAGAGCATGCCGATGTGTTTTCTTGGTC
>PVNU02003248.1:0-11820 GCA_003013855.2 Liriodendron chinense
CGTATTTGGGTCTAGGTTTAGGTTAGGTGAATGGATTTAGGAATATGTGTAGGTTTTGTTTAGGTGACATGAGTTTAGGATTAGGTTTAGGGCATAGGTTTGGATTTGCGGGTTCGGGATCGGGTTTCGGGTTTGGTTTTCCTGTTTGGGTCTAGGTTTAGGTTATATGAATGGATTTAGGAATAGGTGTAGGTTTAGTTTAGGTGACATGAGTTTAGGATTAGGTTTAGGGCATAGGTTTCGATTTGGGGGTTCGGGATCGGGTTTCGGGTTTGGTTTTCGTGTTTGGGTCAATGTTTAGGTAAGGTGAATGTATTTAGGAATATGTGTAGGTTTAGTTTAGGTGATTTGAGATTAGGATTAGGTTTCGGCATAGGTTGAGATTTTCGAGTTCGGGATCGGGTTTCGGGTTTGGTTTTCGTGTTTGGGTCTAGGTTTAGGTTTGGTGATTGGATTTAGGAATAGGTGTAGGTTTAGTTTAGGTGACATGAGTTTAGGAATAGGTTTAGGGCATAGGTTGTTTTGCGGGTTCGGGATCGGGTTTCGGTTTGTTCTCGTGTTTTGGTCAAGGTTGAGGTTAGTGTGAATGTTATTTAGGAATAGGTGTTAGTTTTAGTTTAGGTGTATGTGAGATTAGGATTAGGTTTCCGGCATAGGTTGAGATTTCCGGTTCGGGGATCGGTTTCGGGTTGGGTTTTCGTGTTTGGGGTCCTAGGTTTAGGTTATGTGAATGGATTTAGGAATAGGTAGTAGGTTCTAGTTAGGTTACATGGATTTAGGATAGGTTTCCTGGCCTAGGTTTCGATACTTTTGGGCGGGTTCGGGGGGATCGTGGTTTCGATTTTGGTTTACATGGTTTGGGTCCGAAGGTTTAGGTTAAGGTGAATGTATTTAGGAATAGGTGTAGGTTTAGTTTTAGGTGATTTGACGATAGGATTGGTTTCGGCATAGTTATGGATTTTCGGGTTCGGGATCGGGTTTCGGGTTTGGGTTTTCGTGTTTGGGTCTAGGTTTAGGTTAGTGAATGGATTTAGGAATAGGTGTAGGTTTAGTTTAGGTGACCATGAGTTTAGGATTAAGTTTAGGGCATAGGTTTGGATTTGCGGGTTCGGGATCGTGGTTTTCGGGTTTGGTTCTCGTGTTTGGGTCAAGGTTAGGTTAGGTGAACTGTATTTAGGAATAGGTGTATGTAGGTTTTGTTTAGGTGATTTGAGTTAGGATTAGGTTTCGGCATAGGTTAGATTTTCGGGTTGGGGATCGGGTTTTTCGGGTTTGGTTTTCGTGTTTGGTTCTAGGTTTAGGTTAGGTGAATGGATTTAGGAATAGGTGTTGGTTTAGTTTAGGTGACATGAGTTTAGGATTAGGTTTAGGGCATAGGTTTCGATTTGGGGTTCGGGATCGGGTTTCGGGTTTGGTTTTTCGTGTTTGGGTCAAGTTTAGGTAAGGTGAATGTATTTAGGAATATGTGTAGGTATTAGTTTAGGGATGATTTGAGATTAGGATATTGTTGCGGCATAGGTTGAGATTTTCGGGTTCGGGATCAGGTTTCGGGTTTGGTTTTCGTGTTTGGTCTAGGTTTAGGTTAGGTGAATGGATTTAGGAATAGGTGTAGGTTTATTTTAGGTGACATGAGTTTAGGATTAGGTTTACGGCATAGGTTTGGATTTGCGGGTTCGGGATCGGGTTTCGTGTTTGATCATCGTGTTTGGGTCAAGGTTTAGGTTAGGTGAATGTATTTAGGAATAGGTGTAGGTTTAGTTTAGGTGATTTGAGATTAGGATTAGGTTTCGGCATAGGTTGAGATTTTCGGGTTCGGGATCGGGTTTCGGGTTTGGTTTTCGTGTTTGGGTCTAGGTTAGGTTAGGTGAATGGATTTAGGAATAGGTGTAGGTTTAGTTTAGGTGACATGAGTTTAGGATTAGGTTTAGGGCATAGGTTTAAATTATCGGGTTCGGGATCGGGTGTCGGGTTTGGTTTTCGTGTTTGGGTCTAGGTTTAGGTTAGGAGATTGGATTTTAGAATAGGCGTAGGTTTAGTTTAGGTGACATGAGTTTAGGAATAGGTTTAGGGCAGAGGTTTAGATTTTCGGGTTTGGGATCGGGTTTCGGGATTGGTTTTCCTGTTTGGGTCTAGGTTTAGGTTATGTGAATGGATTTAGGAATAGGTGTAGGTTTAGTTTAGGTGACATGAGTTTAGGATTAAGTTTAGGGCATAGGTTTGGATTTGCGGGTTCGGGATCGGGTTTCGGGTTTGGTTCTCGTGTTTGGGTCAAGGTTTAGGTTAGGTGAATGTATTTAGGAATAGGTGTAGGTTTTGTTTAGGTGATTTGAGATTAGGATTAGGTTTCGGCATAGGTTTAGATTTTCGGGTTGGGGATCGGGTTTCGGGTTTGGTTTTCGTGTTTGGGTCTAGGTTTAGGTTAGGTGAATGGATTTAGGAATAGGTGTTGGTTTAGTTTAGGTGACATGAGTTTTGGATTAGGTTTAGGGCATAGGTTTCGATTTGGGGGTTCGGGATCGGGTTTCGGGTTTGGTTTTCGTGTTTGGGTCAAGGTTTAGGTAAGGTGAATGTATTTAGGAATATGAGTAGGATTAGTTTAGGTGATTTGAGATTAGGATTAGGTTTCGGCATAGGTTGAGATTTTCGGGTTGGGGATCGGGTTTCGGGTTTGGTTTTTGTGTTTGGTCTAGGTTTAGGTTAGGTGAATGGATTTAGGAATAGGTGTAGGTTTATTTTAGGTGACATGAGTTTAGGATTAGGTTTATGGCATAGGTTTGGATTTGCGGGTTCGGGATCGGGTTTCGGGTTTGGTCATCGTGTTTGGGTCAAGGTTTAGGTTAGGTGAATGTATTTAGGAATAGGTGTAGGTTTAGTTTAGGTGATTTGAGATTAGGATTAGGTTTCGGCATAGGTTGAGATTTTCGGGTTGGGGATCGGGTTTCGGGTTTGGTTTTCGTGTTTGGGTCTAGGTTTAGGTTAGGTGAATGGATTTAGGAATAGGTGTAGGTTTAGTTTAGGTGACATGAGTTTAGGATTAGGTTTAGGGCATAGGTTTTAGATTTTCGGGGTTCGGGATCGGGTTTTCGGGTTTGGTTTTCGTGTTTGGGTCTAGGTTTAGGTTAGGTGATTGGATTTAGGAATAGGTGTAGGTTTAGTTTAGGTGACATGAGTTAGGAATAGGTTTAGGGAGAGGTTTAGATTTTCGGGTTCGGGATCGGGTTTCGGGATTGGTTTTCGTGTTTGGTCTAGGTTTAGGTTATGTGAAAGGATTTTAGGGAATAGGTGTAGGTTTAGTTTATGTGACATGAGTTTAGGATTAGGTTTAGGGCATAGGTTGGATTTGCTGGTTCGGGACGGGTTCGGGTTTAGTTCTCGTGTTTGGGTCAAGGTTTAGGTTAGGTGAATGTATTTAGGAATAGGTGTAGGTTTAGTTTAGGTGATTTGAGATTAGGAATTAGGTTCGGCATAGGTTGAGATTTTCAGGTTCGGGATCGGGTTTCGGGGTTTGGTTTTCGTGTTTGGGTCTACGTTTAGTTAGGTGAATGTATTTAGGAATTGGTGTAGGTTTAGGTTAGGTGATTGAGATTAGGATTAGGTTTCGGCATAGGTTGAGATTTTCGGGTTGGGGATCGGGTTGCGGGTTTGGTTTTCGTGTTTGGGTCTAGGTTTAGGTTAGGTGAATGGATTTAGGAATAGGTGTAGGTTTAGTTTAGGTGACATGAGTTTAGGATTAGGTTTGGGGGCATAGGTTTAGATTTTCGGGTTCGGGATCGGGTTTCGGGTTTGGTTTTCGTGTTTGGGTCTAGGTTTAGGTTAGGTGACTGGATTTAGGAATAGGTGTTGGTTTAGTTTAGGTGACATGAGTTTAGGATTAGGTTTAGGGTATAGGTGTAGGTTTAGTTTAGGTGACATGAGTTTAGGATTAGGTTTGGGGCATAGGTTTAGATTTTCGGGTTCGGGATCGGGTTTCGGGTTTGGTTTTCGTGTTTGGGTCTATGTTTAGGTTAGGTGACTGGATTTAGGAATAGGTGTTAGTTTAGTTTAGGTGACATGAGTTTAGGATTAGGTTTAGGGTATAGGTTTAGATTTTCGGGTCCGGGATCGGGTTTCGGGTTTGGTTTTCGTATTTGGGTCTAGGTTTAGGTTAGGTGAATGGATTTAGGAATATGTGTAGGTTTTGTTTAGGTGACATGAGTTTAGGATTAGGTTTAGGGCATAGGTTTGGATTTGCGGGTTCGGGATCGGGTTTCGGGTTTGGTTTTCGTGTTTGGGTCAAGGTTTAGGTAAGGTGAATGTATTTAGGAATATGAGTAGGATTAGTTTAGGTGATTTGAGATTAGGATTAGGTTTCGGCATAGGTTGAGATTTTCGGGTTGGGGATCGGGTTTCGGGTTTGGTTTTTGTGTTTGGTCTAGGTTTAGGTTAGGTGAATGGATTTAGGAATAGGTGTAGGTTTATTTTAGGTGACATGAGTTTAGGATTAGGTTTATGGCATAGGTTTGGATTTGCGGGTTCGGGATCGGGTTTCGGGTTTGGTCATCGTGTTTGGGTCAAGGTTTAGGTTAGGTGAATGTATTTAGGAATAGGTGTAGGTTTAGTTTAGGTGATTTGAGATTAGGATTCGATTTCGGCATAGGTTGAGATTTTCGGGTTGGGGATCGGGTTTCGGGTTTGGTTTTCGTGTTTGGGTCTAGGTTTAGGTTAGGTGAATGGATTTAGGAATAGGTGTAGGTTTAGTTTAGGTGACATGAGTTTAGGATTAGGTTTAGGGCATAGGTTTAGATTTTCGGGTTCGGGATCGGGTTTCGGGTTTGGTTTTCGTGTTTGGGTCTAGGTTTAGGTTAGGTGATTGGATTTAGGAATAGGTGTAGGTTTAGTTTAGGTGACATGAGTTTAGGAATAGGTTTAGGGCAGAGGTTTAGATTTTCGGGTTCGGGATCGGGTTTCGGGATTGGTTTTCGTGTTTGGGTCTAGGTTTAGGTTATGTGAAAGGATTTAGGAATAGGTGTAGGTTTAGTTTATGTGACATGAGTTTAGGATTAGGTTTAGGGCATAGGTTTGGATTTGCTGGTTCGGGATCGGGTTTCGGGTTTAGTTCTCGTGTTTGGGTCAAGGTTTAGGTTAGGTGAATGTATTTAGGAATAGGTGTAGGTTTAGTTTAGGTGATTTGAGATTAGGATTAGGTTTCGGCATAGGTTGAGATTTTCAGGTTCGGGATCGGGTTTCGGGTTTGGTTTTCGTGTTTGGGTCTACGTTTAGGTTAGGTGAATGTATTTAGGAATTGGTGTAGGTTTAGGTTAGGTGATTTGAGATTAGGATTAGGTTTCGGCATAGGTTGAGATTTTCGGGTTGGGGATCGGGTTGCGGGTTTGGTTTTCGTGTTTGGTCTAGGTTTAGGTTAGGTGAATGGATTTAGGAATAGGTGTAGGTTTAGTTTAGGTGACATGAGTTTAGGATTAGGTTTGGGGCATAGGTTTAGATTTTCGGGTTCGGGATCGGGTTTCGGGTTTGGTTTTCGTGTTTGGGTCTAGGTTTAGGTTAGGTGACTGGATTTAGGAATAGGTGTTGGTTTAGTTTAGGTGACATGAGTTTAGGATTAGGTTTAGGGTATAGGTGTAGGTTTAGTTTAGGTGACATGAGTTTAGGATTAGGTTTGGGGCATAGGTTTAGATTTTCGGGTTCGGGATCGGGTTTCGGGTTTGGTTTTCGTGTTTGGGTCTATGTTTAGGTTAGGTGACTGGATTTAGGAATAGGTGTTAGTTTAGTTTAGGTGACATGAGTTTAGGATTAGGTTTAGGGTATAGGTTTAGATTTTCGGGTCCGGGATCGGGTTTCGGGTTTGGTTTTCGTATTTGGGTCTAGGTTTAGGTTAGGTGAATGGATTTAGGAATATGTGTAGGTTTTGTTTAGGTGACATGAGTTTAGGATTAGGTTTAGGGCATAGGTTTGGATTTGCGGGTTCGGGATCGGGTTTCGGGTTTGGTTTTCCTGTTTGGGTCTAGGTTTAGGTTATATGAATGGATTTAGGAATAGGTGTAGGTTTAGTTTAGGTGACATGAGGATTAGGTTTAGGTAGGGCATAGGTTTCGATTTGGGGGTTCGGGATCGGGTTTCGGGTTTGGTTTTCGTGTTTGGGTCAAGGTTTAGGTAAGGTGAATGTATTTAGGAATATGTGTAGGTTTAGTTTAGGTGATTTGAGATTAGGATTAGGTTTCGGCATAGGTTGAGATTTTCGGGTTCGGGATCGGGTTTCGGGTTTGGTTTTCGTGTTTGGTCTAGGTTTAGGTTTGGTGATTGGATTTAGGAATAGGTGTAGGTTTAGTTTAGGTGACATGAGTTTAGGAATAGGTTTAGGGCATAGGTTTGGATTTGCGGGTTCGGGATCGGGTTTCGGGTTTGGTTCTCGTGTTTTGGTCAAGGTTTAGGTTAGGTGAATGTATTTAGGAATAGGTGTAGGTTTAGTTTAGGTGATTTGAGATTAGGATTAGGTTTCGGCATAGGTTGAGATTTTCGGGTTGGGGATCGGGTTTCGGGTTTGGTTTTCGTGTTTGGGTCTAGGTTTAGGTTAGGTGAATGGATTTAGGAATAGGTGTAGGTTTAGTTTAGGTGACATGAGTTTAGGATTAGGTTTAGGGCATAGGTTTAGATTTTCGGGTTCGGGATCGGGTTTCGGGTTTGGTTTTCGTGTTTGGGTCTAGGTTTAGGTTTGGTGATTGGATTTAGGAATAGGTGTAGGTTTAGTTTAGGTGACATGAGTTTAGGAATAGGTTTAGGGCATAGGTTTAGATTTTCGGGTTCGGGATCGGTTTCGGGTTTGGTTTTCGTGTTTGGGTCTAGGTTTAGGTTTAGGTTGAATGGATTTAGGAATAGGTGTAGGTTTAGTTTAGGTTACATGAGTTTAGGATTAGGTTTATGGCATAGGTTTCGATTTGGGGGTTCGGGACGGGTTTCGGTTTGGTTCACATTGTTTGGGTGAAGGTTAGGTTAAGTGATGTATTTAGGATAGGTGTAGGTTTAGTTTAGGTGATTTGAGATTAGATTAGGTTTCGTCATAGGTTAAGATTTTCGGGTTCGGGATCGGGTTTCGGGTTTGGTTTTCGTGTTTGGGTCTAGGTTTAGGTTAGGTGAATGGATTTAGGAATAGGTGTTGGTTTAGTTTAGGTGACATGAGTTTAGGATTAGGTTTAGGGCATAGGTTTCGATTTGGGTGTTCGGGATCGGGTTTCGGGTTTGGTTTTCGTGTTTGGGTCAAGGTTTAGGTAAGGTGAATGTATTTAGGAATATGTGTAGGATTAGTTTAGGAGATTTGAGATTAGGATTAGGTTTCGGCATAGGTTGAGATTTTCGGGTTCGGGATCGGGTTTCGTGTTTGGTTTTCATGTTTGGTCTAGGTTTAGGTTAGGTGAATGGATTTAGGAATAGGGGTAGGTTTAGTTTAGGTGACATGAGTTTAGGATTAGGTTTAGGGCATAGGTTTCGATTTGCGGGTTCGGGATCTGGTTTCGGGTTTGGTTCTCGTGTTTGGGTCAAGGTTTAGGTAAGGTGAATGTATTTAGGAATATGTGTAGGTTTAGTTTAGGTGATTTGAGATTAGGATTAGGTTTCGGCATAGGTTGAGATTTTCGGGTTCGGGATCGGGTTTCGTGTTTGGTTTTCGTGTTTGGTCTAGGTTTAGGTTAGGTGAACGGATTTAGGAATAGGTGTAGGTTTATTTTAGGTGACATGAGTTTAGGATTAGGTTTAGGGCATAGGTTTGGATTTGCGGGTTCGGGATCGGGTTTCGGGTTTGGTTCTCGTGTTTTGGTCAAGGTTTAGGTTAGGTGAATGTATTTAGGAATAGGTGTAGGTTTATTTTAGGTGATTTGAGATTAGGATTAGGTTTCGGCATAGGTTGAGATTTTCGGGTTGGGGATCCGTTTCGGGTTTGGTTTTTGTGTTTGGGTCTAGGTTTAGGTTAGGTGAATGGATTTAGGAATAGGTGTAGGTTTAGTTTAGGTGACATGAGTTTAGGATTAGGTTTAGGGCATAAGTTTAGATTTTCGGGTTCGGGATCGGGTTTCGGGTTTGGTTTTCGTGTTTGGGTCTATGTTTAGGTTTGGTGATTGGATTTAGGAATAGGTGTAGGTTTAGTTTAGGTGACATGAGTTTAGGAATAGGTTTAGGGCATAGGTTTAGATTTTCAGGTTCGGGATCGGGTTTCGGGTTTGGTTTTCGTGTTTGGGTCTAGGTTTAGGTTATGTGAATGGTTTTAGGAATAGGTGTAGGTTTAGTTTAGGTGACATGAGTTTAGGATTAGGTTTATGGCATAGGTTTCGATTTGGGGGTTCGGGAACGGGTTTCGGGTTTGGTTTACATGTTTGGGTGAAGGTTTAGGTAAGGTGAATGTATTTAGGAATAGGTGTAGGTTTAGTCTAGGTGATTTGAGATTAGGATTTGGTTTCGGCATAGGTTAAGATTTTCGGCATAGGTTTGGATTTGCGGGTTCGGGATCGGGTTTCGGGTTTGGTTCTCGTGTTTGGGTCAAGGTTTTAGGTTAGGTGAATGTATTTAGGAATAGGTGTAGGGTTTTTGTTTAGGTGATTTGAGATTAGGATTAGGTTTCGGCAATAGGTTTAGATTTTCGGGTTGGGGATCGGGTTTCGGGTTTGGGTTTCGTGTTTGGGACTAGGTTTAGGTTAGGTGAATGGATTTAGGAATAGGTGTTGGTTTAGTTTAGGTGACATGAGTTTAGGATTAAGTTTAGGGCATAGGTTTGGATTTGCGGGTTCGGGATCGGGTTTCGTGTTTGGTTTTCGTGTTTGGGTCTAGGTTTAGGTTAGGTGATTGGATTTAGGAATAGGTGTAGGTTTAGTTTAGGTGACGATGAGTTAGAATTAGGTTTAGGGGCATAGGTTTCGATTGGGGTTCGGGATCGGGTTTCGGGTTTGGTTTTCGTGTTTGGGTCAAGGTTTTTAGGGAAGGTGAATGTATTTAGGAATAGGTTGTTGGTTTAGTTTAGGTGATTTGAGATTAGGATTAGGTTTTCGTCATAGGTTGAGATTTTCGGGTTCGGATCGGGTTTTCGGGTTTGGGTTTCGTGTTTGGGTCTAGGTTAGGTTAGGTGAATGGATTTAGGAATAGGTGTAGGTTTTAGTTTAGGTGACATGAGTTTTAGGATTAAGTTTAGGGCATAGGTTTGGATTTGCGGGTTCGGGATCGGGTTTCGGGTTTGGTTCTCGTGTTGGGTCAAGGTTTAGGTTAGGTAAATGTATTTAGGAATAGGTGTAGGTTTAGTTTAGGTGATTTGAGATTAGGATTAGGTTTCGGTATAGGTTTAGATTTTCGGGTTCGGGATCGGGTTTCGGGTTTGGTTTTCGTGTTTGGGTCTAGGTTTAGGTTAGGTGAATGGATTTAGGAATAGGTGTAGGTTTAGTTTAGGTGACATGAGTTTAGGATTAGGTTTGGGTCATAGGTTTAGATTTTCGGGTTCGGGATCGGGTTTCGGGTTTGGTTTTCGTATTTGGTTCTAGGTTTACGTTAGGTGAATGGATTTAGGAATAGGTGTAGGTTTAGTTTAGGTGACATGAGTTTAGGATTAGGTTTAGGGCATAGGTTTAGATTTTCGGGTTCGGGATCGGGTTTCGGGTTTGGTTTTCGTATTTGGGTCTAGGTTTAGGTTAGGTGAATGGATTAGGAATAGTTGTAGGTTTAGTTTAGGTGACAAGAGTTTAGGATTAGGTTTAGGACATAGGTTTAGATTTGCGGGGTTCGGGATCGGGTTTCGGGTTGGTTTTCGTGTTTGGGTCTAGGTTTAGGTTATGTGAATGATTTAGGACTAGGTGTAGGTTTAGTTTAGGTGACATGAGTTTAGGATTAGGTTTAGGGCATAGGTTTCAATTTGGCGGTTCGGGATTGGGTTTCGGGTTTGGTTTTCGTGTTTGGGTCAAGGTTTAGGTAAGGTGAATGTATTTAGGAATATGTGTAGGTTTAGGTTAGGTGATTTGAGATTAGGATTAGGTTCGGCATAGGTTGAGATTTTCGGGTTCGGGATCGGGTTTCGGGTTTGGTTTTCGTGTTTGGGTCTAGGTTTAGGTTATGTGAATGGATTTAGGAATAGATGTAGGTTTAGTTTAGGTGACATGAGTTTAGGATTAGGTTTAGGGCATAGGTTTTGATTTGGGGGTTCGGGATTGGGTTTCGGGTTTGGTTCTCGTGTTTGGGTCAAGGTTTAGGTTAGGTGAATGGATTTAGGAATAGGTGTAGGTTTAGTTTAGGTGACAGGAGTTTAGGAATAGGTTTAGGGCATAGGTTTAGATTTTCGGGTTCGGGATCGGGTTTCGAGTTTGGTTTTCGTGTTTTGGGTCTAGGTTTAGGTTAGGTGATTGATTTAGGAATAGGTGTAGGTTTAGTTTAGGTAACATGAGTTTAGGATTAGGTTTAGGGCATAGGTTTGGATTTTCGGGTTCGGGATCGGGTTTCGGGTTTGGTTTTCGTGTTTGGATCTAGGTTTAGGTTATGTGAATGGATTTAAGAGTAGGTGTAGGTTTAGTTTAGGTGACATGAGTTTAGAAATGAGGTTAGGGCATAGGTTTCGATTTGGGGGTTCGGGATCGGCTTTCGGGTTTGGTTTTCGTGTTTGGGTCAAGGTTTAGGTAAGGTGAATGTATTTAGGAATCGGTGTAGGTTTAGTTTAGGTGATTTGAGATTAGGATTAGGTTTCGGCATAGGTTGAGATTTTCGGGTTCGGGATCGGGTTTCGGGTTTGGGTTTCGTGTTTGGGTCTAGGTTTAGGTTAGGTGAATGGATTTAGGAATAGGTGTAGGTTTAGTTTAGGTGACATGAGTTTAGGAATAAGTTTAGGGCATAGGTTTGGATTTGCGGGTTCGGGATCGGGTTTCGGGTTTAGTTCTCGTGTTTGGGTCAAGGTTTAGGTTAGGTGAATGTATTTAGGAATAGGTGTAGGTTTAGTTTAGGTGATTTGAGATTAGGATTAGGTTTCGGCATAGGTTGAGATTTTCGGGTTGGGGATCGGGTTTCGGGTTTGTTTTTCGTGTTTGGGTCTAGGTTTAGGTTAGGTGAATGGATTTAGGAATAGGTGTAGGTTTAGTTTAGGTGACATGAGTTTAGGATTAGGTTTGGGTCATAGGTTTAGATTTTCGGGTTCGGGATCAGGTTTCGGGTTTGGTTTTCGTGTTTGGGTCTAGGTTTACGTTAGGTGAATGGATTTAGGAATAGGTGTAGGTATAGTTTAGGTGACATGAGTTTAGGATTTGGTTTAGGGCATAGGTTTCGATTTTCGGGTTCGGGATCGGGTTTCGGGTTTGGTTTTCGTATTATGGTCTAGGTTTAGATTAGGTGAATGGATTTAGGAATAGGTGTAGGTTTAGTTTAGGTGACATGAGTTTAGGATTAGGTTTAGGGCATAGGTTTGGATTTGCGGGTTCGGGATCGGGTTTCGGGTTTAGTTCTCGTGTTTGGGTCAAGGTTTA
Source organism: Liriodendron chinense (assembly GCA_003013855.2). NCBI lineage: Eukaryota > Viridiplantae > Streptophyta > Magnoliopsida > Magnoliales > Magnoliaceae > Liriodendron > Liriodendron chinense. The sequence goes on from PVNU02003248.1 coordinate 11,469, forward strand.
GGTTAGGTGAATGTATTTAGGAATATGTGTAGGTTTAGTTTAGGTGATTTGAGATTAGGATTAGGTTTCGGCATAGGTTGAGATTTTCGGGTTGGGGATCGGGTTTCGGGTTTGTTTTTCGTGTTTGGGTCTAGGTTTAAGTTAGGTGAATGGATTTAGGAATAGGTGTAGGTTTAGTTTAGGTGCATGAGTTTAGGATTAGGTTTAGGGCATAGGTTTAGATTATCGGGTTCGGGATCGGGTGTCGGGTTTGGTTTTCGTGTTTGGGTCTAGGTTTTGGTTAGGAGATTGGATTTTAGATAGGCGTAGGGGTAGGTTAGTTTAGGTGACATGAGTTTAGGAATAGGTTTAG
>PVNU02003249.1:0-24093 GCA_003013855.2 Liriodendron chinense
TTATTTAATCCTTACATACATTATGACAACCCAAAAAATAGTCAGATGGAGCACCTCAATGGGAATGATGTAAAATGGCTCTCCAAACTAATAAGTTCACACGGTGTGGATTATTTGAATTTTTTAAGAGGTAACTTAGTATCTTCTTTTCATTTTGGAGCTTAAGCTTTTTAATAGGCAGATTGATCTTACACTCAAAATATGGGCTCCACAAATTTAAGTAGTTTATATACCATAAAAATGAGTATTGTAAAGGACTTGGTTTAGCTTGGCCTCCCTCTTTTTTTTTTCTTTTTCCTTTTTATCTTTAGCATATTTGATTTTTTCTCTCCCCCTTTTATTCCTATACCCTATACTTCATGTGCATCTGTGCAATATTGTCGGCATCTCATTCATATGTACATGGTCACATCTTATTCGTATTGTTTTCATAGAGTGTAGCCCATCTGAGTTGTAGATCTAGTATTGTATTCAAGTCTTTTCTGAATTTATCTTTACTTGATCTCTCTTCCTCTCCATGTGAGTTAAACGTGTTGTACCTCTAATCTTTACTATATATAATGCCAATAGTATTGGATACTTTTGACCCTTTTAATTAGTTCTCATCGATAGATAACTTTGTATATTTAAGGGATAAGCAAAGACATTTTAAATAAAGATATGGGCATTTTGAAATTTTAAAAATGTATGGTTAGCAGTAGTAGTTAAGATTTCACCTGCAAAATGCCACACAATGGTTAAGATTCAACCCATTTTCTTTGCTTCGTTTAATGCAGGTGTGTTGACACCCAACAACTTTCCTTCTACACAAAGAGGAAATTGTCCAATGTTCTATGGGGTCCACCATATTATGCATGTAAAATTGACTTTATTCATCATATAAGAATCATTATTTAATCCTTACATACATTATAACAGCCCAAAAAATACTCATATAGACCACATCAATGAGAATTATGTAAAATGGCTCCCAAAATTGATAAGTTCACACGGTGTGAATTATTTAAGTTTTTTAATAGGTTGCTTATTATCTTCTTTTCATTTTGGTGCTTGAGTTTTTTAATAGGCAGATTTTATTTTCGTCTCTTCATTTAGGTGAGTTAGTGCTAATTAATATGTTTGATGAAAGATTCATAGCTCAAGCGGTAGATAGAGTGCAAATAGCCTCATTTTAACACTGAGGTCTTGGTATCGATTCCCAAAGTGGAGTTAGCTAACATTGCATTGTAACTAACAGGGTGGGTGGGTGTACTAACAATGGGGTGTGTGTACTATCCCAAAAAAAAAAAAAAAAAAAAAAAAAAAGGATACACCATATAGTAGGCCATGTACAAACCTATGGTTGACATTCCATTCATACTATTCCATATGGTGTGGCCTATTTAAGTTGTTGATTTAGATGAATTTTTTTTTCACCTCAACGCCTAACATTTAGCATAGAATCTGATGAAAAGGTGGATTTTACACTTTAAACATGGTGGGCTCCACAAACTTAGGTGTTGACACACTGATTAAGATTGGTGTTGTAGAGAGGACTCCCTAACAATATCCCTTTCTATTGAGGTTACACACAAAGAAGAGAAGAAGTAGTCCCCATCTCATGAAAGAGGCTACTCTCATAAAAGAGTTAGAAAAAAAAAAAAACCTCTACCCAAAAGGTTGTCCCCATCTCACTCTTTATAACTCTGTAGTTTACTTGAGCTTTAGATATGCTTATGACGCGTCCCAGCAAGAATCACCACAAACTGATGGATAAAGTGAATTTCACGAGGAGGCATGTGTAGTTTTTTGTTGGACGGATATTTTAAGAGTGTGCATGTGGTGTGCATGCCACAAACACTAGAAAAAAAAAAGTGAGCTGGCTACACTAATTAAAAAAATGTTAAGAACGAAATACTCCAATTGAAGGGCTGAACACGTAAACATTTTTTTATTTTAAAATATCTTACAAGATAAGGGCTTGTTTGGATGACTGAATTCCACGACAATGTAATGTAAAACTCACGTTATTACTCCTTGTAGTTGTTTGGATAAACCAAGCTATCATATCATAAGAATCCGTCGAAATGCTCACCCACTTTGATGGGCGGAGGCGCATTGATGTGGCATAGTTTTGTGGGCGACATCATTTTATGGAAAGATGAAAAAAACTAGCCACATTGAAAATGAAAATTGACCACACCACAAAAATAGTTGGGATTGAACGCCTGCCATTAAAAACTTTGTGGTCCACAGAAGTGTTGGATGAAGTTTATATTTACGGTCATACCCTAAGATGACACTGCAAAATGGATGGACGGTGTAAATATAACACTTATTAGGCAAGCTATATCCACGTGCATCCAATCACACAAGTACAATACATGCATATCAAAAAATTAAGGCTACCATAGTATTGGTTTTGCATATGGCTTTACTTTACATTTCTGTGGTAGTGATAATCATTACCCATTTATAGGGACAACACCATATTATTGAAGATTTCTTCCATTGAAATGGGTAATTACATGCATTTACGTGCATTTTCTCTAGCATCATCAATAAATGCATGCACCACCGTGTTCGAAAGCCAGGAGGACTTGCTTTCATGACATAACAAATAATTTGAAGCCAAAACTTCATGGGCTCCACCATGAAATAAGTATTTTATCCATGCCATCCATTTATTAGTAGATCATTTTAGGGCATGGGCTCAAAATGAGGCAAATTCAAAGCCCAAGTGGACTATACTACAAAAAACAATGGAAATTGAATGTAACCATTTAAATGTTCTTCCTATGATGTGGTCCACTTGAGCTTTGGATCTTGTCATTTTTGGAGGCATGCCCTATAATGATATAGCTAAATGAATGGACAGCGTGTATAAAACATGTATATTATGATGGGACCCATGGAGTCTCTTTTCATTTTTCATATAAAAAAGTTGCCGTTGTCACATTGTACCACCTCGAAATACCTTTGGTAAATACTAAATATGGACAAAGGTAAAATACACTACATTATTATGAAATGCATCATTTCAAGCCGGCCTAAAAATGTCAATCCTAATACTCACACAGCAGGGATTAAAATTATAAAACTGTTGCATTTCTCAACTTTCTCAACTTTTCAGTGAAATATTACATGCGGAATTGTACACTGGGAGCCAATTAGGTGTTACTGGGGAATAGCTTAGTGGGTGTTACCCCTACCTTGTGGCCCCCATGGATCATATTTTGTATATCTACTCCGTCCAAACGATTCTCCTTCCTATGCTAGTTTGGGTTTCTGAAAATTATGCAAATCCAAATCTCAGGCAGATCATAAGACTGGAAACAGTGGTGATTGAGTGCCCCACCATTAAAAATTTCAAAGAGCCTATCACAAGGTTTTAGTAATGTTTATTTTCAATCCAACCTGTTTATAATGTCAAGAAGATATGGATGCAGGGAAACTATGAATATAAGTTTGATCCAAAACTTTTGTGGCCCATAAAAAGCTTTTAATGGTCATTAATCACTGTTTCAGTGGTATGGTCGACCCTAGATTTGGATCTTCTTAGGATTTGGGATCACGTCCTAAAATGAGATTTAAAAACAGATGGACGGCGTGGATATATAAAAAAATACATCAAGATGGGCCCCAAGCGGTTAAGGTAACACCCACTACCCTGTTCCTAGGGTAACAGCTAATCCGCTCTCGTCCAACTGCTGCATCAGGCCTAAGTTGTCTTTCGGTGCGGGTGCGGGTGCGGGTGCGGCTCCTTCCCAATAGCTGGAAACAATGTGCACTCGCTCAGGTGCATATTTTGGGATGCAGATTGGGTACTACAGCCTGCACTGAGGGTGCGGTTTGGGTGGATCCCTGTGGGCCCACTGTGATGTATGTTCCTTACATCCACACCATCCATCCATTTTGACAGCTCATTCTAGGGCATAGCCCCAAAAATGAAGCAAATCCAAATCTTAGGAGACCATACCACAGGAAACAGTCTTGATTAACTCTTCACCATTAAAAACTTCACGGGGCCACTGGATTTTTTTTTTTTTTCCATCCAACTTGTTGATAAGGTCACAAAGACATAGATGAAGAGACCATAAAAATATCATCTTGATCCAAAGCTTTTGTGTCCCATGGGAAGTTTTTAATAGTCAATTACCACTGTTTCTGTATTATGGTTCACCTAATATTGGGATCTGCTTCATTTTTAGTATAATGTCTTAAAATAAGTTTTCAAAATAGATCGATGGCCTGGATATAAGGAATATAAATCAAGGTTAGGGCTGTCAATGGCACGATCTTGATCCGTATTCGATCCGTATCCGATCCAATTTAATCGGATTCGGATCAATAATCGGGTAATCGGGTCGGATACGGATATCCAAAGATGATCCGTTTAATATTCGGGTCGGATTTGGATCAACCTTGATCCGTCCCGTTAACGACTTGACCCGATAAATAAATAAAATAAAATAAAAACAGAGTTTCTCTCTCTCTCTCTCTCTCTCTCTCTCTCTTGGATATCCGGTCGGATATCAGGTCGGATCACAAATCGGATCGGAAACGGATTCCGAAAAACTTAAACAGGTCGGGTTCGGATCACATACTTGTGATCCGGGTCAGATATATCCTTAATCGGGTCGGATATGGATCATCACTGATCTGGCCCGTATCCGACCCGTTGACAGCCCTAATCAAGGTGTACCCACGTTCAGGGATCCATTGAAACTGCGTTCATGCACTGAGTTTTGTACATGTGCAATGTGACCGCATTTCATTAGGCTACGGGCTATTGTAAAAGGTAGGCCGGTACAATACATACTCAATCCAACCCCATTACTTTCAAATATGCTTTGTATGGCCTGCCTTTGACGGTAGCGTGCGGCCATATATAACCCCAAAAATGAAGCAGATCTACTTATTCTTATTGTAGTTCACTTGAGATTTGAATTTGCCTAATTTTTTGGATCATGCACTAAAATGATTTAAAAAAATAAATGAACGATGTGGATATAACACATACATCATAGTGAGGCCCACAAGATTTTAGTACATAACATGCTACCTAATATAAAACCTTTTGGAACAACTTGCGTTCCTAAAGAAACAAACAAGAAAGAAAGTGACCATTACTGATTGCTGCTCACATGGGTGAGATTTTATACTTGGCTACTTGCTGCTCACATGGGATTGCTTGTGAGACGCCACTGCATGCAGTTCCTGCTGTAGGAAGTTAAGTGGGGCCACTATAATGTTAGTGAGAAATCCACTCCATCCATTAGTTTTCTCAACTCATTTTAGGACATAACCAAAAAAATAAGGTAGATTAAAAAACTGATGGGTCTCACGGCGGACAGAAGATTGCTTAAATATCCAACAAATTTTAAGCAAAGATTCACGAAAATCACCTACCTTTTTAAAGCACACATGGTGTATCGTGTCGTTTCCTGAAACATGAAGCTTTGATACGCTGGCAGACTGTGATGGATGATACGCATGCACTTATAAATTCCTCAGAAAATTCATATGTGGAATGCTATCCAAATTACAGACCCATGTTTAGATGTATCACGAGCCAAACATTACTCTTATTTGATTAGCGGACAACTATTACTGGATCTTTATTAGGACGGTTGAAAATGAGAATATCCAACGGTCCTATTTCAACGAGAAACTGTCCAATAATCAGTGGTTATGATTGCCGGATTATCTGATTTTCGGATTGTGACTTTGCGACAACGTTTCTCACGATTTTTATGGATTTGAGCTATGCTTCGAGTAGAATTTCCGAGTACCTGTGTATCAAGCGTCGTTCTCAGCTGGAGTATGAAATAACTCTCCATTAACGTGTGAGAGGGGATTAGGTGAGACCCAAGACGTTGCTACCCTTACCGTGGGATTACGGTGGGGCATGTATGTATTATGTATCCATGCCGTCCATCCGATTTCCAGATCATTTAAGGGTATTAACCAAAAATGAAGCAGATCCAATTATCAGGTGGACCATACCATAAGAAACAATGCTGATTGACCATTAATGGGCTACCAAAGTTTTGGATCAAACTGATTTGCTTTCCCTTCTCCAGGCTTATGTGACCTTACCAACAGATTGGATATGGTAAATAAATACTACCGAAACATTTTTTTCAACCCCTAACAAACTTTTAATGGTAGGATGGCCAATCACCACTGTTTCTTATGGTATGGTCTACTTGATAATTTGATTGCTTATTTTTAGATACATGCCCTAAAATAATATGGAAAAGAGGATGGACGGCGCGGATACATAATACTACATCAACTGGCCCTACAGTAAGGGCCGTAACCGTCCCGGGAGTCCGGCCAGTCTCACCTAATTCGCTCTCTTGACGTGTGAGGGGGAATGTTGACGGCATTTGTTGTGTCGTACACGAGAGCCGATTAGGTGTGACCCCGGCCTCACCATAATGGTACAGCTCCTATCAGTAGGTTTATGGTGGGGCCTATTTTGATGTATGTATTATGTATCCACTGCGTCCCTCTGTATTTCCAGATCAATTTAGGGCATTATCCAAAAATTGAAGCAGATCCAATTATCAGGGTTGACATACCATTAAAAACAAGCAGTGATTGACCATCCTATCATTAAAAAATGCTTAGGCCCACTTTAATATTTACTTAGTGTTTATTTACCATCCAATCAGTTGATAAGGTCACATAAGCCTGGTAAAAAGAAAAAAACAAATATCAGCTTGATCTAAAACTTTTATGGCCCATTAATCGTCAATCACCACTGTTTCTATGGTATGGTTCACCTAATAATTTGATCTACTTAATTTTTTTTATAATGCTTTAAAATGATCTGAAAATACAGATGTATGGTGTGGATACATAATAAATACATCAAGGTGGGCCCACAGTAACCTAATGGTAAGGGTCGCACAATCTTGGGTGAGGCCCGGGTCTCACTTAATCCGCTCTCGTGGTGCACACGTGAATCTCCGTCAGAAATTTTAGTCCATTGAATATGTACACTAGACAACGTGTACATGAGAAAATTCATTGGCGTTCTTCATGTTTTTTGAGTGGGGCCCACCTCATGAATTTTTCGTCTAGTTACCTTCAATGTGGGACCCACATTTTTAGCGACTCCCAATGTGATCTGCACATATTCGGTGGTAAAGCAAGACGGACGTGAACAAGTTCCTGTTATAAAAATGCAGTTTTTCTCACTGCTAGCAATGAGTGATCCGCCAAATTGCCAACTGGCACCAAACCTAATTTCCAGTACGCTACTGTCGCTTATTAGCAAAGCTGAAAGCTCCGAGCTTGAAACAAAGTGCACTCTTCCTGAGGGACGCGGATTAGCTACTGACAGGTTGAGTAGCGAGAGTAGCTACTGAAGTGACGTTGCCATGTTTTGTAGATCCCACCATGATGTGTGGTTTATCCACACCTTTCATCCATTTGGAGAGAAGATTTTAGAGCATGATCCAAAGAGTGAGACAGATCCAAAGCTCGAGTAGACCTCACCGCAGAAAAAAAGTGGGGAGAGTGACGACTACCGTTGAAACCTTACTATGGTCCACCATGATGTTTATTTGAGATCCAACCTCTCATAAGCTAACACAGACATGAACGACGGGAAAAAACAAACATCAGCTTGTTCGAAAACTTTGTGGTTCCTAGAAGTTTTTAATGGTAGGCGCTCAATCTCCACTCTTTTCAGTGGTGGGTCCACTACAACTTTAGATCTGACTCATTCTTTGGATAATGCCCTAATGATCTCTCTAAATGGATGGACGGTGTGGATATACCATATACATCATGGTGGGCCCACAAAACATGGCAACGTCACTTCAGTAGTAGCGACTCTCGCTACTCGACCTGTCAGTAGCTAATCCGCGTCCGAAGTTGGGACGTTTCTCGAAAGTGGATATCGAGACTTTATCCGCTGGATCGGGTTCGTCTTCGATGACCCCAACTACTTTTTGGGCGCGGTTTGGGTGGATCGGCCCACTGTGATGTATGTGCCTTACATACACACCGTCCATCTAATTTGAAAGATTATTTTAGAGCATGATCCCAAAAATGAAATATATCGAAACCTTAGGTGGACCATACCACGGGAAACAGTAGTGATTGAATCCTCACCATTAAAAACTTCATGAGACCACCGAAATGTTTATTTTCCATCCAACTTGTTGATAAGGTCACAAACATACGGATGAAGAGAATATACAGATATCAGCTTGGTCCAAAACTTTTCTAGCCCATGAAAGTTTTTTAACGGTCTATTACCATTGTTTCCAGTATTGTGGTCCACCTGAGATTTGGATCTGCGGATCATGCCGTAAATAAGTCTTCAAACGGATGGATGGCATGGATATAAGGCGCATACATCAAGGTGGGCCCCACGGTCAGGGATCCCACCCACCACCTTGGATCCACTGAAGCCGCAGGCCAAATATCTCTCATCTCATGTGAGACCCACGGATAAACGGTTTGGATTATTGAAAGACGAGGAGGTGACTCTAGATGAAAGGCTATAGTACTCTCTTTATCTCATGGCAATATGCGCCAGAGGTTGCAAGAGTACATCTCCAAAGTATTGCAATATGATAAACTGGACAATGATCCCAACCGTTATATAATAGGGGCGTCATCATACCAAAATTTCTTGGATCTAATGTTTCAACCCTTGGATTATACCAAGGTTGTGATAACCATCCATTTTCAAAGAAAATTATCCAAATTTCGGGAGGTCGAAATAACATAATGTTGAGAGGTTTTAATTGTTGCCACCATGCTACTAATAAACAATCATATAAGCGGTTTTGATTATTAAAAGATAAAAGTTTAAAGGCTAAAGGTCTAACCTGTCATATTGCAATACTTTGTGCGTTTGCTTGCAAAGGTATGTAGGTAGTTAGTCAATAAACAAAGAAGCCCACGCCAAAGCTCATGACTACATGGGTGACGTCCGATGAATTGCCTGTAACTTGTCATCTAAAGCACGGGGCGGATGCAATTCCCTTGTTAGAGTCTTTCTCAAGAATCTCCTGCACTGGGCTGGTGTTTGTGAGAAATTCACCCCTATGAAAGAGCTCATTTTAAGACATGTGACGAAAAATGAGTCGGATTCAAAACTCAAGCGGGCCACATGAGAGGGAAATTGGGTAAAGAAATGCCTAGAGGTGACAACGATCCGATCCGAGTCAAACATGGATCAAATCGGATCATTCAGCTGCTTGAGTGGGTGTATTCGAACAATATTTAAATAATGTTCAAACATATATTCGAACAAGGGTGGCTCTATTCAAACTTGGTTTGGTCTGGCCTAGCCATGTTTAAACATGTTCGAACATATGGATTCAAACAACTTTTATGAGTTCGAACAAGTTTAAACAATTTAATTTTTTTCACTTGAAAATATTTTTTCTACAACTGAATGGTGAATACCCATTTGTTCATAAATTGCATATCACAAATGACAAATCACAAGGTTTGAAGTTTTTAACTAACTAAATAAAAAAAGCATAACATAGATAGTTAATGTTCATACTTTTGCTCGTCTGGAGAGTGAAGATTGAAGTGAACCCTTAGATTGTTCAAAGTTCTGTTAGTCCCACCATGATGTATTTGTTTTATCCACCCCATCCATCCATTTGTACAACTCATTTTGAGGCATTAAACAAAAAAAGAAAAGAAAAGAAAAAAAGAGGCAAATACAAAGCTCAAGTAGACTACACCACAAGAAATAATGAGGAGAATGATGTCCACCATTGAAACCTTCCTTGGTCCCACGGTTCATCTTTATTTGCAATCCAACCTTCTCTCTCTCTACATGCGCACGCGCGTTCTCGCACACACATGCACACACAATTGAGTCGAACGAACGATTCAAGTCGAGTCAGTCAATATTTAAGTCGAGTTGAACAAGGCTGTTAATTGAAACCGACTCGATTTATTTTTTCAAATAGACCTTGTGTGTTTGAACAAAGTTCGAACACCAAGACTTTCTGTTCAAACAGAGTTTTTATCGAGTTGAACTGAGTCAATCTGAATGAGTCGAGTTGTGTCTAGTTTTAGAAATGCCTACGTTGAAAACTTCTTGGGCTTCACCTTGATGTTTATAGACATCCAAGCTGATTATAAAGTCATTCCCTCTTAGATGAACAACACACACGCACACAACTCTTATGTGAAACTTTTGTAGCCATATAAAATGTTTCAACTATAGTTGTTTAATCCCCATTGTTTCCTCTCACATAGCCTACTTGAGCCGTGTAACCAGAGTTACGAGTGAGTCACATCTGTCACGACTGCGACTGTGACTGTTCCTAAAGGTATATGTCACGGATTAGTGGGTATTATCGAATTAGATGTTACCCTGGTAACATGTGGGTGTTACCCCTACCATGTGGGGGCCATTGTGATGTATTTTTATATATCTATGCTGTCTATCTGCTTTATCATATAATTTTAGGATATGATACAAAACCTTAAGAAGATCCAAATCTCAAGTGAACCATACCACTAGAAACAGTGATTAATAACCATTAAAAACACTTTGTGGGCCACAAAAGTTTTGGATCAATCTGATATTTATATTTTTCCTTCATCGAGACCTTATTGACATTATCAAGATCTAGGATTGCAAATAAACATTACCAAAACCTTACCATGGGCTCTTTGAAAATTTTAATGGTGGGGCACTCAATCACACTGTTTCCAGTGGTATGGCCCACTTGAGATTTGGATCTACATAATTTTTGGAACCTTATCCTAAAATGGGCTGTATAAACGGATGGACGGAGTGGATATACAAAATATCATCATGAGGGCCATACGGTTAGGGGTAACACCCACTAAGTTGATCCGGGGGAAACAACTAATTCGCGCCCACCCTTTACCGTGTGGAGCCCACCTTGATGAATTTTTTGTATATCAATGCCGGCCCATCCAAATCTCTGGTGGATCACACCGCTTGAAAAGTGACGGATGACCATTAAAATATTTTTGTCGGCCACAAAATTTTGGATCAAGATGATCTTTGTATTTTACCTTCGTTCAGGTCTGTTTGACCTTATCAACGGGTTGGATGAAAAATATAAATTATGGATCTTCTTAAAATATGCCTATAGAATATTTTTAATGGTTGCCATTCAATTACCACTTTCCTATGGTACGGTCCATCTGAGATTTGAATCTACTTAATTTTGGCACTCTGTCCTAAAATTAGCTGGGAAAAATGATGGACAGCATGGATAAACAACACATCATCAACGTGGCCCCACAGTAAGGGTAATACCCAGCAAGGTGTTACCCGAGTAACACCGAATCCGCTCCCCTGTCTTTATACTCTGTGGGCTAGAAAGGTTTCAGGGGTGGAAATCATTATGCCTAATGTTTCTTGTGGTATGGTCCACCTGAGTTTTAGATATGCTTTAATTTTGGGCTCAACCTCTACAATCAGCTGGAAAAAACGGATGAAGGGTGTAGATAAACCACCTACATTAGCAGTGGGCCCAACTGAGTTTACTCAGTACGCAATCCGATTTCATTTATTCCCAGCTCGTTTGGCATCTACGTGGCAGAAGCCTGTCATATTTCGCACGTGGCATGAATTGGGTACAATCTGGAAGACGCACCCGACTTCCTTTCGACCGGGCGGACCGACCGACAACTCAAAGCTCTATTAGGCCGCAGACATGCTCGTGTGATATCTACTCCGTCCATCTATTTCATAAGCTTATTTTGGGACATGAGCCCAAAGATGAGGTAAATCTAAAAACTTAATTGGGCGTGAGGATAGAACATCCACCGTTGAAATCTTAATGGATGGATCAGGTTTGTGCTCGTGTTTTCTCTTGGTCCATCTGGGAATCACCTTGTGAACGGCTTAGATGGCATCTAAACTTCACGGTGGCCTCAGGAAGGTTTCAACGGCAAGAGTCTCTATCCCAACTGTTTCCTGGTGTGGCTCACTTCAGTATTGGATCTCCCTCACGTGTAATTCATGTACTAAAGTAAGCTGATGAGACGGATGGACGGATAGGATAAAACCAATAATCGCGGTGGGCCCCATAGAGCTTTGGGTGGGGGCCGTCCAGGGGCCCTCGCGTCTCTCGAAGACATCGGAAGCATTCATAAAAGCCCAAACAGGAAAAGGCAAAAAGGAGCTACGCCGATCTACCTCTCAGCTCTCTCTGACGAATCCCGATGGCAGCAACTGACGGAAACCGTCAGGACAGTCTAACGGCCGTTACGGATCCGGCGGTCTTCAGAGGGACTGAATATTCCCTCGTCCCCACGACCGTCGCCCTCGCCCCTCTGGCTCGGCGCTATCCACTTCACGGCGGCTTTAACGCTAACGGCGCTCATCCTTCTCCCTTCCCCTCTTGCATTCGCGTCCGTACACCTCTCCCTAATCTTTCTCTTTACCGTTATGCCCCTCCCCGCCTTTTCTTCCCTTTTTGCGAAACTAACCTTTCTCAAGATCCCTTCTCTCTGATCTACGTTTCAGAATCTTCGGACTGCTCGTTCTTTTTATGGCGATTCCTCTCAATGATAAAAAACAATGGGGGCAGAAATTATCAAGGTAGATTTTCTTTTTTCTTTTTTCTTTAAATCTATTAATCTAATTTCCAGAAATATATATATATATATAATGGTTTTATACATGTATTTACTTATTTTTGTACGGAGTACAGGTATATTTGCAAATACGCGTGTGGGTATTTCCCAATTACCCTTCATGTGGAGGATATAAAGGCGTTTGATCCAAATGAAGCTTATGGTAAGTTGCTTTCTGGGAATTTATTTTTGGGATTTTTATGGGGAAAATATTATAAAAAAAAAAAACCGAATTTATAATATTTTCAGAAGGATATGACGGAGGGAAATTTGACTAAAATACCCTTCGTAATCCGTTTATTTTCGAGAAGGGGCAGGCGAGCCGATTAGGTGAGACTTCGGATCCACCGAGGTGGACCCACTGTGATGTATGTGACTATATCCACGCCATCCATCCGTACTGAAAGCTCATTTTAGGGCATGATCCAAAAATGAAGCAGTTCCAAATCCCAGATGGACCATAGTACAGGAAACAGTGGTGATTGACTATTAAAAACTTCTTGTGGCCACAAAAGCTTTGGATCAAGATGATATTTGTGTGTATCTTCATCTAGGTGTTTGTGACCTTATCAACGGGTTGGATGGAAAATAAATAGTCCGGTAGAATCCAAGAAGTTTTTTTTAAAGGTGGGGATTCAATCACGACTGTTTCCTGTAGTGTTGGCCAACTAAGATTTGAGTCAGCTTCATTTGCCCTGAAATGAGCTTTCAAAATGGTTGGACGGTGTGGATTTAAGGCATATACATCATCGTGAACCCCACAGTCAGGGGTCCCACCAACCTCGTGGATCCGGGGTCTCACCTAATCCGCTCCTAAGTGGCAGAGCCAAGCATTGCGAGGCCCACGTGATGTATTTATGACTTCCAACCCGTCAAACAGGTGGACCCCACCATGATTATCATGAGACCAAAAAACTAGACCGATCAGATCATCAGGTGGGCCACATCATAGAAAACAACATACACCTCCCAAAAATATCGGAGTCCAGTTCTTTTTGGGCATTTGATCATCGCGGTGGGCCGTACCTTTTGGACGGGCTGGATGTCATACACAAACCCCGTCGGCCCCATAATTCTCGACCACACCACTTTTGTAGGAAGAAAAAAACAACTGACCGAGGGCATTTCGGTCATTGTGCCATTCATACGTGCAGTCAAAGGATCTTCTTGAAAAATCAAAACAGTCAAGCCCTCTATCATAGATTTTTTTTTTCTTTCTTTTTTTCTTTCTACAAAAATTACATCATTTTTTTTTCTTTTTTCTTTTTCCTTTGTTTTTTTTTTTTTTTATTTTGATTGATAAATGCACCCCTTCTTTTGGAAATACTGTTGTAGAGAGCCTGTACTTTTGCGTGACCAGAAGTCGAAAAGAATGGGTGTCTTTATTAGTCAGACTGGGGTCTAAAGTGCAAAAGATGGCTCGCTGCTGGTCGGTGCTCTTGTGGGCCATACCATAATTATGTGTTTTATCCACGCCGTTCATCCATTTTGCTAGATCAATTTAATTAGGGCATATGTACAAAAATGAGGCAGATTCAAATCTCAGGTGGGCCACACTGTAGGGATTGAATTCACACAAATAAAAACTTCTGGGGGGCCACAAAGTTTTGCATCAACAGGTCTGTGTAACCTAATCAACACATTGGATAGCAAACAAACATTTCAGTGGGCCCTGGAAGTTTTTAATGATGTTCTTTCAATCACCACTGTTTTCCTGTGGTGTGGTACACCTGAGATTTGGATCTCCCTCGTTTTTTGGCCCATGCCCTAAAATAATGATCCAAAATGGATGGACGGCATGGATAAAATACATACATCATTGTGGGGCCCGCAGAGCACCGTCCGTGTAACCAACCAGCTTATTTGGAGAAATGCTGAGGTGGTTTGAAGAGGTGATCTGCAGTGCACGTGCCAATGTGGGCACACATGTATGAGATCTGGCTTATTCATTGGGTGTGGTCCACTCACCTGGTGGGCTGCACAATTGTTTGAGAAAATGACCAGTGTCTATCAAAGACAGACACTGGCTGCTCGCCTGATGTGGGGCTTGTCTTTTGGACTGCAGTCTGCGCACTGTGGGCCTCACTTGATGAATGGCCTGGATCTCAGACACATGTGCCGTTGTGGCAGATGTGCTGCAGCTCAACTCTTCATCCTCTCCTTTGCTCATGGCATTGGCATCTCAGTCTTTCTTGGGACACATGGCACAGCTGTCCATGATATGGGTATGGTTGGATAATTCAGCCCATCCAATAAATGGGTCATTTCTCATTCAATGCCAACTGTTTTTCAAAGTTCTTTTCTCCCAACTATTTGTAGATCATCTATCAGATAGTTAAGAATGCCCAGTCGTTGAGATTTTCTTTATAGCCATTCCTCAGCCGGACCTACCTAATGAATGGTTCAGATCATGTTCCATTGTGCCACGTGCAATTTTTTGGGAGAGAGCACCCGTGCTCAAGATGAACTCTTGCTAACAAATTTGTTTTCGGTTGCGGTAATTTTAAGTTAAAGACATCAAATAACAAAATACTTTTAGGCTTAAACTTAATTTATTAATTACATTTTAGCCGGATTTTGAACTGGTTGGGCCGGCTAGCATGGTTTTAAGACTTAGATGTGTCCCATGCAACTCGTCTAAATGGACTCAGACCCAGTTGGACCCAATAGGTTTGACACCATGAGTCGCCCCTGACTCGACTCGATACCGAATGGGTTAGGCCGATTCACCCTCGACTCGGGCGAATCCCTACTCAACTTAAGACAGTGAGTTGGTGTGGGTCGTGAGTCTTTTAACCATGCTTACCGAGGCCAATTCAAGACTGAGTTTGGTTGGCTTGGGCTTAGTAATGCGGAACAAAAGCATTCAAGGTGTACCAACGAAGAAAGCGCCAACCACAAGTATCATCCTTGTGGATAGGCGACTATTGAAGAGCTGAAGACCCTTCACATGTGATTGAACACGTAGAAGACCCCACTCAGGGAAGAAACGCGGGAAGGATGAAAGGAGAAAAGGCCGAACAAACTAAAGAATTCGGGCGCCCAATCGGGCGCCCGACCATAGCCTTCGGGCGCCCTTGGTCTGCCGGTCGCCCGAACCTCTCTGGAGGTTTTCGGACGACTTCGGGCGGGACCTCGGGTGCCCGACCGAGCGCCCGAACTTTCCCGCACTTATGTTATTTACGCGTTTTTACTTAATATTTGAGGGTAGTTTAGTCTTTTTACTTGTTTTTAGTGTTTATTTAAGAGAGCTAAGCCCTAAACTCGAATTTAGTTGATTATGAATGAAAAGCAAACCTCTTTGGTGGCCTCTCTCTTCTCTCTCTCTCATGGTGATGATTCCTCTTCTTCTTTGATCCCTCTTTCTTCTAATTGCTTCTTGTGCCCCTCATATCCTTCTTCCAGGTAATTATATCTTTCCCTAACTTATTTGTTTTGCTAACCACAATCCCTAAATCTGAATTTGAGCCTAAACCCTAAAGTTTTCAGATTTTCAAATCCCTAATCCAAAATCCATTGGTTTCCTGGATTAGAGATTCCTCTTAATTGATTGGCTTATAGCCATGCAAGATTGGGAGGTTCCATCCCTCGCCGGATCCAACTATAGTGACACTTGAATCTCATACTTCATGGTTGTGATGATGGCCCGTTCCATTGCATGTTTCCTTTATGATTTTCTTAGTTTATGATGATTAATGCTAGATTTTATTATTATTATTGCTTTTATTTCCGTTGAATAATTGTGTTCAAGAGCATGCATCATATTTAGGGCTGTCCTGCATCACTCAACCTTAAATCTTTTCCATTGCTTTATTAGATTCCTAGTATCTTTTGTTATATTGTAGTTAATAACTCCATGTAAAGACTATTAGAGAGCGCTTGATTGTAACCAACGTATGCAATAGTCTATTATGTTGCCTATGGGATTTTTGTACTCTCATTGCCGGTCCCCAACCCAGACAAAGTAGGGCTCCATTAGATTGGCAACCGGCTTCAAACTTATGCCATAACTTTCATCATGAATCCGAACAATATAACAGCATAACAGGATTCATGTGGCCGACCCAATTAATTGGTATAAGGCTTAGATGATGATGAACTCTATGTTCATTATCATCATCATCATCATCATCATAGCCTTGTCCTAGCTAGATTATGCTTTCTGTTTCATCATTGATTCCTGTGTAACTCCTATCCTTAACCACCTCCATCCCAGTCGTCAGTATTCTCTGCATCCTTCTCCTTTTACACCCTCCAACCCTAATCATAGGTGCTCTCCTTACCAGCACCATCTCTGATTTTCATAGCATATGGCAGAACCATCTCAATTGACTCTCCAGTCTCCACCAATTATATTCTATTGATTCTACTGCTAGGTTGCTTCAGATGACTCCATTCTTGATTCTATCATTCCTATCTTCCAATGCATCCATGTTGACAACCTCACCTCTGCAATTCATATCTTCTGCTCATGTACCTCCTAATATCGAATGAGAACTAATCACCTACAGGCCACGTACCATCACTTATACCATCCCATCTTTTCCATTAACATTCCACTTGTGTAAGACATTAGTATTGTTGAAAAGGTAAGCTCCATCATGGGCAACACTTCTGGGATCAATGGACAATCGAGTCTCTGACTCATCATACTGGTGTGACCCACCTAGTGAATGGATCAGCATGTTTTTTCAAGAAGTGTGATCTTCATGTTTTTCTAATCCTTTTGTTGAAGTCTTGAGGGGTTATCTTTTGTGGGCAATGAATGGATTAGACCTATAAGATGTCTTTTATATGATGACTAAAGAGATTTCATTCATTTGTTTTTGTTTATTGACTTCATCATGTGTACTTAGTGAGCATGTTTCCTTATTTTGGTGAATATCAACCACTGTCATATTTAATGATTTGATACTAACTTTCATTCATTTGATTCCAATCTATGTTCCACGCAGTCTTTGGTTTTGAACCACATTCGGTTTTACCAATCGGTGTTGTAGCTCTTGCTAACTTTACAGGATTCATGCCTCTACCCAAGATAAAGGTCCTTGCGAGCAGTGCTGTAAGCTTTTCTTCCACGAACCCATGAAATCTTAAATAGTGGAACCCTTTTTTCCAACCTTTTCTCCTTACCATTTCAAATTATTTTTTGATCAGGTGTTTTATACACCTTTCCTAAGACAAATATGGACATGGCTGGGGCTTGTTCCTGCAACAAAGAAAAATTTTGTTTCGTACTTGGAAGCTGGTTATAGTTGCATCGTAGTGCCAGGTGGTGTCAGGGAGATTGTTTATATGGATCATGATTCTGAGGTCTGTTTTTGTACCTTGCAGCCATTCGTGTTTTTATATTGTAATCCATATTTTCTGAACTGCTGTTAGATGACTTGTTCGCATTGTTTATTAGGATTGTCTGAAACCTATCATTATACATTCTAAGATTGATGATTAATTAAAAAGCACTGAGCAGTGTCTTCGGATATTGGAGTCTTTGTCGGTACAATGCTCTATGCTTTCATGTTACATGTAGCGAGCAATTACTTTAGAGGAATTATAGGCTCCATGACCCAAGTCTTTTCACAGCATACACAGGTTTTCAATTATGACAAGTTGAGGCCTTGGTAAGGGGTCATTGGACCTGACTCAAAAACTAATGGTTTTGTGTATAAAAATTAAACCCATGGGGCAGGTCTGGGTCCAAAAGTTCGACCTGAATTACTAAATGGGTGGTCTCCTCTCAGAATCAACCCGACCCGACCTGACCTAGACCCAATTTTTAAATGGGTCCAATGTGGTCATACTAAAAACCCAACCTGGACCTAACCCAGAGCTAGACTCAAGAAAAAGTAGTTAATTAGTTTGGTGGGTTTTTGGTTTTCTTTTGGGCTAGACCCAGGCCTAGACCCAAGAAAAAGTAGTTTATTACATAATGCTGGTTTTTTGCTTTCTTTTGGATTAGACTATAGCAATAGTTCACCACCTTTTTTTCTAAAACATGGTTACCCATCCGCTACTTGTGACTATCCAGACGATGCAAGATGGAGAAAATACCAAAAATCACACTAACTGAACTCCCTTGACTATTTGATTTTTACTTGCTGAATTTGAACTGAAGGCCCTTTTGTTTCTTCACCATCAAGATTGATAGCCACCAACAATTGGACTCAATTGTAATTTATATTCCCGACCCATGAGATAAGTGGTTCGGGTATTATTTTCCTTCAACCCAACCCAAATTTTAATGGGTTGGTTCTGAGTCCAAAATTCTGACCCTATTCTTAAGTCCAGGCCCCCCCTCGACCCGACCTGTTTGCATCCCTAGCCATGTTTCAGTAATTGAGACCATTGGTCTGTTGCATCCCATCATGGATGGACTGTGCTTCAAAATCTCCTCAGTAGGGTGATCATAACCTTTTGATTTGTGGCTAATAGATGGCTTAGAAGAGAGACATTAAGGGTCAACTATGCATGGTGGGTTACAACAGACCGATGGTCTGGATTACCAAACCCTAGGCCCCACTTGTCAGAATTGAAAACCAACGTATACCACACCACAGAAAGCCTCGAATTGGATTCCTATGATTCTTCTTACTTTTAAGTATCTGAATTTCTTTTTTCGCTACAAAAGTATCATTGAAATGGATTTTTACTTGTTTTCAAAACTAGTCTTTATTTGGCCATTGACCAAGATGAACATATAGCATCATTCCAAAAAAAAAAAAAAAAAAAGATGTGTAAAACCTTTAACTCGGATATGACATGATGCCATCATACAAGTAATTTCGAGAATGTATCAGAAGTTTACGTTAATTTTGAGATGACTGAAAGGTTGATTCTTCTTAGTAATCCAATTTAATTTGGCAGAAAACCACCAAAGAATTAAAGAACAGACTGCTCGATAGAATAACATGACCAGGCTGTAATTTCAGCAAGACTCTAATAGAAATTGAATTAATAAGAAGAAAAAAGAATGAGCTTACTCTAGCAATAGTGATTATGAAATTTTCCTTGTGGACTGCCAAGAAGCTAATTCCTGTCACTCTCATTGATGCTGATTCTCGTCATGCAGTTCATGTCATGGTCATATGCCAGGTTGAAAACTCAATAGGGTCAACTCAGTAGGCTTCTCCTTTTTACCTATTCAAGAAACATAGTACGGCGTGCTCATAGTTTTGAATATATAATTGATCAGAAGGACAAACTGTATAATTCTGTCTCGCTTCTTCTAAAACTGTCATGCCACAAACTACCACGCTGTGATTTTTCCACGTGTCTGACATGCACATCTGATTCACATTCAGCACATCAAATTTCTCCAAAAACGAAGTGTACTTGTTAAGCCAGACCCAACAACTGCTCCCATGGTTTCTCTGTTTTTTTTTCCCTGTGAGTGTGTATAGTTGTGCGAACTTGCCAAAATTGCAATACACTTGTGTTGTGGTACTGATGTTTTCCTATAAGTTCCCAACCAAGGACCTTTTATGCCCCCTTCTCCAAAGGTGCCTGAACTCGCTTCACCCCAGGCCCCACTACATACTCTATGGCCCAACAAAACGAAAGTTCTTACTAGTATATTTATGGTGTTTCGGTTGGAACTAGACTCACGGATGATTTTTATTTGTTTAAATTCGAATTTCCTTTATTGCTTTCATCTGTACTTCTCACTATTCATGACTTTCCTTTTTTGTAGGTTGCCTTCCTCAAAGCAAGAAAAGGATTTGTGCGCATAGCCATAGAGATGGGCAGACCTCTGGTTCCAGTTTTCTGCTTTGGTCAGGTATTATTAATTTGTTCCAGTTTTCTGCTTTGATCAGGTATTATTAATTTTTAAAGCAATCATGAATGCAGGGAGAGTTGTTTCAACGTGTGCATTTATGCATCTAGCTAAGTCCCCCGGGACATCTCTATAGCCAATGTTATCACAATCGTTATCGTATCGTGTATCATAATCAAGAATAAATCATCTCTCTCAAAAAAAAAAAAAAAAGAATAAATCATCTTGCATTGTGCATCGTATCGTAAATCATTAGACTTTTTCGATTTTCTAGAAAAATATCATAAAAAAAAATTTGTAAATAAATTAGATAAAAAAAAACACAAATAATCCATTTTCTCATGAATATGCACCAAAAAATAATACTAATCATGATATTATCATGTAATCAAATGTATACAGTGTATTTGTATGTGTGTAAATGTGTCTTTTGCCCTTGTACATGTATTCATCTGTATAATTCAAAAAGAAAAACCTTTTACCCGTTTCATGTATTCGTTTCCATAATTTAAAAAGGAAACAAAATGTCTGGCCTGGCCTTAGCATTATTCTTGACCCTCGCTCTGGTCATCTAAGTCAGCACCATCATCCCCACCATCACTAATATTAATATCAATGATAGCACTAGCATCATCTTCTTCTTCAGAATTTAATATCGAAACAAATTCATCTTTTTGCTCGTCTCCCACGTTTGCTTTTCCTTTTTCTACAACTTACAAAATAGTTTACGCTTATCAAGTTTAGCATAACAACACCATCTGAATCGTACAATTCGTAATCATGAATTGTATGATTCAGATAACAATGTCTGTAGCTCATGATTTGCATCTCCAAGATTCCTATTTCTTGCATCTAGTTATTAAATATTTAAGCAGATAAGGATATATGTAAACCTTTTTTTAGTAACCATGCACCCATTTTTGTGGGTGGCTCAATCCAAAAGAGTCAACCCATTCCGATCCCAGAAATCTCCTTGAAGTAATTTTAAAAGTATAATTAAAAAAAGGAAAAAAGGAAAGAATAAAAGAAATATGAAGAAAGAAAAGGATTGAATAAGCAAACCTTGTTTGTCATTGTGGGTGGGGCATCTGGTTTCTCAGGTAAGGTCACAAGTTCAATTATCTTCAGATAAAAATGGATTTTCTCAAGAAAAAAGTTGACCACAAACTGATTTGGTTTTTTAGTGACTTGGACCATTTCTATAGATGCTATCCTAAAATAGTGCAAACAACGAAGTTCACTTGGTATCAATGGAGAAAGTAATAAATTATTGGGTGATGCGCAATTTGAAACTAGAACGAGCCTAACTGAGGAAGAATTAGCCCTAATGGATTTGGTCTCTAGGGGTGCGAAATCGATATATGTATATTTATGGCATAAATACACATCTGCATGTGTCAAGACTCAAGTGTGTATCTACTCAAGTGTGCAATATTACATCCATCTACGTGCTTGCCTGTATCTACCGTTATGGGTCATTTTTTCCATAACGGTCGTTACAACCATGTAACGCTGCGTAAAGGCTGCCACCGTTACCGTACATAATGCTCATTATGGTACGCCATGATGGATATTCTGCAAACCAAAAATTTCCCCGAATGGAAGACCCTACCCTCTTATTGTGGACCTTTTTTCAATTGAATGTGGATTGTTGCTGTATTTCTCTTCTTAACGGTCGATTTGCAGGGTACAAATTGAAAGGTTGGGTCAAGATTAATTCACCTTCATCATCTAATGTCCCAACAAATTAGGGTCAGCTATATGAATTCTTTTTCCACTATTGTTTGATTCATGTTGGGAAGTTTTGGCATAAGTTTGACAACGGCTGCCAATGTGACATAGCCCTCCTTTATCTGGGCTAGTGACCGGCAATGAGAGTATAAAACCCCCATAGGCGCAATATAATAGACTATTACATAAGTTGATTACAATCAAGTGCTACCTAATAGTCTATTACATAGGTTGATTACAATCAATACAATCTTGATTGCAGTCAAGATTAATTCTTAAAAAAAAAGAGGTTAGAGTCAAGGTTCGAAAAATCATTTGAACTTATCCTATTACCTAATGAGTTTATTGGGATACACGTTCTCTAATCCCTATGCAATATATTACATACTATCAATTTTTATATCATCATCATCTAAGCTAAAGTTGTACACGAGCCGAATCGAATCGAGCTTGGCCCGGCTCGGCTCGACCGGCAAATTGGTTGGGCTCGAGCTCGGCTTGGTCATCGAGCCCAACTAGGCAGCTCAGCTTGGTTTGGACGAGCTTTCGAGCCTAAATTCGAGCTCAGACAGGGTCGAGGGAGGTTGGTTGGACGAACACGGGGATCCAGTCGGTTGTTAGACAGGGGTTCCGTTCAACTGGGCATTGGCTAGCCGAGAGAGAGAGAGAGAGAGAGAGAGAGAGAGAGAGGAGCAGGAGCAACCGAGCAGGTCAGGCTGCGAGTCTGCCTATGGGAAGAACAGATGAGGGAGAGAGGAATGGAGCTGGATAAGAGGGAGTAGAGTATGGTCGGTCTGTTGAGCGACGAGGGTTTATGCTCTGGGGGCAGCCGTGGGACAGACACTCAAATGAAAAAACCAAAAAGTGATTAGGGCGCTCGAATGAAATATAAGTTATATTATATTTAAAAACAAAAACAAACCGAGCCTGGTTTGAGCCGATTCGAGCCTAGTTTGAGCCGAGCCGAATCGAGCTCGAGCTTGGCTCAAATTTTCAACGAGCCCAAAAAATAGGCTCAGCTTGGCTTGATCCACCTTACGAGCCAAGCCGAACCAAGCTTTTTCGAGCCGAGCCGAGCAAGCTATTCAAGCTGGCTTGGTTTGTGTATAGCTCTAATCTAAGCCTTACCCAAACTAATTGGGATCGGTTACATGAATCCTGTTTTGCCACTCCACTCTGTCAATGGCCATAACTTAAGTTAGACCATAGGTTATCAAGACTTTTCTTACGACCTTTTGGGCCTTCCATTTGTCCTTTTAGAGCCTTCAACTTGCACCAACTCACTCTCCCAACCTGCATAGTTCTTGGTCTTTGTTGCACATGACAAACCATCTAAGTCTAATTTCCCTCAACTTGTTACCTATTAGCGCTCCTCCTAAATTCCCTTGAATCCTCATTTCAGCTACACTCATCCTATGGACATGTTGTTCTTCAATTGCCTAACATCTTGTCCCATCAAGTATGGCTGGTCTTATAGGCATCCACTTCCCTTTCAATTTGAGTGGTACACAACGATCACATAAAAATCCAAAGGCACATCACCATTTCTTCCACCCTGCTTGAATTCTATGGGCGACATCCTTCTCAATCTCTCCACTCTCATGAATTATCGATCTAAGATACCAACAGTGGTCATTTTGGGAAACTTGTTAGTCAACAAGCTTTACTAATTCCTTGTTCCCACTGCTATTGTTACTATAATTGTACTCCATATATTCCGTTTTAGTCCGACTAGATTCTAAAGCACCTCTTCATAAATCTAGTTCTGTATTTACGCCCTTCATCTTGTCAATCAAAACTATGTCTTTTGCCAACAATATACACCATGGGATCTTTTCCTACAAATGCCATGTTAACTCATACACAACCAATGCGAAAAGGTATGGGATGAATTCCGACCCTTGGTGCATTTAACTTATAGTAATTGGGAACTCACTTGTCTCTCCACTAGTAGTCCTCACTTCGTTATTGTTCTCTCATACATATCCTTA
>PVNU02003250.1:0-78184 GCA_003013855.2 Liriodendron chinense
ATCAATCTCTCCATCGGCTGTACGCTTGATCTTATATACCCATTTGACACCAATAGTTCTTTGGCCTTGAGGAAGTATAGTCAGCTCCCAAGTGTCATTCTTCTCAATGGCATGAATTTCTTCTTTCATGAAAATTCTCCAGCATTCTTCCTTTATAGCATCCTGGAATGTAAGGGGCTCATGATCTGCGTATAGGCAGAAAAGATTGGCTTCTTTGTTTGCCATAGATTTCTTCTAAACTCCTCATTTTGATAGGAGTCATGGATGAGGATAAACGGCTGAACTTTGAGCTGATGAGGTACTTCCTGGAGAGATGAAATGTCCTTCTGGACATCTGCGAATTGAAGATGTGGCCGGAGAGGGTGTTGCGTTATCTGCTCCTGACTTTCAAGTTTTTCTTCTTGTTCTTCTACCTCGAACCACTTTTCTTTGGCAGTTTCTTCTTCATTCCATTTCCACATATCTTCCTCGTTGAAGATCACATCTCTACTTACCACTACTTTGTTAGTTAGTGGATTGTAGAGTTTGTAAGCTTTGGATTCTTCACTGTATCCAATGAAGATGCACTTCTCGCCACGATCATCGAGCTTCTTTCTTTTCGCCTTTGGTACTTGAGCGTATGCAACACACCCAAAGATTCTTAGGTGAGCCACACTTGGTTTGTAGCCATCCATGCTTCCTGTGGTGTCATGTTCTTGACACTTTTCGTAGGGCACCGATTGAGTAGATAGGCAGTACAAGCAACTGCCTCGGCCCAGAAATTCTTTGGCAGTCCTTTTTCTTTCAACATCGTCCTCGTTATGTCAAGAATAGTGCGATTTTTTCTTTCTGCTATGCCATTCTGTTGTGGTGTGTAGGCTGCTGTAAACTGCTGCTTGATGCCTTGTTCCCCGCAATAGTCTCTAAATGCATTTGAGGTGTACTCTCCACCTCTGTCAGATCTGAGTACTTTGATCTTGTAGCCACTTTCAACTTCAACTGAGCTTTGAAATTTTTGAAGATAGTGAAAGCAGTAGCTTTCTCTTTGAGATAGTACACCCATAACTTTCTGCTGGAAAATCATCAATGAAGGTAATAAAGTAGTTATTACCTCCAAGAGAGGGTGTCTCTAATGGTCCACAAATGTCTGTGTGAACCACTGTAAGGGGCTCTTTTGCTCTTCGTGACACTCACTTGGGAATGAGTTTCTTTGTTGCTTGCCAAGTGTGCACGCCTCACACACATGTTTTGGAGCTTCAATGGCTGGCAAGCCATGTACCATGTTTGATGAAGATAATAGCTTTAGGCCACTGAAATGAAGATGCCCAAAGCGAAGATGCCATTTCCACGATTCATTCTTACAAGACTATAGAGGCACTTCTCAAGTCTTGTGTTGATATGGAGCGGGAACATACGATTCTTTGCCATTTGACTTGTGCGATAAGTCTCCCATGCGCATCTCTCAAAGAAAGATTGAAGTTCTCCATGTGTATGACATACCCCTTTTCAAGGAGTTGGCCGATGTGAGTATGTTACTTTTCATGTTGGGTACATAATACACATTGGAGATGTAATTTGGTGCGCCATTCTTTTGATAAATTTTGATTTTTCCTTTACCTTTCACGGGTACCTTTGATGAGTCACCAAAACTCACATTACCATGAACATCTTCTGTGAGTTCCACAAAAAGTTCTTTGTTGCCGCACATATGGTTGCTTGCACCAGTGTCGAGATACCATATGTCTGGTCGATCACACGCCTTTTCTTGTGCAAGAAAAAGTGTGAAGTTCTCATTTTCATGGTGTGATGCTTTAGCATAGTTGGATCGTTCATCGTGATCTACTTTGCTCCAACAATCAGAAGCATAGTGGCCGATCTTGCCACAATTGTAGCATTGAACATTTCTTGTATTTCCACGACTACGCATGGATCTGCCTCTACTAGTTCCTCTTCCACGGAAATTGGTATGGTTTTTGTTGATTTTGTGCATGGCTTTGATGATATCCACGCCTTTCGCCTCTTGCACGATTGCTATCGGTGCGGCCACCGCGTTGAAAATTTCCACGGCCTATCTTCTGTTCATTTAGAGTCAACCTTGACTCCAATGCTTGCTCCAAAGCCATGGAACCAGTAGTCTTTTGCATTCGTTGCTCATGAACTTGCAACGATTCTATCAACTCTTCAATGGAAGCTTTTCAAGATCCTTTGATTCTTCAATGGCCACAACCACATGTTCAAACTTGGTTGTGAGGGATCGAAGCACCTTTTCGATGACCCGAATGTCTTCGATCTTTTCACCATTTCTTTTCAAATTATTAACGACTACAAGTAATCTTGAGAAGTAGTCGGAAATGCACTCACCTTCCTTCATGTGTGCGACCTCAAACTCGGCTCTATGAGCTTGTAGGCGAACCCGTTTCACATGATCAACGCCTTTGAAAATGGTGCTAAGGATCTCCCATGCTTGTTTGCTAGACATCGCTTCGGCGATTTTTTCAAAGGTTGAATCATCCATCCCTTGATAGAGAATGAATAAAGCCTTCTTGTCTTTCTTCCTTTGATCTTTAAGAGCGGCCTTTTGCTCGGTGCTGTAGGCAGCTTCTTGCTCCGTAGTGGGTTCTACATACCCATCGGTGACGATCTCCCATAGATCTTGTGACCCGAACAACGCCTTCATCTGGATGCACCAATTTTCATAGTTGTCCTTTGATAACCTTGGAATCTGCGGCTGGATTGTGGTGGCCATCTTTTCATGACCAAGGCTCTGATACCAGTTTGTTGGTGGATATTGATGTTGGCTTTGCTAAGCCCTTAGAGAAATGTGTGCGCAAATTGGTGGCCTAACAGGATCTGTACAGTTGGTTGGCTATACTAAGCCTGGAACCAAGACAAACACAAAGAAAGAAAGACACAACTCTTTTCAAAGAAAATACTTCTTATTGCATTACAATGCTTTCTTGCCTCTACTTGCTCTTCTAGCTCTTCTTGCTCTCACTCACTCTCTTTTTCTCATACTTACAAATGGCTCATGCCACCTTCTTTTATAGTGCTTTGAAAAACACTTAACTCCTAAGTCTCTTGGCCTTTAAGACTCTTAGCCTCCAAGACTCTTAACTCTTAAGTCCCTTAGCCTCTAAGACTCTTAACTCTTAAGTCCCTTAGCCTCTAAGACTCTTAGCTCTTAAGTAAAAATTGGTTTTGTTTACATATTCCAACAGGAAACACCCAAGTAATTGAGCTGAGACAAACCGCTTTACACACTCCTACAATATTCTCCATCGATATGGCTCGAGTTGATGAGAGCTTTCCTGAGGATTACCATCTACTTTTGGACTTGTTAATCCTTTGCCCTGAAACTGCTTGGTACTTCTAGATAAATTCATTCGCTACTTTTTGCAATTTGATGCTTCTGTTTACAAAAAGAATGGTGTCGTCTGCGTACAATAAATGGGAGATGATAGGGCACCTGCTATTAACCTTATAAGGGTTGCAAAAGCCTCTCTCTTGTAGCAGTCTAAATCCTTTACTGAAAGCTTCCTCCATTATAATGAATTGGCCTGACGAGATTGGATCTCCTTGATGTGGACCCCTCGAAGCTTTGAAGTAGCTGCAAGCCTCCCCATTGATTATAACTGAAAACCATGAGTTAGCCCAAAACCTCTCCACCGGATCTATCCAACCCTAACAGAAGCCGAATTTCCTGATCAGAACTTTTAGAAAATTTCAATCTACCCAATTGTACGCTTTTTCCATATCGCATTTTAGCACTACTTGTTGCCGCGAGTAGATCTACTGACATCTCTAAAGAGTTCTTGAGTCGGCGCAATATTTTCTGTTATGGAGCGACCTTGAACAAATGAACTTTTTCCTAGGGACATAAACCTGGGGAGAATCACACTTAATCTGTTTGTCGTCACTTTTGACATAATCTTAACAGACAATTGCAAAGGCTTATCAGATGGACGACTGAAAACTTATTTGGGTTGGTGCCTTTTGGAATGAGTGCGATAAGCGTCGATGTAAATGCCCGAGGAATTTGGCCTCCTTTAAATAAGTGTCTCACTGCGTCCAGGACGTCAGATCTCACAAAATCCCAGCATTTGAAAAAGAATGCTCCAAAAAAACCGTTAAGGACCTAGGCTGGAGGTGGCAATGGGTCGGGTCGGGTCGTTTCGACCTCAACCCTAACCCAACCCAAATTGAATTTGGGTCGGATTTTCCCAACCCTTACCCAACCCAAATTAAACCGGGTCGGGATCGGGTTGACCCGCATTTTAATGATCAACTAACCAATTTGTAGATTGGATTGAAATTATATCTTATTTCAAGCCCTAATTTGAATCAAAATACTAAGAATTCCCCATGAAAGATTCACCTAATAGAGGAATTTTACTAAATCAATTCACAACTAGACTCAAATCATCAGCTACCAATGCCTGCCCAATATTGCTCATGAATCTGACATGAATATTCATGGATTAGACTTCACCTCAAACTGGACTCAATGAGTTTTGTCGAGTCAACTCAGCATAAGTTACAACTAGTTTCAACCAGATTGAACTTCATGAGCAAGGATATCTGATCATGATCAATCCTAAATAGTTGAACTAAATCAGACATTCTTCAGATCATGAACTGCTTATATAAACTAATATGAACTAGGTATAGAACGAGTTCGACTCGGTTTACTACTCGTAGCAGACCGGGTCGATCATAGATCTAATAGAAAGATGAAATGGATGATTATCTTACCTATACCTCAGCAGCAAGAACTCTATGAATGCATCCCAGCAATGACTAAGCAGCAACAACACCACCTGAGAAGAAGACCTAACCTCCAATGGTGAAAACTCAACCATTGGTTTTCGTTCAATCCGACAGCTATGGATATAGTAGAATCATTTCGAGGAGCTTAGAAAACTCTGAGATTTCAGCTCCAACCCCTTTTAACGAACGTGTTTATATGGTTAGCATGAGTTAAGGGTTTCTAGATGCAAGAATAGAGAAAAATGGAAGAAAAATCCTATTTATATGATGGCATTCTCAACCCTAATTTGGGCGAACATCAATGGATGACTAGGATAGCTTGCAACTAAGGGTTATGAATGGTTAAGATTTGCTCGAATGAATTGTCACGGATCAAGGTTAATAGGGAAAGAAACAGAGGTGAGAGAAAAAGAAAATGGAATATTTTCATTTTCGACCCGCCACCTGCACAACGTAACTTATATGCGAAATAATGATTACACACATGAGCTTCACACCTGATATCAATTAGATTCTAGTTAAAAATGATGCTAGAAACTGATAGACAGTTTGGATCGCGCCAAGGTGGGGCCGCATTGGTCTCAATGGTCAGGCTTTGAAGGGCTTAGAAACACATAATCAGCTATCTACTGCCACTTTTGGCTTCTAACCATGTACACCATACAACAATACCTTCAATGAAACACTAGGGGTTTGCTAGATTCCCATGTCCGAACCATATGAACGGATTGGATCAGCCAAACTGTTGTTCAAAAGTGGGCCACACGATCTTAAAAATGAACAGCGTCCGTTTGAGACATTTCAATGAAAATGGAGGGAGAGAAGATTCTCTCGGTTGTGGTTTTGACCGGGTCAACATATGTTGACTGATCCACCCAATTCGGTGCATGTACAACATGTGCACCAATTGTTAGTGAACACTCATCAACAAAAATGGGGCCCACTTTCGTCAAAAGTGAAATCCACTCTGTCCATCATCCAGTAGGGTGTGTGAGAAAAAAAAATTATGTATTATTTAACTAATAAGAAAATCAACACATAATAGTCAAATTAACCCTTATATGATTCAGGTTGAGTCGGGTCGGGTCACCTTTAACCCTAACCCGACCCATAAAAATTCAGGTCGAGTTGGGTCGAGTTTGATGTGACCATAAATATTACATTTTTAGGCCCCATTCCGATCATCGTTAGGCAAAATCAAGAAAATACTTAGATTTAGTGTAGGAAATGTGTTCAATGGTTGGATCGCTCTATAACTTATAAACTATGCTTAAATAGTGATTTTTCATGTTTTACAAGTTGTTGGCAGGCCACTTGTGTCTAGGAAGGTTTAGGATGATGAGAGAAGGGCTAAAGAGACTTCCTATAAGATTGGATTGAGGTTAGATGGCTTGGATCGATGGATTGACCGTGACGATTGATTGAAGATGAATGGTTCATAGAGGTTTTCAATTCAAAATGGGCAGCGCACGATGTCAATTGTGCGGCCCACTTTTGGACCACTTTTTTATGCAATTTGAGAAAACATCCATTCACTCTGATTATCATCAAATTATCTAAAAAATAACACTGTTTCATGCCGATCGAAGTTCTGGATTGATTATAGTGACCCAATGAACACAAATTGTCTATTTAGCACCAAATTAGCATTCAAATCCAGTCCAGTGGTCCAGCAATGCTTAAATGAAGAATCCAAGCTATTCATCTGGAACAGAATCAAATTTTCTACAAAACCTAACTAGAATCAGGTCAATCGGATGTATAGATTGGTTGCAGCGTCGAAAATAAGTCGAAGTATTCTAGAAAGTTCCACTGCATGAATCAGAAAATGGTCCAGATTACGAGTTATGTGCACCAAAATTCTAGAATGAATTAAGCCAATCTAGACCCTCTATCATGTAAAGGGGATATAGTTCTACTAAGGTATCAATTTTGAAACACGTTTGATGTATGTACATACCGAAGTGAAGGATGCAAGAATGACTGGTTCAAAAGGTGTTAAAACTACGAATCTGGGAGGTGGCCACTGATCTGATTATGGAGCCCACTTCAGATGTGATATTGACAATCTAACCCATCCATTATGAAGTTCACTTGACGATGAAGCCTCATATAAAATTTAGAGCAATCCGACCACTGATTTAGTAACATGAAGTGTAGAAAAATTAGTAATGTTACTTGAATCCGAACTTAACTATAAATAGATGGTTGTGAAGAGTTTTAAGGCATCTTTTCAATCCGATTTTGAAGAGAACAAGCTCTCCTCTCCCTCATAGAACCTTTTTGTCTCTCTCTTTACTTAGAACTTTAAGATTTTAGAGTTTTCTACATTGAAGATTTAAAACTTTACATTAGAGTTTGCTTGGATTTACTTTAAGAACTTGTAAGTTGGTTAGTTTTAACTTGATTTCTTTTAGTTTAATTATGTCTTCTTTTTCTTCTTTTGATTTTTCTTCTTTAATTTTGTTTATGTTCTAAACCCTTCTAGACAAGGCTAGAAGGAAAGCATATGTGGACTGTTGAGTTGATGTGTGTGATTAATTTATGTGCTGAATGATGAGAGAAATTCATTTTGTATAAATTTTATGGAACTAATCTAGAATTTTTAATTCTCATGTAAACCTTTTGCATGAGTATTGTTTAATCCTAGATTTGATCTATAAAAACCTAGATTGGAGATATTTTTAGCCTGTCACGTACATTATTTGATTAGCGATCTCAAGGATCTTTAATACTTATAATCTCTAACGATTAAGAATATGAACTTAATGATGCCCGATGGGATGAATTTCTAATCCATTGATTTCCTATGTGAATTTGTGTTCTAATTGTAATATCTTTCAGTTAGATGGACTATAGTGATCCGTTCTAGTTGAGTAATACTTTATCATACGCATTAATAAAGCATGAGATACATGTGGACCTTTGATGCCTTGGTGCTTTGATTTCTATTAATTAAACTCACTCAAAAACATTTATCCAATCTAACTCATTCATTAGTTAAATTAATTACTACTTTTATAATTTCTATTCTCTTTTGTTGATCTGAGAGTGATTCTTACATACCTCTATTTTTGCTTCTTGTGGATTCAACCTCGGATTCACTGAGTTTATTACTTGTGATCTCTTGCACTTGAGAGAACATTCAGCTATATAGTTGGATAACAACCAGGGTTAACCAAAAAATTGAATTCGGGTCAAAATTTCAAACCCTAAACTAGGAAAAACCAGGTCGGGTCGGGTTAGTGGGTCAGGTTGATTTTTGCCAGGTCTACATGGGGCCCATCCGAAGGGATAGCTTCAGCTAACACACGAACTTCTTCCAAGGAAGGTTCTGCAAGAAGCATGTCGTTATCAGCTTGTGAAACGCATGACGTAAACTATACTAAGAGGTCTCCCGCTTCCTCGCATTCTTCAGCTTGAAAGAGCATGTTGAAGTAGTTGATTGCCTCTTCTTTGATTATAGGAAGGTCAGACATTCTGTTTCCGCTGTCCAACTTGATCTCGTGGATGACGGCTTTTCTGATGCGCTCATTTACAGATTTGTGGAAAAAAGATGTGTTGCAATCTCCCTCTTCTAGCCACTTGTTGCGGGATTTCTGTTTCCAGTAGATCTCTTCCATCATCTTCAACTTGGCAAGCTTGTCTTTCGCAGAATCCACCTCATTCGGGTCAAAGGTGTTAGGATGGAGCTGAAGGTCCTCTTCAACCTGGTTCACTACTTCCTCTGCCAGCTTAATATAATGGAACAGCTGCTCTCCAAAAACCTCTTTGTTCCAGACTCTGATTGCCTGCTTTGTATATTTTAGCTTACTAATGAGGGGGTACATCGGCTGGTTCGTGTGGCTTGTCTCGGCGGAGTTCCATGCTGCTTTCACCATAGATAAGAAAGAATCATTGAGGAGCCACATTCTTTGAAATCTGAATGGCTTTGGGAAACTGGGCTGGGGAGGTGGATAGCCAGCAATAACTTGAGTAGGTGGAGTAGCCACATTCTATGAATGAATAACTTGAGTTTAGCCACAAAAGGCCACTGAATGTGTTCTATAAGGTAGTTCAGATCCAACCATTATAAGACCTAAATAATGGTTCAGAACTTATTCACAAGACCCACAAAAGAATGGTCTAGATCACATACACAGTCATGTTGGCGGTAACACCTGGAGGATTGGTTATATACACTAACACATGTTGTGTTTCAAATTGGGATGTCAACACCTGTAGTGTTTGCAATCCTTCATCTCTCATAAGGGTAGGCCGTGAAAGGATAAACATCTATAGAGATCTTCTCATTTAAAATTGTCAAGTGGAGTTCATGTAAAGCACGTAATTGTGGGGCTTGTATTGGTAACCTGGTAACAATATTACTCTAGTTCCCTGGCCATGGAGTTCGGCAAGTGGGACCCACTATAGGGTGATCAAACTGTTGATCTGGTGGGACACGGCAGGAAATAACATCCTTAATGTTGAACTGTAACTGGGCCCACGATATATAGGCAAGTCAGCAAGGCCCATACTTATTCGCAAGTTCATAATGTAGGCCTATAAGTAGGCTTAAAACCTAAACAAAAAAGGCCTGCCAGTGGGCTGCTTTCGGCCTTAACAGGCCCAACCCCAATGCCGCCACCAATGATCATTGTTATTAAAAAAAAAAAAAAAAAAAAAAAAAAATCCCGCGAGTTCCATGCCAGAACCAATGGCAGTAGATATTGAAGAGAACTGCGGTTGTAGCCGCAGTTGCTGCTGCTGCCAGAGACGACGGCGTTGATGCCGCTGAAAGCTCATGATGCAGATGCGGCACCAGGACCGCTGGCGGTTGTATATCCACTCCGTCCATCCGTTTCTCGAGCCCATTTGAGCATGGTGTTCCAAAATTCATGCAGATCAGAATCTCAGGTGGACCATACCACTGGAAGCAGGGTTGATTAGTACCTCTTCGTTAAAAATTCCAAAGAGCCCATCGTAAGGTTTTAGTAATGTTTATTTGCAATCCACCTGTTGATAATGTCAATAATATCTAGATTAAGGGAACATATAAATATCAACTTAATCCAAAACTTTTGTGGCCCACAAAAATCTTTTAATGGTCATTCATCACTGTTTCTAGTGGTACGATCCACCTGAGATTTGGATCTTCTTAGGGTTTGCTAAAACGTCCTAAAATGAGATGAAAAAAGAGATGAACGGCGTGGATATATAAAAACTACGTCAAGATGGGCCCACACGGTTAGAGTAACATAAACTGAGCTGCTCCCCGGGTAACAGCTAATCCACTCTGACATCCATCGAATCAACGGCTTGGATCACAAAATCATGGGCCCACCTACAAGCGCTGCAGGCCTCAAGACGCCCATCCACGTCTTTAGTGGGAACTCTAGTTTCAAATCTAGCAAAAATAAAGCTGATGCCTGGTTTGGTGCTCGCTCCGCGTGTTGGAAGTCAACCTCCAGGTTCAACCTCGGCTCTCGTGAATTTTAAACCATACCGAGTCGCAGACAAACCAAATGCAAATTCCCATTCTGAATTCCAGATGGCCCACCTATATATAAACCTTCCACACTCCCATCTTTCCCTCATCAAAATCTTCAAACCTCATATCTTCTCTAAACAAAAACCCCACATCAAAACCAATCTCTTGTTCCTTGCAAGACATGAGTCCCACTAGAATATTACCAATCACATTCATCATTTTTATCTTCTTAATCTCTAGCTTTGGGCCCCTCGGTGCATCAAGACCATTCGATGGAGAGTGGGGATCGAAGAATGGGATCTTCATGATACAGGTTCTCCAGAAAGGCCCTGTGACACCGTCCGGACCTTCGGGGTGCACCAATGGGTCTGACGACGTGGTCGTAGCTGCCCACTTACCGTAAAGAACTATGCAGTCAATGTCCGCACACGTTTCACCAACTACATCTCATGACGCTGTCATCATTGATTTGAGACACACGGATGCCGCTGATAGCGAAATGGGCCATCAAGAACAAGGGTCACGATGATTTTCATTCATGACTACTTGGGTGCATCTATCCAAGACCAACAACATAAAAAAAAAAACTGACCTTTCGCTGCCCAAGCTTCTGTGTAGTGTGAAAGTTTGTAATTACATATACGATGATGATACCTCATTCCATGCATTTATGTATATGTTTCCAAAAAAAAAAATGTATTTATGTAAATCTAAAAGATGTTATTTTTGTGTACATGTTTGGACTGTTGATCATTTTATATTAACCATCAGTTTCTTTTATCATGATTGGACTGAAAAATCCATAAGGTGTTAGTGAAACCCAATACCCAGCCACTCTTCCTTCTCCTTTACCTTCCCTATGTTTCTTTATTTATTAAAATGTAAAGGCTGCAAGGGTTTTCGTTGCCATGACTGCTCCGGATAGTGGCAGTCATGACGGCTGCCATGGTTGTTGTCAGTGGTGGCAGCACACACACACACACAGAGAGAGAGAGAGAGAGAGAGAGAGAGATAGCTATTGCCATTGCTAGTGATGGATGCGCCATTTGCCACTGTTGTTGCTCATCGAAGATAAAAGGTAAGAGAGATTTAAAGAGCCTGATGGTCAGTTGTGGCCGCAATTGTCACCACGCCTGCTGCTACTGGCAATGGTAACTACTACTAGTGTTATGGTCATAGTCGGCAGCCCCTTCTCCCTTTTTTTTTTTTTCTCATTCTCTAATCTTGTTTAACCCTTTATTTATTATTTTTAATTTATCATCCTTTCTCCTTTCCAATAGGTTTTCTCATTTGATAGGTAGCCCTGGCTACTTTAACATGATGGTGGCCATGGGTAGCCATGGCTACCTTCATCGCATTATTAGGGTTTTGATTTGAAAAGGCACAATATGATGATTGATATATTTTATTAAGAAAGGCATAATCACAAAATTTTAGATACAGTGGGAAAAAGGAACATACTTCAAGTTTTGTCTAATAAAATTTGTGACACATCGTAAAATGCTCTTATAGCATTGTTCACCAGCTTAGCTAGTGATGTAGAACAAGAACCCCCGATGAAGGGCGTGGATCAAGCACATTTCTATCACACATGGACCAAAAAAAGATCAAGGAAAAGTTGGCAAGATTGACAATTTTTGCATGGATGGATCAAAAGATGGTGGATCGTAAATCGGTTGTAACTTTTGATCCGGAAGGAGTTATGCGACGCACAGCATATGGATTCCAACTAAAATTTCATTTTGGGGTGAACCAACCCACTATAGTGGGTCGTGTTCATCCGTTGTGTCAGAAAACGCGCGGTTACAACAGAAAAATGGGGTTTTAGAAAAAACCTGCTATTTTTAATAATTCTGAATTTTAGTTTGTTCAATTTTTCCTTATCTAAGAGTTTTAGTTGTAGTTGGAGTCTAATACTCCTTCATAGGGTTTAATTTATTATTTAAAGCACTGTAGGACCTTCATCAGGGGGTTCTTATCCAACATTAGCTCACTAGATACCTGAGTTAATGGAAAATACATAACCAATGGAACCCAGGTTCCATCTAAAGTTTCTATGGTTAGCACTAGGGAACTCGATAGGTGTTGGACCCACAGTACCTCACAGACCATTGATTTGGTCAGATCGGTCCATTTTTCATACTCATTTAGGACTGTTTGGATTCAATGAAATGGCAGGAAAGGAAATAGAGTCTTCAAAAACCCTCTTTTCACCATTTGTAAGGATGGAAAAATCAAATCCTTATGCATCAAAATTTCCCTCAAAATCGGACTTTTATATTCTTACCAATCTCGTCACACAGGACATTTCCTCTCCTATAGTTTCTCATTGCTCAAACTTGGTAAAGAGAAAAGTTTTGATACTATAGCAAAGTATATGGTAGATGTATCAAGAACAGTAACCTAAAAATAAATATTTGGAAATATTGGTTCTGGCTTAGATGTATCATGAACTAAGTATTAATTATTGGAGAATCTAACCAACAGATTGGTGGAAATTTATTGGACGATTAAAAATGAAAAATGTTTAATGGTCCTATTCCAGCAAACAAGTGTCCACAAATGAGAGGTTAGGATTGTTCAGCCAATTTGACTTTTGAATTGTGACATAGAGATAATGGCTTCTAAAGTCTAGTTAGCTTAATTTAACAATGGTTCTCCATTCTCGTAGGAGCAGGAATAATCTTTCTACCATTTTTAACAAAAATAAAAATATTATTCCAACCTCTATACGTAGAATCAACATGATATTACCATGTCGATCAAGTAACATGTGAAAAACGTCTATATCGACTACATCATACATTACTTCATCCTTATAATATTTACTAATGGAGAAGGAAATGTAACATTGTTTAGTTACCTTTGCTTCGCTGACTTCTTTGATCCATTGAATCATACCACGTAGAGGAGGTGGTGTTCTTCCTCTACTCATCTTACACCCCTTCCTTGCGTTAGTTGGGATTAGAGTGAGGCTTTTCCTCGGTTCGATGACATATAACAATAGTGCAGGCAACAATCCTATAGACAATGTTCTAGGGAACAATCATATAATAATGACAGCGTTTATAGCTTTTCAGTGGGAGAATTTGCAAGCCATATAAGGATTGCAAGTAGAGGTCGACCGTTTGACAAAAGCCTTAATTATGACAACCCACGTCCATAATGATGAGTAACATGAGATTAGCAATAGATCTCGTGATCATCATCTTCGTGTTACGACACTAGTGATGAATCGCATGCCACCACCCGATAATGGTGAATCATAGGCCACCACTCTGAACGTGCGAAAGTTATTGTACATGACGAAAGAGGAGATAGATCTACAATGATACAACATCTTTCGAACGAGGTGCATTATGAACTAAATGGTTTGTGGTGTGATCATAGATTGCAGAAGCAGTGAGAATCTTGCATCTAAAACTATGATGAAAAAGCTACAACTAAATACAAAAAAATAACCCTCTCAGTATATGATTAAATAGATCAATGAGGTAAGCAAAATAAAGATAATTGAACAATGTGATATTTCATTCTCTATTGGTAATTATAAGGATGAAGTAATATGTAACGTAGTCGACATAAGCATTTATCACATGTTATTTGGTAGACCATGGCAGCATGATGTTGAGGCCATGTATAGAGACTGAGATAATATTTTTATTTTTGTTAAGAGATGGTAGAAAGATTATCCTTTGCCCTTATGAGAACAGAGAAACAATTCAAGACTTCTTAAGTGGAGGGACAGTCTCTCGTAAACGAACAGGATTTGTTTAAAAATCTAAGAAAATGGGAGAGATCAATGCATTAGTTGAAAATGGAAAAGGAATAGAACCAACGAACATCTCAAAGAAGTTGAAACCACTATTGCGGAAGTTTAAGAAAATTATACCCAATAAACTTCCCAATAAATTGTCCCAATATAGGATATTGCTCTTGCTCAAGCGGAATCCACCTTTAACAACATATAAAATTGATCCACTAATAAGTTTCCATTCGAAGTTATGTATGGTTATATTCCCAAATATATACTTGACTTGATCCCTTTGCCTAAGTTACCAGGTATGAGTGTCGCGGTAGAAAACATGGTGGACCGGATTATAACAATGCATGCCAATATTGTAAAAAAAAAAAAAGTTACAAAAGTATAATGTCAAATACAAGAAAGAGACCGATAAACAGTGTCAAAAAGTGTTTGAAGTGGGTGATAACACTCTAGTTCACTTGTATAAGAAGAGATTTTTTATCGAGATATATGATAAATTGAGGAATAAGAAAATCAACCATATTCTAATCCTAAGGAAAATTAATGATAACACCTATATTGTTAATCTTCCTGAGGGCATTAAGATCTCATGGACTTTCAATGTGACAGACCTATATGAGTATCATGACCCAAGTCCGATGGATAACTCGATGACAAGTTTTTTTCCAAGTGAAGAGGCCTGATGTAGGACGTGGCACAGATACATTCCTAGCATGGCTAAACTAAAAGAAGGCCAAACGTAAGCGGATATAGTCCATCAGAAATAGACCCATTCCTACGTAAGGCATGATGTTTGAATTGAGAATCATAAAATGACATAACTTTTTATCCAAGCATCATTATGGGATGCACGCCCTATAAATCTTTATCGTAACAAGCCATCCAGGTTCAATCAACCCACAAGGTGGGACACATCAATCCATTTTGCAAGAAAATACTCACTTTCAGTTCAAAAATAAGATTTTAGAAAATTATTATTTTTAATAATTTCAGTTTTTATCTATTTCCTTATTTTTAAAGTTATAAATTTTTACCTTGCTTTTAGAATTTAAGGCCAGGTGGTTCCTCCTGTTTTAAAAATTACTTGTAATCATGCTAGGACTTTTCTAGTAAGGTTTATTTAATTTTTTAAATTTTGGTAAATTAGAATTTAGATGAGTTTCACTATTTTGGATAATTTCTACAAAAGTTAGAGTTTTATTTTTTTGTAACTATGAATTAGGATTTTATTTTTTCTTTATTACTAATGTAATTGAGAGGTGACAGACAATACACATTATTCAATAAAATACTTGAGTTTTATCTCTTTCTTCTTATGCATTCAAGAAACTACTTTATAGATTTAAGGTTTGACTACTTGAGAAAGGGACGTAGATTTCCTACTACGAAAGCCTTTCAAAGGAAGTTCCTACACTTGGATGGTAGGTGGGGCCCACCATGATATTTGTGGGAAATCCACCATGGTCATCCATTTTACGAGATCATTTTAGGACACACAATAAAAAATGAAGTGGATCCAAAACTCAAGTAGGCCATACAAGAGGGAAAAATGGGGAAAGAGTTTCCAACAATTGAAACCTTCCTGGACTCCACCTTGATGTTTGTATGCCATCCAAACCGTTTATAAGGTCATTTCCACTAGGATGAAGTGAAATCACCAAAAACTTTCCCTGATACAAAACTTTTGTACTTCAACCCATGAGCTCCTTTTTAAACTCTTGTGCGTCTACCACTGAGGCATAAGCAAGGACCCTAACATAGGTAAGTGGTGGGATGACTTTTGTTAATTAAATGTACTCTGTACATTAGAGGCAGCCATCAATGTTAAGCACTAGGATAAAAAATGAAGGTACACCATCAAGAGTGCATGTATGTATGTTGAATCTCAAGCCACTGGCAGATTTTAGTCCTTCTGAATAGGTCCTTTTCTTTTGATTTGTTCACTTCCTTTGTTTATGCTGTTAGACAGTACCGTTAGTAAATGACATAGGTGTGGTTCAGTCTTTTTTGCAGAGCCCACCAAAATACACTTGAAATTTATCAAATTAACAGAGTTAGAGGTGGTGAGCTCTCATTTTTTTCACGCGTGTGTATACGTGTGTGCGGCATAGTTGTACGCTTATCTAGACCATCCAAATCTTACATGGAATGCGTGGTGACTCTGCCACCACAGACTCGATGGAGGCAGCACGATGTGGGGCTCACTGTGATGTATTTGTGTTATCAACACCGTCCATCCATTTTTCCATATCATTTTAGGGCATAAGCCCAAAACTGAAGGATATCCAAAGATTACGTGCACCACACCAGAAGAAAGTAGGGATTGAACGCCTATTGTTTGAAAACTTCTTGAGGGCCAAAGAAGTTTTGGAACAAGCTGATATTTGTGCTGTCCCTTCATCCAGTCCGTGTGACCCTATGAACAGGTTGGATGGAAAATAAACATCACCATCAGCCTAGGTGGACATCTTAAGACATCATTATCCGAGTGTTCCCGTGGTGCGGTCCACTTGAGCTTTGGACATGCTTCAATTTTGGGCTCATGCCCTAAAATGAGCTGGAAAAACGGATGCACGGTATAGAGAAAACACATACATCACGGTGGGCCCAAAAAATCCTGCCACCATGGCCTGTGGTGGCAAAGTCACCACGCAATCTACATCCATCCAAATCGCTGACGCCTTTGTGAAACTGAACACTTAATGCGGAATAATCGGATCGTCTATGCATCGAATAATGGAGATTCTATACTGTAATCTGAAAGCCATACCTGATTGGGAAGACATTCCCGATGCCGCCGTGTTGCCGAGAAGAACTCTTGGTCTTCCGTACCTAACACCTTTAGGAGAACCTCTCAATGGGGACTAGGGTTTTCTCTTGTGTGTTGGTGAGGAGACCAAGACATATATTTATAGGAAAGAGGACCAGAGAAGCTTACCCATCACACTTCTCTCCTCTAGGGTCTCCACACCGTAGGTTTCCATATCTTTCTTAATAACCGCGCATAGGGGCCACGGTTCAAGCGTCCCGCCCCAAACCTATTTACAATAATCACAACTGTAGTGGGGCCCACTGAATCGCTCAATCTGAATAATCCAACGGTCATGATCTAAACCGATGATCATGTGTGGCCCACTTAATGGAGTCTTACAGCCTTCACTATTATATGATTCAATAGCCAAAAAAATATGCAAATGGAATGCTAAGATGATCTCTTTAATCCGTACAAATTTTGGGTTGTTCTCATCCAATTAATGTGACACCCGTCGTATCAACGGTTTGGATCACAAAAACCATATATAATGGGCCCACTAACAAGTGCGGCAGTAATCGGGACACCTATCCACGTCTTCAACGAGAACTCTAGCTTCAAATCGAGCAAAAATCAAGCTAATACCGGTTCTGGTCTTCTCTGCGCGTGTTTGCAGTCAAACTCAGGTTCAAGCTCAGCTCTCGTGAGTTTTGAACTTTACCGAGTCGAAGTCAACATAGCTCCAAATACACGTCCAAAATTCCACATGACACACCTATATATAAACCTTCCACCCTTCATCTTTCCTTCATCAAAATCTCCAAACCCCAAAATCTTCTCTAAACAAAAACCCCCACGTACCTCAAAACCAATCTCTTCTACCTTGCCAGACATGGGTCCCATTAGAATCTTACCAATAATATCCATCTTTTTTATCTTCTTGATCTCTAGCTTTGGGCCTCTCAACGCATCAAGGCCGTTGCATGGAGAGTGGGGATCGAAGAATGGGATCGTCACACTACAGGCCCTCCAGAAAGGCCCCGTGACACCATCTGGACCTTCGAAGTGCACCAATGGGTCCGGACATGGTGGTGGCAGCTGCCCACTTACGGTAAAGAACCACGCAGTCAATGTCCATGTTGCTCCACCTACCACCCATGACACTGTCATCATCCGTTTAGGGCGCACGGATGCCACCGATCGCAAAACGGGTCATCAAGATCAAGGGTCGTGATTTTCTTTATTGATGACTGCTTGGGTGCATGTATCAAAGACCAACAACATAACAAACTGACTTTTTTTCTGCTCAAACTTCTGTATGGTGTGAAAGCTTGTAAACACATACGACCGATGCTATCTCATTCCATGTATTTATGTATGTCTACATTTTTCTAAATTCTTACCATTTATTTATCTCAGGCCTATTGATTGTGAATGTGGACCGCTGATCATTATATATTAACCATTGGTGTTTTATTATCATCCGACTAGGAATATTTAAGCCCATACAGTTTTAGGGTTACCAATAATCTCTTCGATGGAAGTAACGAATGGTAAAGATCACCTGATCAGACCTGGCGGATACCCATAAAATTGCATTAGTTTACATATTTACAGCTTTGCATACTTACATACTGATATGGAAAGTTGGTACAAGATTTAATCCCTCCATCATGTGGGCCCTACCATTTAGATGATTCGTATTATGTGTTGAAACCGGTCATGCTTTTTATACCTGACTCGAAACCAACATGAGATAAACATGTTGGGTCTGAATCCTCTGAATAAATCAACGTTGTCGCTGTTGCTATCAAAGCTGCCGGAATCCTGTTAAGCATTTCATTCTATCAGTATCACCCATCATATCCACCCACTCTAAATGGGTCAGCTTATTTGGGCTGGGTTTTGGTTGGGCCAAAGCCAAGATAGCTGACCATATAAAGCAACAGATTTATTCACAAAAGGTCATAGGCAGGACAATTACAGACACTCATTCAAAAGACCTCAAACAAAAAGATAGATCGCTTATCGTAAGACAATACCCTTCCATCTCAATAATGGAGGGGGCTGCGCAAAGACTTCTGGACCACCTCTCGGGTAGCCAAATTCTGAAGACCGATTTTGTCAAGGAAGATGGGATCACAGATTTCCTATGGCAGATTAGCCAATCTAGAAAAATTCTTCTTAAATTGAGCTACACTTCCCAAACGGGCCAACCCGTCAGCCACTATATTTCCTTCCCTTGGAACATGATTGAGGTTGAACTCACCTGTGCTAATGAGTTTGATTATCCTCTCCTTCCAATACCACCATTTTCAGATTTTCTTGTTGAGATCCATGAGTGTATCAATAACCATAAGAGAGTCACTCTCAACTTCAACTTTGTCCAAGCCTTGCTGCCTACATAGGAGGATGCCGTCATACATGGCTTTTATTTCTACCTCGTTGTTCGATCCCATGCTGTAGCCCTTCGTGAATGCAAATATAATCTCTCCTTTGAAACCTCTGTAAACTCTCCCTCCTCCTGCTGCTCCTGGATTTCCCCTTGCCGAACCATCAACATTCAATTTGGCCCAACCTGCTGGCGGTTTCTACCATTTAACTGAACTCATCGCCTTTCTGTTGATGGGCATAACAGGAAGATGGTTGTAATCGATATGTAGG
This sequence comes from Liriodendron chinense, assembly GCA_003013855.2. NCBI lineage: Eukaryota > Viridiplantae > Streptophyta > Magnoliopsida > Magnoliales > Magnoliaceae > Liriodendron > Liriodendron chinense. Next base: position 19,399 of record PVNU02003250.1, read on the forward strand.
CAAGTATCCATGGAGTTCACTCCCTCACAAGGCATGGGCGGGCAGATCCAACATAGCCACCTATTAATCTTGGCAATTGTATGCACAGGTAAGCATTCCTCATATATATATAGGTTATGGGATATGCCAAAAAACAGCTTTATATGGAATACTCAGATAGGCCATACCATCTAAAACCACGTGAAGACATGCATAAAATATCTAAAAGCACTTGGTGGGTCCCACCTGAGTTTTGGATGCAACTGAAACTTGGTCTGACCCCTCATCCAAGTGGGACACACACAATGGATAGGTTGGATTAACCACATCTTGGTGGGCTCAATAAATGACCATGAAGGTTTTAATGGGAGTAGGTAACCCCTCACAACTATTGTATGTGGTGTGGCCCACCTAAGTCATGGATTGACCTGATTTTTAAGCTTATGGCCCACCATGGAATGGTGCATCTAACTAATGGGGTAGATGTTCGACATACGCACACACAAAGCTAAAGAATCACTTATTAGAGCTTGATCACCAAGCAAAGCCCACATTTTGGTGATCCACGCTGTTAATCTGATGATGATCCTCAATTTTATAGAGGATGCACAATAAATTCCTCATATCAGAAGATCCCATCCCTTCAATAATTGACCTTTTTTTTATCTTAAATATTTAAAAGCATCACGTCTAAAGTGGGTCTCATTAGATTTGTAGTTTGGACCATAAAAAAAAAGGACCCCACATGCCGGGACCCCTACATGATTAAATCATGGCTTTTGCTTTGCTATAATTAGTCTCCTTTTCAGAGACTTTAAGATCAACAAAAATGTATTGAAAAGATATTTGCTAGCATACGTCTTGCCTAAATTTAATAGAACATGTTTGGACTTTAGCTTTTGGAACCGGAGTCCCTCATAATGGCCCAAACAGTTTAAATGATGGATCACCTCAATGTGGATAAGGATACCTAGAAAAATTCTTGGATTGAAAATTTCAACGATGGATTATTAAAGATTATTTAGACTCTCCAAATTCAAACGAAATGACTCGAATGATCAAACGGGCAAATTTTCCAACATAACATTTTATTGATTATCTTCCATCAACAGTGGAGCCCCAATCATATCAATCGTTTGGATCGTTGAAGCATGATTCCTGATCTAGACGCTAGAGTCCTGATAAATCCTGTAGCAATATGTGGCTGTATATGAGTGTTTGAAATGCTCACCTGCACACCAGTTCTCATCTCACGTGAGAACTTTTTGAGAACTCATCTCACGTGATATGAACCCAAAATCAGAATGGTCCACATGATGCAGCATCCCATGAAACCCATATGACCCAAATTTTTACCCTGATCCAATATTTTGGTGGGCCATGGTAAAAGAAAACAGTTTCCTCCCTTGATTTGCCTCTCAGCCCGTGAGAGTTTTGGATTAGGTTGAAAATTGGGCCAAAAGGGGCTTCATAGGGTGCCACATCACATGGAACGTCCGGATTTTGGGCCCATGACATGTGGGTCCTAAATGAGAGCATAACTCTCTCTCTATCTCTCTCTCTCTCTCTCTCTCTCTCTCTCTCTATATATATATATATATATATATATATATATATATATATATATATATATATATATATATATATATATATATATATTGTGTGTGTGCGTGTGCTGGGGGTGGGGGTACTATGTGTTCCACCTCATGGGAACTGTGTGGGCCCCACTATGATGTGCAGCAGACATCCACACCATCGGTTAGGTGCACCATTCCGTGGTGGGCCCAGAGCCTAAAACTCAAGCCAATGCATGACTTGGGTGGGTCACACCATAGACAACAGTTAAGAGTGGGTATCCACCTATTGAAACATTTATGATAATTTATAGGGTCAACTGAGATGTGGTTGATAAATCCAACCCATCCCTCACTTAAGCAAGAGGTTATACCAAGTTTCAATCATATCCAAAACTCGGGTGGACCCCAAAAAGTGCTCTTAAGTGTTGTAGGCATGATTTTACACAATTTCAGTTGGTATGGCCCACTTGAGTTCTGAATTATAGTTATTATTGGGGTATCCCATAACCAATAGGGAACATATCTGATACACATCATAGTGGGGTCCACACAGCTCCACCTCCACCTCATGGGAACCCCCCCCCCCCCCCCCCCCCCCCCCCTATATATGGAGAGAGAGACCTAGTATCCTGCGCTCTAGTCCGCAAAGACCTTATCTACCATATTAATGTGCGATTGTATGAAGTGGGCCTCATCGTGAAGTTTAAGTGAATTCTACTCCGATCATCAAATGAATCCCCTCATTTTATCCATAGGTCCCAAAAATCACTTGGTTTTTTAGCTGAGGTGGGTCATTCAAGAATAAATAGTTTGGGAGAGGGACGCCAACCCTTGAACTAGTTAGAGGTAATATGTCTACCCTAGATTTTTTTTTTAGGGACTATCATGATGATTATATGAAATCCCCTCCAACCGTTACATGAGAGATTAAAATTTAGAATGAGAGCCCGAAACTCAGCCCTACTCGTGATTCAAGTAGGCCACACCAAGAAAACATTTGAAGGGTAGGTGTCTTCTGGTATACTATTTCTAATATTGGGGTCCACCTGAATTATGATTGGTGCTGATTTTTTCATTGTAGGCCAAAAACCAAGTCACTCACCTAATGGTCGAAGTGGATTTTGAAAATAAATGACGGTGGGCCATCTAAGATGACCACCCAGTTACATTAAATTTACCTTACCTAAGGTGATAAAGTTCCTGTTGCAATGAGGTGCTCACTGCCCTTTTCCATAGTATTAAGACATTATGGGCCCACCTTAATATATTTGTTTCATCTACACTGTCCATTCGTTCTTCCATATCATTGTTAAGGCGTAAGCCGAAAATTAAAGCATATCCAAAACTCAAGTGGACAATACCAAGGAAAACAATGAGGATAATGACATCCACCGTTGAAACCTTCCTAGGGCCCATAGTGATGTTAATTTGTTATCCAACCTGTTATTAAGGTCATATGGACATGGATTAATAGAAAAAAATAAATATCAGCTTGAACTAACACTTTTGTTGCCCTAAGGAGATTTCAACAGTACGTGTTCAATTGCTACTGTTTCCTATGACATGGTCCAATTAAGCTTGGGTATAATTCAATGTTGGGTTTATAACCTAAAATGAGCTAGAGAAACCGATGGACAGTATAGATAAACTACATACATTGTGGTGGGCCCCACAGAGTTTTGGCGCCACTGTATGGGTGGTGAGACCCTTAATATAAGTCATTAGGCATTATCTAAATTATAGCAAAGGGGGTAGTCCAATTGAGGTGGGCCCACTATCATATATGTTTGAAATCCACTCCAACCATTAAAACTCACACTAAACGTTAGGCCCAGAGTTCAAAAATCAGCCATATTCTTGATTCGAGTGAGCCATACAAAGGGAAATAATTTGGAGAGTGAGCATCCTCTTAACACTATTTGTACTCATGTGTGGCCCACCTGGATCGCAGATAGAGCTGATATTTGGACCCTATACTTAACGGAGCTAATGCATTTAACATACAGAATAAAATTGACATACACATTATGGTGGGCCGATCTGAGCCAACCAGACTTCCAGACGGTAATTCCAAACTGTAAATAACCATTTACGGCCTAGTGCACAGGATACCGGGGTGCTATATATATATATATATATATAGAGAGAGAGAGAGAGAGAGAGAGAGAGAGAGAGATGCTCAGTAGAGAGATTTTAGGGGGCTCCCACCGCCACTCGGAGGATGAGACAGACGGTCCTATCCAGTGATCTATGATAACCACCATGATGTATATGTTTTATCCATGCTGTTCATCCATTTTGAGAGATCATTTTAGGACATGGTAATAAAAAATTTAGACATATTGTAGGTTCAAGCGGACCACACCACTCAAAGCCGTGGGAATTGGAAGCTTACCTTGAAAACTTCTGGGGGGTCAGGGAAGTTTTGGATAAGTTGATACTTTATGTTTTCCCTTTATACAGGTGTACCTGGCTTTATGAATAGGTTGGATGGAAAATAAACGTCACGGTGGGCCTTTGGATGTTTTCAATGTATGAGTCCAATCCCCAATGCAAGAATGTCCGTCTTTAGCTATGTCCCGTTGGTATAGCATCCATGGTTTCTGAATTTCTAATTTAGAAACAGACATTTGTCTTAAGTCTTAACTGAGTCTGGATTAGAAAAGGAAACATCTTCCTTGATTATATATATATATATATATATATATATATATATATGTGTGTGTGTGTGTGTGTGTGTGTGTGTGTGTGTGTTTATCCAAACCGTTCATATGTTTTTCAAGATCATTTTAAGGCATAAAACCAAAAATTTCAGTAGGTCCAAATCTCATGTGGACCACACAACAGGAAACAGTAGTAATTGAATACACACCATTAAAAACTAACTGGGGGCCACAAACATTTTGGACCAAGCTTATATTTGTGTTATCTATTCGTCCAGGTCTGTTTGACCTAATCAACAGGTTGGATGGCAAACAAACATTGAAGTAGACCCTAGGAATTTTTTCATGATTCGCGTTCAATCACCACTTCTTTCTTGTGGTGGAGCCACTTAAGATTAATTTGGATCTGTCTCATTTTTTGGGCTAGTGCCCTAAAATGAGATGTTAAAATGGATGGACGGCGTGGATGTAAAGAAGCTACATCAAGATGGGACACAAAATCAGGGATCCACCAACCGTGGTGGATCCGGCTACTAACCGAGTCGGCATCCTCACCGAAGCCATGATAGCATGAAGTTATCCGGAAGCTAGGTGGGCCTACCATGATGTCATACGCAAATCCACCTCCTCCATCTGTTTTACGACCTAATTCCAGGACATGCGAACAAAAATGAGCCGATCCAAGACTCAAGTGGGCCGCACAGAGGAAAAGGTGGATAGGGAAATTCCTACCGTTGAAACCTCCCTAGGTCTATAGTGATGTTTATATGCCATCCATACCGTTCATAATGTCATTCCTACTGGGATAAACTGAAATCACAAATATTAGCTAGAATAAAACTCTTGTTGTCCCACGAATATTTCAACTCTAGATGTTCAATCCTCATGTTTTCAGCAGAATTGAGTCTTGGATCTGGTTTTTTTTTTTTTTTTTGTCCCAACTCTTAAAATGAGCTCACAGAATAGATGGATGGGATGGATTTTTCACAAACATCATGGTGGGCCCCACCTAGGTTCTCAGGGCAGTAACTTCTTTGCCAGAAATCCGCATCAACACTGCTAGGAGAGGGTCGCTACTGGACAGTGCTGTGGACCGAGAAAAATTTTACTACACCCACGAGTTAGCTACGCTAGCTACACCGGGTGTATCAATGACCCCACCATGATGTATGTGTTGTATCCACGCCGTCCATCCATTTGGCGAGATCATTTTAAGTCATCACACCAAAAATGAGGTAGATCTGATGCTCAAGTGGCCCTCAATAAGTTTTTATTGGTTGGCATTCAATCCCCACTATTTTCTGTGCTGGGCTCCTGTGAAGACAGATGCCTCTTTTTCTAAATCGGCATGCTCTACCAAGGGATCTAGCAAGAAACAGACAGTTTGCCAAGAGATCTGTGGGGCCTACCACAGTATATATGTTTTATCAGCACAGTCCATTCATTTTTACAGATTACTTTAAACTTAGAGCCCAAAAATAATGTAGGTCAAAGGATCAAGGGGACCACAACAAAGGAAGCATTGGGGATTGAACTCATACAGTTAAAAACATTCAAAGGCCCACTGTGATGTTTATTTTCCATCCAACCTATTCATAAGGCCAGGTAGACCTGTATAAAGGGAAAACATAAAGTATCAGCTTATTCAAAACTTTGCTGACCCCCAAGAAGTTTTCAACAGTAAGTTTCTAATTCCCGCTGCTTCCAGTGGTGTGGTCCGCTTGAACCTCCAACATGCCTAATTTTAAATCATGTCTTAAAATGATCTTTCAAAATGGATGGACAGCATGGATAAAACACATACATCATGGTGGTTATCATAGATCACTGGAAAGGACTGTTGGTCTCATCTTCACAGTGGCTGTCACTGGAGCCCCCTAAAATCTCTCTATTGTGATCAGTCTTTCTCGGGCAAGTCTCTATCAAGAGGGGGTGTGCGTGGTTTATTTGAGCACAGGAGTGCGTCTGAAAATTTCTCTTATATATATATATATATATATATATATATATATATAGAGAGAGAGAGAGAGAGAGAGAGAGAGAGAGAGAGTCCGGATCCTCTGCTTTACCTGAGCTGAGGAATCTTGTTTTCCTCCTCTGTGATTGGTCTAGCTCGGACGAACTGTGTCAGAGTCGACCAGCTCTGACACAGTCAGTCAAAGCTGGACCAATCATAGAGGCGCAAGCAGAGGTTCTCTGTTCGGATATAACAGAGGATCCGGATTCATATATATATATATATATATATATATATATATATATATATATATATATATATATATATATATATCGTGTGTGTGTGTTCGTCCATATGATAGGCCTGACTGTGGATGGCCAAAAGCGTAAAAGTGCACATTCTTGCCTTTGAATGTGGACCCTCAAGTCCACCGGGATAGGTTGGATTACACCCTGCACCTTCCGCAGTAGGTCCTTCAATTGGTCAGTTTCGATTCATTGACCATAAAACCTTTTATTATTTGTTTATAAATCACAAAATTATGAAGTGGACTGGGTCACTACCATCCAAAGGAAGGAAGAAAAAAAAAAAAAAAAAACACGGGACTTCTAAATCATGCTATCAACAACAACAATGACAAAAATGTCCCTAACACTATTAGCATTTCCCTCAAACCTTGCATGAACACAAATAACCCTGTTAGTCTCCATTTAAAATAAAACAGGCCAAATCGTCTGATATTCCGAGCCAAGTGCTGGGAAATTTTCTTGTGGCTGGACTCAATCCTGACTTGGCCAGAGTACTCATCGAGACTCCGCTTACTGATTCAGCGGATTCAATGTGACTCAGTATGACTCGGACTGAGTGACTCGATTGGTACAGTTGCCATCTTTCTATTAGGTTTTCAAATTTGATAGGTATCCATGGCTACTTTCACAAGATGGTGGCCATGGCTACCTTTATCACATTATTAGAGTTTTGGTTAGAAAAGGCACAATATGATGATTGATATATTTTTTTGAAGAAAGGAAATATCACAAAATTTTACATCAAATTTTGTCTAAAATAAAATTGTGACCCATCGTAAGATGCTCTTATAGCACTGTTGAGCAGCCTAGCAGGGTGGGCCCATAATATCTTATCATATCTACACGATTTTTTAACCTCTGCACAAAGTGGAACTTGGATAGTCTAATCTAGCAAATCCTATAAATACTATAGAAGTTGAGAGCATATCATTATCCCTCTGATTTTACAGTTAAGATGATCCTTAGATTAATCAAAGGCTTAGATAATTTAGAGTGTGGTGTACTGATGGACAAAGATGATTATTTCTCCCTTTATTTTGACTCCTCTTTTTATGAAGGGAGAGATTGGAGGTGACAACGGAAGAGTTCAAATGAGGTAATGGTTAGCCCTCTCTCATCTCATCTCATCTCTTTCCCCATCCCTCTTCACATTGAATTATAAATTCAAATTCCATTGTGGTGCATGTTCTTCACCATCTCCTCGGAGGTCACTGATTGGATGATTAGTAACTCTTTGGAAGGAAACATTTTTGGGGCATTATCCATCATGGCTGAGGCCTATCAAACAAAAGGACTAAAATCTAACCCTGTGTGCCACTTGTCAAACTACTGAATATGAATACCGACACATAGTTGGAATTAGAGGTGCAACCTGAGCTTGTTCAACCTAAACCCAATGGACCTATATAGGACTTTAGGTTGGATTGGACTGAGGCTAGATTGGCCTTGATTGAAATTCTCAACTCAAGCCTTAGGCCTCAGGCATCTGAATTCGACGTACATATGATTATGACTAAAATATCATACAAGCATAAAATCTTACATGGATAATAGGAATTCATGATTGAAACAGTCCATATAGTTGACCATGCACTATGTAGGATTTAGGTTCATGATAGCTCATGCATGGAAACTAGGGTTATATGGTACAGGTTCACGATAGCTCATGCATAGAAACTAGGGTTAATAATCAGAATGACCTAGGCCTATGCAATTGGTAGGTGATATACTTTTTTTTTCCCTTCTTCTTCTTCGTTGTTTTTCTTTTTGGAAAACTTATCTTATTGATAAAAAGCGGATCTACATTCAGGTGGGTAGCCGATGTCTTTTGAATAGTCACTGAGTTTTCTTTATCTATTTATTTAATTTTATTTATTTATCAGTGGTGATAGTTGACTCTATTTCACTAATGCTATTTAGGTAGTTGCAGGTATTAATTTAATAATATTGTTTAATAGTTAAATGTTTGACCCCATACGTTTCATCGTTACTTCTACTAGTTTTGAGGTGTACAACCCAACACAAACCTGATCCAACTCACTCAACCTCTATTTGTTGTCTTCAAGATCTTGGGTTAGGCTGGGCCTTGGGCCTTCTACTCCTGAGATTAGGTTAATCTTGGGTTAACCCTCAACTTTCCCAACCTGCTCGAGTTACACCCGCAGTGACAATGTGTCTAGAGCCCATAGCTCAATGCTCCAAGGAACCATGTAATACTCAACCTAGGATCACATTGCTACTAATGTGATATATTTGACCCTTTCCACCATTGAACTCGGTGGAGGCAAAACCATGGGCCCACCGTGATATATTTGTTTTATCCGAGACATCCTGCCAGCTCATTTTAGGATATGGGCCCAAAATTGAAGCATATCCAAAGCTTAAGTAGACCACACCGAGATTGAACACCTACCGTTGAAATCCTAATGGGGCCATAGAAAGATTTCAACAGTGAAGGTCATTATCCCCACTATTCCTGTGGTGTGGTCCACTTGAACCTTGGAGATGCTTCGATTTTAGGCGCATTCCTTAAAATGAACTGGAAAAATAGATGGATGGCACAGATAAAACATATACATCATGGTGGGCCCACAAGATCTATTGTACAAATGAATGACCAAATGCATAGACAATCAAGAGAAAAACGACAATGGCCGCACAAAAATTGTCACGATCTCTTAGTCTGCACAAATTTTAGGTCATTCCCTATCTAACGTGACATCCATCGAATCAACGGATTGGATAGCAAAACCATGGGCCCACCTACAAGTGCCGCAGGCCTCAAGATACATATCCACGTCTTTAGTGGGAACTGGGAGCTCTAGTTTCAAATCGAGCAAAAATAAAGCTGATGCCGGGTCTGGTACTCACTCCGCGTGTTGGAAGTCAAACTCCAGGTTCAACCTCGGCTCTCGTGAATTTTAAACCATACCGAGTCGCAGACAAACCCAATCCAATCTCCCGTTCTGAATTCCACATGGCCCGCCTATATATAAACCTTCCACCCTTCATCTTTCTCTCGTCAAAATCTTCAAACCCCATATCTTCTGTTTTAACAAAAACCCCACATCAAAACCAATCTCTTGTTCCTTGCCAGACATGAGTCCCACTAGAATATTACCAATCACATCCATCATTTTTATCTTCTTAATCTCTAGCTTTGGGCCCCTCGGTGCATCAAGACCATTCGATGGAGAGTGGGGATCGAAGAATGGGATCTTCATGATACAGGTTCTCCAGAAAGGCCCTGTGACACCGTCCGGACCTTCGGGGTGCACCAATGGGTCTGGACGAGGTGGTCGTAGCTGCCCACTTACGGTAAAGAACTATGCAGTCAATGTCCACGTTTCACCGCCTACATCTCATGACACTACCATCATTGATTTGAGACACACGGATGCCGCTGATAGTGAAATGTGCCATCAAGAACAAGGGTCGCGATGATCTTCATTCATGATTACTTGGGTGCATCTATCGAAGACCAACAACATAACAAACTGACCTTTTGTCTGCTCAAACTTCTGTATAGTGTGAAAGTTTGTAATTACATATACGATGATGATACCTCATTCCATGCATTTATGTATATGTTGTAAGACTCCATTGGGTGGGCCACACATGATCATCAGTTTAGATCATGACCGTTGGATTATTCAGATTGAGCGATTCAGTGGGCCCCACTACAGTTGTGATCATTGCTAATAGGTTTGGGGCGGAACGCTTGAACCGTGGCCCCTATGCGCGGTTATTAAGCCAGATATGGAAACCTACGGTGTGGAGACCCTAGAGGAGAGAAGTGTGATGGGTAAGCTTCTCTGGCCCTCTTTCCTATAAATATACGTCTTGGTCCCCTCACCAACACACAAGAGAAACCCTAGTCCCCATTGAGAAGTTCTTCTAAAGGTGTTAGGTGCGGAAGACCGAGCGTTCTTCTCGACAACACGACGGCATCGGGAATGTCTTCCCAATCAGGTATGGCTTTAAGATTACAGTAAGGAATCTCCATTATTCGATGCATAGACGATCCTATTGTTCCGCATTAAGATTCAGACTAACAGTTGGTATCAGAGCCGACCTATGCATCAGTTTTGGTAGATTTTATTCTCGGGGACATGGCTTCTGTGGCAAGAGTCGGAACCTTCATCCGACATTGATGGTCATCTCCAGATTGTGCCGCTGTCGACATTCATGCCCGATTCAAATAATCCAAAACCTGTCGACAACCCAGGCCATGTCAGAAAATCCGATCGCCGTAGTGGTATTATACAGCATCACGGATTTTCGATTGGAGCTCTTCCATGATTATCATCCGTGATTCACCATTGAAACCGACGATGAATCGGCAGCCTTGAAATCCGATCATATTGAAGTGCGGTGGCTAGGGTTTCAAGGATCAGAACTGGCCGCCAAGAAATCCGGAATGGATTGATGTCGGCTAGGGTCTTAGGCATAACAGGGTTTGAGATCAGCAGCGATCGTCAGCCATGGCCGACGACCGTAAAACCCCCAAACCTGTGATTGATGTTGCCGCCGCTGTGTAATGCTGCTGCCATGGTCGACCACAGCCATCGCCGGGACCTTGATCTTGGCTGTCGCTGGAACTGCCATTAAGGGCCGCTGCAGCCATGAAAACCAGCCGCCCCTGCTCATCTTCTTCTTCAGCGCAGCAGCCATGGTTTCCGGTTGCCAGTCGCTGGTGGCTGCAAGCTCGGCTGCGGTGGAGTTGTTGCGACTGCTAGGGTTTTGCGTGGTCACGGCGACTAGGATCTCGTCCGGTGACGGCAGATGGGAGGGCGGCTAGGGTTTGGAGCTTTCTTTCAGAAGTTTTTTTTTTTTTGGGCGCGATTTTGGGCATTGCCCTATTTTGATGGGATTGGGCTACGGGCTGGGCCTTGGTCCAGTCCAGTGGACAGGCCCAGCAGGTCCAGTCCATTAGGCTAGGCCCGGTTTATGGAGCTGGTTTTGGGCATGTACAGCGGGTAGCTGTTTTGTGCCGAGCGGGCCACATCCAGTGGGCCCAATTCTAACAGTTCTCAGGCCCACATTAATGGCTATTTTGGGCCTATTTCTAGTTGGCTAATTTAGGCCCTTGTTTGGGTAGATCACAGGGCCTACTTCAGGGCCCACTTTGATGACAATCAGGGCCAACTTGCAAGCCATCTTTGGGCCTCATACCTAATGTCTAATTCATCTTTGAAATTTTTTTAAGGCCCGTTTTGAAGTTTGGGCCCAATGCCCTCACTTAATATTCCATGAATTGGGCCGTTGGGCCTGTCTATTAAGTCCAGTGCCTGGATTTAATGTTGGGCCTATTTTTCATCTATCTGCTGGACCCAAAATTGGGCTTGTTGCTATTTAATCCAAAGGTGATTGGAATAAGGCCCAACTGGAGATATTTATGAAATTTTTTATGGGCTAGGCTTTGTACCTGTTACTTGTCTAATCAAGCCCAATTATAGGCCCTATTTGATGCTCATTTTGGGCCCAACCTTAGGCTGGGTTTTAGTGAAGATGGTTATTCATTATTAAGTTCAAATTTGGTCTAAAATAGGGCCATTACCCATATGTTTAAGGCTGATATTGAGCAGTTGACCATTAAGAACTCAAATGAACCATCACTTTAGAACATGTTTAAGCATACGAGCGGTCAACATCAGCCGTATTTTAGGCCGAATCAGAATTTCTGCAGTATGGTTCGTTGTGGGCAGAACCATGTAGCAATCCTTGAGTCTAGGAGTGGGATTGGAGCTGGTTGTGTTAGCCACCAAAGTGACCTCAATTGGCAAAGATTTCTACTTCTAGACTTCTGTATATGGAATTCAGTGACACTCCATTGTAGGATTGCATTCAGTTGCGTTCATATTCAGGTGAGCGGTGGTCAAAACAAAGAAGTATCATCGTTTGGCTAGGATGTGAGCGGAATGAAGTGGTTGGTGCTGGTGATATAGGTCTGAGAGATTCATTTCACCCAAAGGTGATGGGCGTCTTAGATTTATTTCACCAACATTGGTCAGCTTCATGATTCAGTAGAGCCTCCTGTATGTTACAATTTCGCCCAAAGGAGGAATCGTGATGATACGCTGGGCTCTTGCCAGATTTGATGATTATGGCCCATCATCATTCTGGGTCATTTGATTGAAGGCCCAAATCAATCGAATGAACATACATGCATGATATTTGTGGTTTATGTTTATGCATTGTTATATGGGACTTGTTTATTAATGTGAGTTTTATGATTTTGAATGTTCAGCTATGACTGTTTCCAATATTCCAACACAATTCAATTCCATACCTTTGCTTACTGGGTCCAATTATTCCAAATGGAAGTCGTCCGTTGAAATAGTCCTAGGTTGCATGGACTTGGATCTGGCCCTGGAGGAAGTAGAGCCTCCTACTCCAACTGATTCTAGTACGGATTCAGCAAGGGCTCACTACAAGGCCTGGACCAAGTCAAATAAGATGTGTCTCAAGATCATAAAGAACTCGATTTCTGAGACCATGCAGGGTGTCATGCCCGACACTGAGAAAGCTAAAGATTTCCTGACTGAAATAGGAAAACGATTTCAGAAATCGGATAAAGCTGAGCTGAGTTCACTTTTACATAAATTGACTCAAGCCACCTATAACGGTCAAGGAAATATCAGGGAGTACATTGGTGGATTGTCTGATGTGGTGGCTAAAATCCGCGCATTAGACCTTAAGATTGAGGATGAACTCCTGATTTTCTTGGTTCTGAACTCCCTCCCTCCACAATTCAGTCAATTCCAAATCAGCTACAATACTCAAAAGGAAAAGTGGACATTGAACGAGCTGATATCTCAGTGCGTTCAGGAGGAAGAGAGACTCAGAAGGTCGAGCAAGACACAAAGTGCACACCTAGTGACATCTGGTCAGGGACGAAAAGGAAATAAGAAAAGAAAGCAAACTTCAGGAAAAGGTTCTACGGGTACTGCGGGTGGCAATCAGCCTAAGTCTGGAAAGACATTTAAGAAGAAAAAGAAGGGTCCTAATGATGGCTGCTTCTTCTGCAAGAAGCCTGGTCATCAGAAAAAGGATTGTGAAGATTTTAAAGCATGGCTCGTTTCTAAGGGTAAAGACCATATTTTAGTCTGTTTTGAATCAAATTTAGCTGATATGTCCACAGACTCCTGGTGGATAGATTCTGGTGCTACTATTCACATTTGTAATTCCATGCAGGATATGCTCCAAAGCCGGACGCCAACTGATGCAGAGAGATCAGTCTATATGGGGAATGGCATTAGAGCAAACGTGGAAGCTATTGGAGTCTGTAGGCTTAGGTTATCGTCAGGACACTTTCTTGATCTAGTAGATACTGTTTGTGTGCCTTCTATAAGGCGCAATTTGGTTTCCATTTCTCGTTTGGACAAATTTGGTTATGAGTTTAAATTTGCAAATGAAAATTAAGCATTTACTATGATTCAGTTGTGATTGGTTCTGGCACTTTAGTTAATAACCTTTATCAGCTAGATTTGGATGTTTCACATGTATACAGCATTAACTCATCACATGGAAACACTAAAGGCATCAAACGAAGTTTAGATTGTGAGAATTCCTCCATGCTATGGCACAGGCGATTAGGCCATATCTCTCGTGAGAGATTGGAAAGGCTTGTACGTGAAGGAATTCTTCACTCCCTGGACTTCTCAGACTTTGGGGTTTGTATTGATTGCATTAAAGGTAAACAGACTAGAATAAGGAAAAAGGGTGCCACTAGGAGCGTAGGACTCTTAGAAGTGATTCATACAGACATCTGTGGACCGTTCCCTACAGCATCCTGGAATGGGCAGAAGTATTTTATCACTTTTATAGATGACTATTCTCGTTATGGGTACTTATACCTTATTAACGAAAAATCAGACGCCCTGGATACATTTAAGATCTATAAGGCTGAAGTCGAGAATCAACTCGACAGGAAGATCAAAGTCGTTAGATCCGACCGTGGTGGTGAGTACTACGGAAGGTATGACGAATCTGGGCGTAATCCAGGTCCATTCGCTAGATACCTACAAGATTGTGGCATCGTCGCCCAGTACACCATGCCTGGTACTCCAGAGCAGAATGGTGTAGCGGAAAGGCGTAATCGCACCCTAAAGGACATGGTGCGATCTATGATTAGTAATTCTACGTTGCCAGAATCTTTGTGGGGTGATGCGTTGAAAACAGCTGTGCATATCCTTAATAGGGTCCCAAGTAAGGCTGTAATGAAAACTCCATATGAATTGTGGACAGGGCGAAAGCCTAGTCTACGATATTTTCATGTATGGGGTTGTCCTGCAGAAGCCAAACCGTATAACCCGCATGAAAGAAAACTTGACCCTAGAACTGTTAGTTGCTTCTTTATTGGATACCCAGAAAGGATCAAAAGGATTCAGATTTTATTGTCCATCACATTCCATGAGAGTCATTGAGACTGGGAATGCTAGGTTTATTGAGAACACTGAAGATAGTGGGAGCACAAATATAAGAGATATTGTATTTGAGGAAGAGCGGATTGTGATTCCCACCACAATCATTCAGAGTAGCATGGTTGTCCGTCCAGTAGTGGACCCTGAGATCCCTATGGACGACCATGCACAACCTCAAATACAACCCACTGATGAGGAAATGGAAAACCCAATTCAGAATAATGAGCCATTAAGACGATCACATAGAGAGAGAAGATCTGCAATACCAGACGATTACGTCGTCTATTTGCAGGAGCATGAGTTTGACATTGGGGTTGAAAAGGATCCTGTATCCCTTTTACAGGTCGAACAAAGTGCGGATTCTTCTCATTGGTTCGATGCCATGAAGGATGAATTGAAATCCATGAAGGACAACAAAGTTTGGGACCTTGTTGAATTGCCTGAAGGGATTAGGCCGATTGGTTGCAAATGGGTATTTAAAACCAAACGGGACTCTAAGGGCAATATCGAAAGGTATAAAGCCAGACTAGTTGCAAAGGGTTTCACTCAGCGTGAGGGCATTGACTTTAAGGAGACTTTCTCACCTGTATCTAAGAAAGACTCCTTTAGGATCATTATGGCTTTTGTGGCTCATATGGATTTAGAGCTACATCAAATGGACGTAAAAACTGCGTTTCTCAATGGAGATCTAATGGAGAACGTATATATGTTGCAGCCAGAAGGTTTTAAAGCCAAAGGCTCAGAACATCTGGTCTGCAAACTTAAGAAGTTCATTTATGGGTTGAAACAGGCATCACGACAGTGGTACCTAAAGTTTCATAAAGTTGTTTCCTCATATGGTTTCATTGAAAACACTGCGGATGAGTGCATATATGAGAAAATCAGTGGGAGTAAGTTTATCATTTTGGTCTTGTATGTTGACGACATTTTATTGGCCAGTAGTGATATTGGATTGTTGCGTGAGACTAAGAAATTTCTATCTCAAAATTTTGAGATGAAAGATCTTGGTGATGCTTCATTTGTCATCGGCATTCAGATTAGCCGGGACAGATCACGTGGATTACTTGGCTTGTCGCAGAGGGCCTATATTGATAGGGTTCTTGAAAGGTTTGGCATGCAAGGTTGTGCTCCTGGCCAAGCACCTATTGTAAAAGGTGACAAGTTTGGTCTATTTCAGTGTCCTAAGAATGACCTAGAGAAGGACAAGATGAAAGCTATTCCGTATGCGTCAGCAGTAGGGAGCATCATGTATGCTCAGGTCTGTACGCGTCCAGATATTGCTTTTGTGGTTGGAATGTTGGGCAGGTACCTTAGCAATCCAGGAATGAATCATTGGATAGCTGTAAAGAAAGTGTTGCGCTACCTGCAAAGGACAAAGGACTTCGAACTCACATACAGGAGATCCGACCATTTGGAGTTGGTAGGATATACAGATGCAGATTTTGCTGGTTGTCTCGACAGCAAGAAGTCCACCTCGGGTTATGTATTCATGATGGTTGGTGGAGCCGTATCATGGAAAAGCGTGAAACAGTCAATTACGGCATCATCTACCATGGAAGCAGAGTATGTAGCTTGTCATGAAGCCACGAATCAGGCGGTCTGGCTTCAGAGTTTTTTCTCTGGTTTACGGGTTGTGCAGATGATCCCGAAACCGTTGAAAATCTATTGTGATAGTTCAGCTGCAGTTAACTTCTCCAACAACAACAAGCATTCATCGAGGTCAAAGCACATTGACATCAAATATCTTGTTGTGAAGGAGAGAGTTCAGAATCGTCAAGTGTCTGTGGAGCTCATCGGCACAAGGCAGATGATAGCGGATCCTCTCACTAAAGGCCTTCCTATCACTCTCTTTAAGGAGCATGTGACATCTATGGGAGTTGTTGATCCCAAGGATGTATTTCAGTAGTGGGAGTTTTCATGTATGATCCGATTATGTCCAGACATTTTTTGAGATATCTTTTATGCATTGATGATTCTGTTTTTCAGTTTATATCTTGCTTCTCCTTCAGTGTGCACATTCAGTTTTGAGTAAGCAAGACTTTGGTTTGTGTCTTGGAGACACGTTCAGTAGGACCACTTGAAGATAAACACGTATGATCACATGAGACGTGTAATCTTCATACCACACCCCATATCATTGATCCATGTCGTTAAGGCTATTGGTATTTGTGATCGTGATTCGTCGCACTTCGAAAATATGAAATGTTGTGTTGACTACCATGATTCAATATCAGTGGTCTTGATGGACCAGATCTGACAAGCGTTGCTCATAATCATCCAACGGTATTGTTTTGAAATCAGTAGGGCGCCCATTAGGAACTTTTTGAAACAAACATGTTTTATGAAATGCTTTTCACAAAATTAAAATAAATGTTTTGTTTTCTTTCTAAGATCAGTGTAGCCCAAGTGGGAGAATGTAAGACTCCATTGGGTGGGCCACACATGATCATCAGTTTAGATCATGATCGTTGGATTATTCAGATTGAGCGATTCAGTGGGCCCCACTACAGTTGTGATCATTGCTAATAGGTTTGGGGCGGAACGCTTGAACCGTGGCCCCTATGCGCGGTTATTAAGCCAGATATGGAAACCTACGGTGTGGAGACCCTAGAGGAGAGAAGTGTGATGGGTAAGCTTCTCTGGCCCTCTTTCCTATAAATATACGTCTTGGTCCCCTCACCAACACACAAGAGAAACCCTAGTCCCCATTGAGAGGTTCTTCTAAAGGTGTTAGGTGCGGAAGACCGAGCGTTCTTCTCGACAACACGACGGCATCGGGAATGTCTTCCCAATCAGGTATGGCTTTAAGATTACAGTAAGGAATCTCCATTATTCGATGCATAGACGATCCTATTGTTCCGCATTAAGATTCAGACTAACATATGTTTCCAAAAAAAAAAATGTATTTATGTAAATCTAAAAGATGTTATTTTTGTGTACATGTTTGGACTGTTGATCATTTTATATTGACCATCAGTTTCTTTTATCATGATTGGACTGAAAAATCCATAAGGTGTTAGTGAAACCCAATACCCAGCCACTCTTCCTTCTCCTTTTCCTTCCCTATTTTTGTTTATTTATTAAAATGTAGAGTAAAAGGCTGCAAGGGTTTTCGTTGCCATGATTGCTCCAGATAGTGGCAGTCATGACGGCTGCCATGGTTGTTGTCAGTGGTGGCAGCACAAAGAGAGAGAGAGAAAGAGAGAGAGAGAGAGAGAGAGAGAGAGAGAGAGAGAGAGAGAGAAAGAGAGATGGCTATTGCCACTGCTAGTTATGGATGCGACATTTGCCTCTGTTGTTGCTCATCAAAGATAAAAGGTAAGAGAGATTTGAAGAGCCTAATGGTCGGTTGTGGCCTAAAGGAAATAGAGTATTCAAAAACCCTCTTTTCACCATTTGTAAAGGTGGAAAAATCAAATTCCTATGCAGCAAAATTACCCTCAAAATCGGACTTTTATATTCTTACCAATCTCCTCACATGGGACATTTCCTTTCCTACATTTTCTCATTGCTCAAACTTAGTCAAGAGAAAAGTTTTGATAATGCAGCAAAGTATATGGTAAATGTATCAAGAATAGTGACAGAAAAATAAATGTTTGAAAATACTGGTTCCGGCTTAGATGTATCATGAACCATTCTTACTGGATAATCTAACCAACAGATTGGTGGAAATCTATTGGAAGATTAAAAATGAAAAATGTTCAATGGTCCTATTCCAACAAACAAGTGCCCACAAATGAGAGGTTAGGATTGTTTAGCCAATTTGACTTTCAAATTGTGACACAGAGATAGTGGCTTCCAAAGTCTAGTTAGCTTAATTTAACAACGATTTTCCTTTCTCGTAGTGGCAAGGATAATTTTTCTATCATCTTTAACAAAAATAAAATTATTATTCTGACCTCTATACGTGGCATCAATATGATATTACCATGATCGACTAAGTAACATGTGACAAATGTCCATATCGATTACATCACACATTACTTCATCCTTATGATATTTACTAATGGAGAAGAGAATATGACATTGTTCGGTTACCTTTGTTTCGCTAATTTCTTTGATCCATCAAAGAATACCACATATAGGAGGCGGTGTTCTTCCTCTACTCATCTTAAACCTCTTCCCTGCGTCAATTGGTATTAGAGCGATGCTTTTCCTCAGTTCGATGACATATAACAATGGTGCGGTCAACAATCCCATAGACGGTGTTCTAGGGAACAATCATATAATAATGACAGTGTTTGTAGCTTTCCAGCGAGATAATCTGCAAGCCATACAAGGACTACAGGTGGAGGTTGACCGTTTTATAAAAGCCATAAGACAGACCCATCTTTGTAATGATAAGCAACATGAGATCAATAATAAATCTTGTGATCTTCATCTTCATGTTGCAACACTAGTGATGAATCGCATGACATCACCCAATAATGGTGAATCACAATCCACCACTTTGATCGTGCGAAAGTTGTTGTACATGCCGAAGGAGGAGATGGATCTGCGATAGCACAACATATTTTGAATGAGGTGCACCATAAATCAAAGGGTCTGTGATGTAATCATAGATAGCAGGAGCAATGAGAATCTTGTGGCTAAGACTATGATGAAAAAAGCTACAATTGAAGACAGAAAAACACCCATCTCCATATATAATTAAATAGATCAAGGAGGTTAGCAAAATAAAGATAACTGAACAATGTCATATTCTATTAGATTCTGTCAATCTCTATGCCAAATATGTGCCAATCTCCTTCTGATTTATTCTCTCCTCAAAGCTTATCTTGTGTATCTATTTTTGTCATTCTAATCCCTTCGTTATAGGAATTGCCCCTTGTTGTAACTTGTATGTTAACATACCATTTAAAGGGAATAAAGACAGAATTTTTCATAGCAGATTTCTTTACATGGTATCAATTTAAAAGCTTGGTTTCTTCCTTCTCTGCCCTGTGTTTTTTGTCATATATTATTTGGTTGACCATGTCAATATCATGTTGAAGCCATGCATAGAGGCCGAGCTAATATTTTTATTTTCATTATAAATGGTAGAAAGATTACCTTTAACCCTATGAAAACAAATAAACAATCCAAGACTTCTAAAGTGGAGGGATAGTCTATCGTAAACGAATAGAATTTATTTAAAATTTTGAGAAATGGGTGAGATTAATGCATTCGTTGAAAAAGAAAAAAACATAGAACGTACAAACATTTCAGAGAAGTTAAAACCAGTGTTGCGGAAGTTTAAGAACATTATGCCTGATAATTAACTTACCAACAAGTTGTCCTAATACGGGATATTATTCTTGCTTAGGCGAAGTTCACCTTCAACAACATGAAAAATCGATCTACTAATAAGTTTTCATTCGAAGTTGTGTATGGTTATATTCCCAAACATATACTCGACCTGATCCCTTTGCCTAAGTTACCGGGTATGAGTGTTGCGATACAAAACATTGTGAATTGGATTACAATTATGCATGTCAATATTGTCCAAAAAAGCTACAAGAGTATAGTGTCGAATACAAGGAAGAGGCTTATAAACAATGCCAAAAAGTGTTTGAAGTAGGTGATAACGTTCTAGTTCACTTCCTTAAGAAGAGATTTTTTTATTAGGATATATAATAAATTGAGGAATAAGAAAATCGACTATATTCTAATCCTTAGGAAAATTAATGATAATGCCTATATATTGTTAATCTTCCTAAGGGCATGGAGATCTATGGACTTTCAATGTGATAGACTTGCATGAGTATCATGACCCGAGTCCAATGGATAACTCGAGCATGAGTTTTTTTTTCCAAGTGGAGAGGCTTGATGTAGGACATGGCACATATATATTCATAGGATGGCTAAACTAAAAGAAGGTTAAACGTAAGCGGATGTAGTCCGTCAAATCCAGACTCATTCTTACATAGAGCGTGATGGAATTAGGCCCTAGGCATCTCCGGTTCAAAGAAATTTAATCTAGATAGGGAGAAATTATCGTTTGAAGTGTGAATCATAAAACAACATAACTTTTGATCCAAGCATCGTTATGGGACGCACAACCTATCAATATTTATCGTAACAAGCCATCTGGGTTTAACTGACCCACGAGGTGGGTCATATCAATCCATTTTACAAGAAAACGCTCGCTTTCAGTTCAAAAATGAGATTTTAGAAAATTACTATTTTTAATAATTTTGATTTTTATCTATTTTTTTATTTTTAGAGTTTTAAATTTTCATGTTTTTTAGAAATTACTTGTAATCATGCTGGGACTTTTCCAATAAGGTTTATTTAAACTTCTAATTTTGGTAAATTATGAATTAGATGAGTTTTACTATTTTGGGTAATTTCTATTAGGATTAGAATTTTTCTTTTTGTAATTACAAATTAAGATTTTATTTTTCTTAGGTAATAGACAATACACATTATTTAATAGAATACTTGAGTTTTATCTCCATTTTCGTGTGGATTCAGGAAACTACCTTGTGAATTCAAGGTTTGACTACTTGAGAAAGAGACGCGGTTTCTGCTAAAGCCTTTCGAAGAAAATTACTATGCTTGGATGGTAGGTGGGGTCCACCGTGATGTTTGTGAGAAATCCACCCTGTCCATCTATTTTATGAGATCATTTTAGGACACGCAATTAAAAATGAAGTAGATCCAAAATTCAAGTGGGCCAATACAAGAGGGAAAATTGGGGAAAAAGTTTCCTACAGTTGAAACCTTCCTGGGCTCCACCTTGATGTTTATATGCCATCCAAACTGTTTATAAGGTCATTTCCACTAGGATGAAGTGAAATCACCAAAAACTTTCCTCGATTCAAACTTTCGTTGCCACATGAATGTTTCAACGGTGGTCACTGAATCCCCAATTTTCCTTCTCATATGGCCTACTTGAGTTTTGTATCCACTTCAATTTTGGTCACATGTCCTAAAACACTCTCACAAAATGAATGGACGGGATAGATTTCTGATAAGCATCATGGTAGGCCACACCTACCATCCAAGCACAGGAACTTTTGCAAAAGGCTTTCATGGAATCCGCATCCTGAGAAAAAAGACTGTGATCTTTTCCATTATCTTTTCACACTCTTCCCTGATGTATTTGTTTTATCCACGCCGTCCGTCCATTTTTCCATATCAATTAAGGGCATAAGCCCAAAACTGAAGCATATCAAAAGCTCACGTGGACCACGCCAGAGGACAGTGTGGATTGAACGCCTATCGTTTGAAAACTTCTTGGGGGACCAAAGTAGTTTTGGATTAGAACAAGCTGGTATTTGTGCTGTCCCTTCATCCAGTCCGTGTGACCCTATGAACAGGTTGGATGGCAAATAAACATCAGTGTCGGCCTAGGTGGACATCATTAGATTCCCAGTGTTCCCGTGGTGTGGTCCACCTGTGCTTTGAAGATGCTTCAATTTTGGGCTCATGCCCTAAAATGAGCTGGCAGACGCAAGGTATGGAGAAAACACATACATCACGGTGGGCCCCACAAAATCCTGCCACCATGGACTGTGGTGGCAAAGTCACCACGCAATCTACATCCATCTAAATCGCTGACCCGTTCACCGTTGTATGATTCAATAGCCAAAAAATATGCAAAGTCCAATGCTAAGATGATCTCTTAATCCGTACAAATTTTGGGTTGTTCTCATTTAATTAACGTAACCCCATCGTAATCGAGACACCTATCCATATGAGCTTATGGATTCACAGGCAATCCGCTTCCAATCGAGACACATATCCAGGTCTTCAGCGAGAACTCTAGTTTCAAGCTAATACCGGGTCTGGTCGTCTCCCCGCGTGTTAGCAGTCAAACTCAGGTTCAAGGTTGGCTCTCGGCGAATTTTAAACCTTACCGAGTCGTAGTCAAACTAACTCCAAACTCACGTCCTGAAATCCATATGAGCCACCTATATAAGCCTTCCACCCTCCATCTTTCCTTCATCAAAATCTCCAATCCCCAAATCTTCTCTAAACAAAAACCCCCACGTACGTCAAAACCAATCTCTTCTACATTGCCAGACATGGGTCCCCTTAGAGTCTTACCAATAACATCCATCTTTTTTATCTTCTTGATCTCTAGCTTTGGGCCCCTCGACGCATCAAGGCCGTTCGATGGAGAGTGGGGATCGAAGAATGGGATCGTCACACTACAGGCCCTCCAGAAAGGCCCCGTGACACCATCCGGACCTTCGAAGTGCACCAATGGGTCCGGACGTGGTGGTGGCAGCTGCCCACTTACGGTAAAGAACTACGCAGTCAATGTCCATGTTGCTTCACCTACCTCCCATGACACTGTCATCATCCATTTAGGACGCACAGATGCCACCGATAGCAAAATGGGCCATCAAGATTGAGGGTCGTGATGTTCTTTATTGAATATGACTGCTTGGGTGCATGTATCCAAGACCAACAACATAACAAACTGACGTTTTTTTCTGCTCAAACTTCTGTATGGTGCGAAAGCTTGTAAACACATACGATGATGCTACCTCATCCCATGTATTTATGTATATCTACATTTTTCTAAAATTCTTATCATTTATTTATCTCAGGCCTTTTGATTGTGAATGTGGACCGCTGAACATTCTATATTAACCATTGGTGTTTTATTATTATTGGACTAGGAATATTTAAGCCCATACAGTTTTAGGGTTACCAATAATCTCTTCGTATGGAAGTAACCAATGGTAAAGATCACCTGATCAGACCTGGCGGATACCCATAAAATTCCATTAATTTACATATTTACAGCTTTGCATATTTACATACTGATATGGAATGTTGGTACAAGATCTAATCCGTCCATCATGTGGGCCCTACCATTTAGATGATTCGTATTATGTATTGAAACCGGTCATGCTTTTTATACCTGACTCGAAACCAACATGAGATAAACATGTTGGTCTGAATCCTCTGAATAAATCAACGTGGTCGCTGTTGCTATCAAAGCTGCCGGAATCTTGTAACGCATTTCATTCTATCAGTATCGCCCATCATATCCACCCACTCTATGAATGGGTTAGCTTATTTGGGCTGGGTTTTGGTTGGGCCAAAGCCAAAATAGCTGACCATTTAATACATTGGTCAGCTTATTTCATCTTGGACCTAACCAAAACTCAACCCAGACGTTACCCGATTGGATCTTGAGCTAGGGGTGCACACGAAACTTGTGGAACTGGAGCAGAACTGACTAGACTGCACAGTTTAGGGCCTGTTTGGTTGCAGAACCCAGATTCTAGAGAAAATCTAGATTCCACGGTTGGAATCCAAAATTGTAGAAACTAGAGTAGAACACAGGTTTCATCCGTAACTTGCTGTTTGGTTGAAAACGGTGCAATCCAGATTATGTCCCAACCGTTGCTTGTGGCATGGCCCACTTGGGCTTCAGATCCACCTGAGAACCTTACCCCTGGCCCATTATAGTCCCGCAAGATAGATGGCCAAGTTGGATGGCAAATAAACATTATAGTGGGCCCTAGGAAGTTTTTAATGGTGGACGTTCAATCAACACTATTTTCCTATGGTGTGGCCCACTTGAGAATTAGATCTGCCTCATTTTTTGTCCAATACCCTTAATTGAGATTTCAAAACTAATAGACCGTGGAGATATAAAACACATACAACATAGATATACAACGCATACATGGAGGTGGTGACGCTCACTTCCGCCTCTTTTTCTTTCCGTAGAAACGGTCACCCACACCGTTTCCACTAATCCCAGTTCTACTCAATTTAGGTTTCCCGACAGAATCCTCTTTTGCTGGAACTTGCCACCAAACACCCTAATTAAAATCGGATTCTACTGGAATCCAAATTTGAAACTGGAAACGGGTTTCCAGATGCCAACCAAACGGGCCCTTAGTCTGGTTCAGAAGGGCACCAATTTCAAAAATAAAATAAAAAATCGATTAGTTTAGTTCGGTTCTCGGTTTGAGGTTCCATAGAACCGAACTGTGGAACCAGACCACATAACCGAATCGTGGAATTGTAGCATAAAACTGTGAAACCGGACCACATAACCAAACCCTATAACTAAACCTAGAACCGAACCCCTCAGTCAATAAATATTTAAATTTTAATTTATTTTAAAACATAAAAAACTATAAAAGCAAAAAAAAAAAAAAAAAAAAAAAAAAAAAACTTTAATCTCTCTTTATTCTCCCCCTCTTTCGGACCTCTCTCTCTCTCTCAAGTAACTCATGCTGCCCTAGTCCCCTCATCTCTCTCTCTCTCTCTCTCTCTCTCTCTCTCTCTCTCTCACACACACACACACACACACACACACACACACACAACTAGACAATTGGGTTGGGTTATAAAAACAAATCATGCAATTGGGCTGGATTATAAAAAGCACAGAACCGTAGAACTAAACTGGAATTGAACCGATTTTTTACGATCCAATTCTGATTTGGTTCCAGGGTGCAAACAATCCATCTCCGATTTTGGTTTTCCTGGAACCGTCGGGAATAGTTCAATTCTAGTTTCGAACCATGTGCACCCCTATCTGGAGCTAGATTATAGACCTAATTATTAAATGGGTCGGAATATTTTTTTGCAAGACATCACCCATTAGTACCTCTGATAACTCTTGCCTTTTCTTTTTCTTTGGATGATCATGAAGAATTATATATATATATATATATATATATATATATATATATATATATATATATATATATATATATATATATATATATATATATATATATTCTCACAAGAACTCGTGAGCATTTTTCGAGGACTTATTTGTCCACATGGGCCGTAGCAAAGAGAGAGGAAAATCAAAGGAGGAAAATGTTTCCATTTGCATGGCACACCAAAGTTCTGAACTAGGTTGAAATTCGGGCCCTGGGGTTCCTTGGGTGCTACATCACCAGGACAGCTCAGATTTTGGGTTCACATCACGTGTGAATAGTCCTAATAAAGTGCTCATGAGTCCATGTGAGAACTGGTGCACAGGTGAGCGTTCCTCGTGCGTGTGTGTGTGTGTGTGTGTGTGTGTGTGTGTGTGTGCGCGCGCGCGTGTGAGGTCTAGTTGTGCGGGCCCTACTGTGATGTGGATAGGACATCAGCACCATGCATTTGATGGGTTTCGTTTAGGTTATGGGATATCCCAAAAATCAGCTTTATACGGAATACTCAGATAGGCCATACCATCTAAAACCACGTGAAGACATGCCTAAAATATCTAAAAGCACTTAGTGGGTCCCACCTAAGTTTTGGATGCAACTGAAACTTGTTCTGACCCCTCATCCAAGTGGGACACACAATGGATAGGTTGGATTAAGCACATCTCGGCGGGCCCAATAAATGATCATGAAGGTTTTAATGGGAGCGGGTAACCCCTCACAACTGTTGTATGTGGTGTGGCTCACCTAAGTCATGGATTAACCTGATTTTTATGCCCGTGGCCCACCATAGAATGGTGCATCTAACTAATGGGGTAGATGTTCGAGCTAAAGAATCACTTATTAGAGCTTGATCACCAAGCAAAGCCCACATTTTGGACCCACATTTTGGTGATCCATTCTGTTAATCTGATGATGATCCTCAATTTTATAGAGGATGCCTAATAAATTCCCCATATCAGAAGATCCCATCCCTTCAATAATCGACCTTTTTTTTTTTTATCTTAAATATTTAAAAGCATCACATGTCCAAAGTGGGTCTCATTAGATTTGTAGTTTGGACCATAAAAAAAAGGACCCCACATGCCAGGACCTCTACATGACTAAATCATGGCTTTTGCTTTGCTATAATTAGTCTCCTTTCCAGAGACTTTAAGATCAACAAAATGTATTGAAAAGATATTTGCTGGAATACATCTTGCCTAAATTTAATAGAATACGTTTGGACTTTAGCCTTTGGATGGGCAGCAGACATCCACACCATCAGTCAAGTGCACCATTTGGTGGTGGGCCCAGAACCTAAAACTCAGGCCAATCCATGTATGACTTGCGTGGGCCACACCATAGACAACAATTAAGATCATATTCACCCATTGAAACCTTTATGATCATTTATAGGGTCGATTAAGATGTGGTTGATAAATCCAGCCCATCCATTGTGCGTGTGCCACTTAAGAAAAAGATCATACCAAGTTTCAACCGTATCCAAAATTCAGGTGGGCCCCAAAAAGAGCTTTTAAATGTTGTAGGCATGATTTACACTATTTCAGTTGGTATGGCCCACTTAAGTTTCAAATACTGCTGATTTTTGGAATATCCCATAACCAATAGGGGACCCACCAAATGCATGGTGTGGATGTCTGATACACATCAAAGTAGGGCCCACACAGCTCTACCTCATAGGAACTTCCAATAAGTCGAGCACATAGTACCTTTTCCCATATATATATATATATATATGTGTGTGTGTGTGTTTGTTCGTCCATATAGCAGACCTGACTGTGGATGGCCAAAGGTGTAAAGGTGCACATTCTTGCCTTTGAATGTGGACCCTTAATCGTTTTTTCCCCTTTTCTCACAAACTGTTTCAAGTCCACCGGGATAGGTTGGATTACACCCTGCACCATCCGCAGTAGGTCCTTCATTTGGACGGTTTCGATTCATTGACCATAAAACTTTTTATTATTTTTTATAAATCACAAAATTATGAAGTGGACTCGAAAATTACACGTGGGTCACTACCTTCCAAAGGAAGAGAAAAAAAAGAAAAGAAACGAGACTTCTAAATCATGTTATCAACAACGACAATGACAAAAATAACCAAACAATATTAGCATTTCCCTCAAACCTTGCATGAACACAAATAGCCCTATTACTCTACATTTAAAATAAAACAGGCCAAATTATCTGATATTTCGAGCCAAGTGCTGAGATATTTTCTTGTGGCCGGACTCAATCCTGACTTTTTTTTTTTTTTTTTTTTTTTTTTTTTTTTTTTTTTTTCAAAAAAATCTGTTTATATAGATAGAAAAGATCGCAGAATGGACATTCGGGAGGAGGTCACACGAGACTCCACCTATCCTATCAGCACACTTACAAACGCACACTTACAAAAATACAAGGAAAAAAACCAAACCCCATATTAGGGTCTTCTAATGTACCCCAAACCCGATTTATCCAGACAAAGAAGACCACTAATCCTAGCAGGCAGGTCTGCCGCCGACGAGAATAGCCGATTCTGCTGAGAGGAACTGCCCCATCGAGCAAGGCCGTCCGCAACAGGGTTAGCTTCCCTGAAGGTGTGAAAAATCAAAACCTCCAACTTCCTTTTTAAGGCTGAAAATCTGGCTAGCCAGTACCACATGTTCCAGGAAGGGGTTCGATGGTGAGAAGAAAGAAGATTTACCACGACCTTCGAATCCGACAAAACTTCTACTTTGGATATGCCCTTATCCACACATAAAGACAGCCCCTCAACCAAGGCCTTGATCTCAGCTCTGTTATTGGAGCTTGTACCATAAGCCGAGGAGAAAGCGAAAATGACGTCGCCCGCCCTGTTGCGACAAACCCCTCCACCTCCAGCCTTAATTCCCTGGGTTAAGAAGAGCCGAACCATCCACATTGAGCGAGCACCAGCCGACCGCTGGCCTCTTCCATTTGATCACTGAAGATGAGTCAGATACTACCTTGGGAGCGCCTGGCAAACTCTTCCGCGCCTGAAGAAGATGAAACGCCCAGTCCAACCATGCGTGAACATTGCGAATAACGGTCGAGGCATTCAACATAGACTGATCAAAACGAGCTGCATTTCTAGCCCGCCAAAGTTCCCAAAAAATGAAACAGGGGGTAAATCCTATCAGCGTAGAGAAGCAATTCCTATTGCTGGCCAGCACCCACCATCGGTTCGTGCGGTTAACGGCGAGAAGACGCTGATGAGGATGAGCGGCTGTCCCTAGATGACTTTCAAAATGTCTCCAAACCTGTTCTGCCAAATCCCCTTGAGCGAAAAGGTGATCAATGGTTTCATGTTTGGGAGCCGACATCGGCGAGCTTCCACAACAAGAACATCTAGAGGCTAAACAGATTCCTCTAGATTGAACTCTATCATCGACCGGAATTGCCTTATGAAGAAGTTTCCAAGTAAAAAGTGAAATTTTTGGGGGCACGACGGAATTCCAAACCCATTTGGCCCATGGTTTTTTTGGACCTGAACTTCTATCCATACTCCAAGCCGTCTTAACCTCAAAATCCCCAGACGTTGAAGCTGTCCAAACACAGGTATCCGCATCTGAATTTGTACAGATTCCCTCCTCCTTAATGTGATCTAGCACCATCTTCGGAAGTAAAGCAGAAAAAATGTTCATTGGCTTCAGCCCTTCATGCCCCAACACAGCCTCTACTTGCGCATCTTCGAGAATGGGGGGAGGGGGGTGAATGCACCAGTCTTTGAGAGGCCCAAGACCAGTCCAATTGTCGTTCCAAAGATGGCATTTCCCACTTCCCACCAGCCAACGTACCTTCGAAGCTATGGCCGGCAACATCTTGCAGATAGACTTCCACATCGGGGAGGCATAGGCTACGTCCGGCATGACACCATTCATATCAAGGCTTCTTCTGTATTTAGAGCTGCAGAAAGATCCCCATATCGTCTTGGACGCTGTATATTTGACAGCCCAGGCCAGCTTCATTCGAAGAGCACGCATAACACTCTTGATACCCCGAATACCCAGACCACCCTCATCAATGGGGGTTGAAATAGACTTCCAACAGGTCCAATGACATTTCCTTCTACCCTCATTCCATCCCCAGAAAAAATTGGATAAAGCTTTCTCCAGATCTTGCACCACACTCGATGGAATGTCAGTCGCTGACAGCAGGTGAATCGGCATCCCATTGAGCACATGTTTAATCAGCGCAAGACGCCCAGCCTGGCTTAAAATTCTGAGACTCCAACCAGCAATACGGCTCCGAATCGTCTCAAGCATCGGTTGAAAATAAATTCTCTTAGGCCTGCCTCGATAGATCGGAATCCCAAGATAAGAAAAAGGGGCCTCTCCTTTCTTAAAACTGAGAATAGATTCCACTGTCCTACAGCGAGAGGTGGGGTGGTTGGATGATAAGATGAAGAAACTTTTGTTGCTGTTAATCTTCTGACCTGAACTCGATTGGTATTTTTGAAGGAACAACGCAATGGCCCGGAGGGATTTCGAGCTCCCATTTGCAAACAAAATGGTGTCATCCGCGTAGAGGAGGTGTGAGACCATCTGACAGTGGCTTCGAGTCTGAAAAGGAGAGCAGAAACCTCTTTCCACCAGCCTTTTGAATCCACGGCTAAGCACTTCCGCTGCTAGAATGAACAGCCCCGGCGAAATTGGATCTCCTTGACGAAGACCTCTTGAAGATTTAAAAAATCCACAAGCCTCACCGTTGATTAGAATGGAGAACCAACAATTTTTCCAGAGCTTTTCTATCAGCTGAATCGAAGACTGCGAGAACCCAAATCTTGCCAGCACTTGCTTAAGGAAACCCCACTCTAACCGATCGTAAGCCTTTTCCATATCTAGTTTCAGCAGGATGTTCCCTCCTCTAACCTTCCTATCAATGTCACGAAAGATTTCCTGGACAAGAGCACAACTCTCCGCAATGGATCTGCCCTTAATGAACGCCCCTTGCTCCAAGGAAACGAGCTTCGGGAGAAAGGAACTCAGCCTATCTGCTACAATCTTGGAAAAGACTTTGTATATGCAGTTACATAAGCTAATTGGGCGGAAATCACTGAACTTAGATGGATTATCTTTCTTGGGGATTAGACAGATTAAGGAAGACGTGAACGCTCTTGGAATATTCCCTCCATGGAAGAATGTTTGAACAGCCTTGACAACGTCATCACGGACAATGTCCCAGCGGCCCCTGAAGAAAGCCCCTGAAAAACCGTCTGGACCGGAAGCCGCATCAAGAGGGAGGGAGTTTACCGCCTCATGAACTTCGTCAAGAGAAGGTTCATGCAGAAGACCTTGATTATCCTCAGCTGACATCAGGTTTGGAATCACGTCCAGCAATTCCTCCATCGGCCCTGTGTTAGACGCAGACAGAAGATTTGAAAAATAATCGACAGCTGCCTGTTTAATCACCTGAGGATCCATTGTAACCAATCCCGATTCAAGCTTGATCTCACGGATGGACATTCTCCTGGATTTGGCCGTAGCTTGGTTATGAAAGAATTTAGTATTCCGATCTCCTTCGCACAACCAAGAATTTCTGGATTTTTGTTTCCAAAAAGTTTCTTCCTGCAATTCAGCCTGTTGCAACCTGAGCGTAGCTTCCTTCAAGCTGAGAAGAGCAGAGGAAGGATCCTCTGCAGATTGGACACTCTGTTCTGCAAGCAGGAGATTTGCTTCCGCCACCTTGATGTTGTGGAATACATTTCCAAAGACATCCCTGTTCCAAATTTTGAGAGAAGCCTTTACATTCTTTAGTTTCCTGAGAAGAACCAAGCTTGGATCACCAACTATGTCTGAAACCCAAGCTGTTCTAACGATGTCCATGAAGGAGCCATGCAGCATCCACGTGCGCAGGAATCTGAAAGGGCGAGGAAAGGAAGGAGCTTCAGCCGGGAAGGAGAGCAAGAGGGGAGAATGATCTGATTGAGAACGTGCAAGGTGTCTGACTTGGAAAGCTGGAAATTTGTTCATCCATAGGGTGTTGAAACACGCACGGTCTAGGCGCGCCCACTTGGCCAGACTCATCGAGACTCCGCTTGCAGATTCAGCGGATTCAATGTGACTCAGTATGACTCGGACTGAGTGACTCGATTGGTAGGGTTGCCATCTTAAAGATAAAGGAGGCTTTGGAAATTACCTACTTAAATAATAGAACCTTTGTAAGGGAATTTTACAAAATACTACCTAATTAATTCCTTATTTACATACTGGTACCTTTCAAAATTAACTTTCCATTAAGCTACCTCATTAATAAAAATAATTGTCAAAGGGGTACCTTCGGTTAATTTTCTTCAGTTTCGGTCAAAAATACCCATAAAAAATTAAATACCGACTCCAACTATATAGTAGAACTCCACCATGATCGTATGTGTTATATCCACACTGTCCAATTTTTAAAGATCATTTTAGGGCATAAGCCAAAAAATAAGTAAGATCAAAAGCTCAAGTGGGCCACACCTCAGAAAGCAGTGGGACAACTACGCCTACTGTTGAAATGTTTTTAGGGGTCACCATGGTGTTTATCCACCATCCAACTATAATGTCACAGACATGGATTTTGGGAAACACAAGTATTAGCTTGATCTAAAACATTTTTTACACTAAAAAGTTTTTCAATGGTAGGTGTTCATTTTTAACTTGAACAACCTTGTGCCCACTTGATGAAAGGTCTTTCACAATTTTTGGACCATAGCATAGGCCAGGTGGCACCAACATAATAAACTTCCCGGATCTACCCGGGGGGTTTAAGGGATATGGTGGAGGGAGGGAGGGAGGGAGGGAAAGGGGAGCGGATTAGGGCACCTTGATGTATGTATTGTATATATCCACTCTGCCGATCCATTTTACCGGTTCAGTTTTGGGTTCATTCCCAAAAATGAAGCATATCCAAAGTTCAGGTAGACCACACAATAGGAAACAGTGGGGATTGAATGCTCAGGATTAAAAACTTCTTAGGGCCTACCTTAATGTCCACCATAATGTTTATTTTCCATCCAACCTGTAGTTCTGGTCACACAAATATGGATGAAGGGAAAAACAAGTATCAGATTGATCCAAAACTTTTCTGGCCCACAAGAAGATTTTAATGGTCAATCACCACTTTTTTCCTTTGGGATGTCCACCCGAGATTAGGATCTATTTCATTTTTGGGCTTAAGCCATAAATGACCTCCAAAAACCAATAGACAGATTGAATATGAAATGCATACATCAAGATTCAAATATAAGGTAGACCATGCCATGGGAAAACTGTGGTGATTGAACGCCCACCATTAAAAACCTTCCTACAACCCATTGTAATGTTGTTAACGCTAAAAATTGGCTAACAGATGTTGGTCAGAAACCAACTTTGATTCTTCGTCGTCTGACCTCCAATCGGAGATGAATGGTGTAGATTAGGGAACCTGCAATCACAAAGAAAGGTTAGGACCACCGCCGGTTGGCCCGGCTTATAGCCCTCCGATGGCAAAGTCAGTACGGGTTACTGTGATAGTAAGATGAAGTGTCCAATGTAGGCTTAGAGATTGTATACCTTCTCATTGATGAAACCATCTATTTATATAGATCTGAATGTCCCATTCTGTTACGTAAGATACCGAGATCATCTACTGATTTCATGGGATAAGGTGCTTATCCTGCTTATTATCAGATAGAGGAATAATCTAATCCAATTACTCATCTGGTCAATTACGTTCCTTGAAAGCGATCCCTTGAGACACGAAGCCGTAGACAAAGACAAGCCCAAAACCGGCCTATACGTGCTACTGGTACTATAGGCTAAGGGATGTCATCGCTGATCATCAGTAGTTAAAGCTGCTCGCACGTCGGAAGATGCTCGCGAGACAAGCTGCTCGCATATATAGGCCGCTGGTATTATGAGCTGAAGGACGTCCTCGCCAGAGACCAGAAAGCAGAGACCAGAGAGCCGAGACCAGAGACCAGAGACCAGAGACCAGAGCTGCTCGCATGACCAGAGACCAGGGCTGCTCACATATCGGAAGTGCTCATGACGAGAGTGGTCATATGTCGGGAGTGCTCATGATAAGAGTGGCCATATTCGGGAGTGCTCATGACGAGAGTGGTCTTATGTCTGGAGTGCTCATGACGAGAGTGGCCATATTCGGGAGTGCTCATGACGAGAGTGGTCTTACGAGCTGAGCTGCTCGCATGTTGATCGGATGGCATTGCTCGGGGATCTGAGATGAACTATAAACGGAGGAGGCTCGCTATCGAACAATCTGATAATGACTTCTCTCAATCACTTTCTAATCACATCTTTCGACGACCAACTTTATTCTACAACAGATGCCCCCCAAGTCCTTAGTATTGAGGAGCTACGCGAAGGACTTGTATGTATATGTAACCGCCTATTTTTGGAGGAGAAACCGTACATGATTGAGCATGCATTTATAAGTGCCAGCTTTCTGCATAGAGATAAGCTGGCCTATCAATTGAATCTTTGGCCCTGCGGTGAGCAGATGACTTAGTCACTTTATGCTATAATGTTTTACTCAACTTATGAAAATGAGTTGGGCTCAATCTGGGAGGTCTTGGCGACCATATCTGCATAGAGATAGACTGATCTATCGATTGAGGCTTTGATTCTACCAAGGGCAGAAGATTGGCCAAGATAATGTATGTATTCCCTTCGGGGCTATTCGGGTCCAAAAAATGGAGTAGCAACCAAGTTATAGATTCCATAGCTGAACAGCTGGAATGAGAGAGATCGTCTTTATTTAAGAATGGTCCAATATTCACATGCTTTATGAAAAATATCAGAGTAAATGTTCCATGTGCCAAGGGTGACGTAGGGGTCTTCCTCGCATGTCTTCTAGATAATATGTACCTGGTCGGGCAATCTCGATGACTCGATACGGGCCTTCCCAATTAAGATGCAATGACCAAGTGGCTGTTCCGATGTTTTGCCTGAGCACCAAGTTGTCGAGCTAAAAAACTCTGATTTTGACCTTTGAATTATGACAACGGGCTATACGTTGTCGATAAGCCACTACTCGAAGACAAGATATGTTCATTTTCTCTTCTAGGAGATCGAGGTGAAGTAATCGACTGCCACGTCCTTTTCCCATAGGTAGTGGTTTGATTATATCGATTCTCCATTGAGCGAAAAGCCAAGGACCGTCCATCGGCGTCATTTACTCAGACGGTAAATGAGGAAATGGAGAATATCGATGATATTTGTTACATTTCTTTGAGAATTCGATAGCATCCGCCTTCATAGTGGGGCCAATAGTATCATTGTCTCATTGCTTTGTTTGCTAGAGACCGTCCTGTGGGATGATTACCGCATGCCACCTGGTGTATTTCATCTAGAACACGGTGTGCTTCTTCTGGATGGAGTCACTTTAAATACAGTAAAGTAAAACTTTTACGTAACAATTTTTCATTTTGTAAGATGTACCTGGCAGCACGATAGCGAATTGTCGGGCTGATTTTTATCATCTGGGAGTCATCCGCTTTCACTACAAGAAAACGGATTTTTACCGACGAAAGTATTCCCGACGAAATAATTTTCGTTGGGAAAAACCATTTTTACCGACGAAATGGAAAAATCGTCGGTAAAAATCTCCCTCCACCACCAAATTCATTGCCGCCATACACTTTTACCAACGAAATTATAATTTCGTCGGTAAAACGTTTATTGCCGACGAAATAACCTGTCGCTAAAAAAGAAAACAGCAAATTTTACTTTTACCGACGAAAAGTTTCGTCGGTAAAAGCGAAACTTTTACTGACGAAACTTTTCGTCGGTAATAATGTGCAATATGTGATTCCCGCCAAGAAAAGAGGTGACTTTTACCGACGAAAAGTTTCGTCGGTAAAAGTTTTTGAAAAGGAGTTTTACCGACGAAACAAAACTTTTACCGACGAAAATTTTCGTCGGTAAAAGTGGTCTTTTTAACTTACCCATTCTCCCTCTTTTCTCATTCGATCTCTCTCTCTCTCTCGCGCTCTCTCTCTCTCTCTCTCTCTCTCTCTCTCTCTCTCTCGCGGCCGGCCATCTCTCTCTCTCTCTCGCGGCCATCCCTTACTGCCGACCACCGGCCGTCCTTCGCCGGCCGCCACCCGACCACCGACCCCCAGCCACGCCGCCCGCGTGAGCACGCTCCTCCACCAGCCACCGTACGCCGCCGTCTCCGCCGGTAAGCGTCTCCCCCCCTTCCTCCTTCCTCCATTTCCTCTCTCTCTCTCTCTCTCTCTCCTCGTTGTTCATTGTGGGGCCCATGTGGGTCCCACCATTGCTGTGGGTCCCACCGTTCCAGTGCATGTGGGTCCCACCGTTGCTGTCCATTGCATGTGGATCCCACCGTTGCTGTCGCTGTCCATTGCATGTGCATGGGGTCCGCCTTAGCTGTCCACGATTTGGTGGAGCCCACTGATTTAGTAAATCCCTAATTAGGGATTTTGAAATTAAAATCCCCTAATTAGGGATTTCAAAATTAAAATCCCCTAATTCCTTCCTTAATTAGGGATTTTAATTTGTGATTTACAAATTAATAAAAATCATGATATACAATAAATGTGGGGCCCACCGTCGCTGTCCACTGCTCGTGGGGCCCACAGTGATTTACGTATTTTATCCACTCCGTCCATCCATCTTAGCAGAAAATTTTAGGTATGGTGCCCAAAAATGAAGCATATCAAAATCTAAAGTGGACCACACCACAAATGTGAACTGAATGTGTATCATTGAAAAATTCTTGGAGGACACAGAAGTTTTGGATGAAGCTGATATTTGTGTTTTCCCTCATCCATATCCATGTGATCTTATGAACAGGTTGGATGACAAATAAAGATCACTGTAGGGCCTGGGAATGGTGGAAATCATTATTCCCACTGTTTCCCATGGCATGGTCCACTTGAGAGTTGGATATGCTTAAATTTTGGGCTCAACCACTAAAATGAGGTGGAAAAACATAAGGATGGAATAGATAAATCACATACATTCTAGGTGGGCCCAACTGAGTTTACTCTACACTCCGCACGCAATCCGATTCCCATGGTGGGCCGCCCATACTTATTTGTTCACAAAATAGTCATTAGGTATTTGATTAAACTTGATTCATGGTGTTGATGATTCTGCCATTTTCATGTGCTTGTGTATCTAGAATTGATGGAGCAAACCCGGATGTGCGTCGGAGCTATCCGTGGTTAATTTATGTGGATATGTATGTTGTAGATGTATTTGGCTTATTATTAATAAATATTTTTTGTCCACAAATGGTAGTATAATAGAATCAGTTAGCCCATTTGGAGATTTCTATATTGCCGAGCATAGATAAAGTGTGTTTTGGAGGTATAGAAATCTGCCAAATTGTCCTGTTGGACAGTCCAAGGTTGGATAGATTGGAATGTTATCGTTGTTTGTCATTTACATGCGTAGGGTCATTAGTTTCGTGCAGTAACTCTCCTATTCTCTCTGGATATGTTTCTTATGTTTAATTCCATTGTCAATTTAATCCACACAATGTGTGGATAGTTGACGTGGAAATGAAATGTAAGATAAATATATCTTGAGAGATAGGGGGAGATGCTGTCGAAATTTAGGCTTGGGCATGTAAATGGAAATAATGATAGCATTTCAATCTATCCATCCTTGGATGGGCGACTGATTTTATTATATTATCATTTAGTGGCAAATTAGATGACGAACATGATACTTGTGATTAAGAGTAGTTGATTGATGTTGATGTTGAGCGGGGGTCCCTGGAAGGTGGGAACCGCTGTTGTAACCATGCTGAAGCTGTCCTGTTCCTATGGACAGCAATATGGGTGGCCTAGCCATTTGGACAGGCCCGTGTTTGTGTATTAGCTCGAAATTAATGGAGCAGACCCGGATGTGCGTCGGAGCTATCCGGGTGTTGAGCGGGGGTCCCTGGAAGGTGGGAACCGCTGTTGTGACCATGATGAAGCTGTCCATTTCCTATGGACAGCAATATGGGTGGCCTGGCCATTTGGACAGGCCCGTGTTTATGTATTAGCTCGAAATTAATGGAGCAGACCCGGATGTGCGTCGGAGCTATCCGGGTGTTGAGCGGGGGTCCCTGGAAGGTGGGAACCGCTGTTGTGACCATGATGAAGCTATCCATTTCCTATGGACACCAATATGGGTGGCCTGGCCATTTGGACAGGCCCGTGTTTATGTATTAGCTCGAAATTAATGGAGCAGACCCGGATGTGCGTCGGAGCTATCCGGGTGTTGAGCGGGGGTCCCTGGAAGGTGGGAACCGCTGTTATGACCATGAGGAAGCTGTCCATTTCCTATGGACAGCAATATGGGTGGCCTGGCCATTTGGACAGGCCCGCTTTGTGTGGAGCAGACCCGGATGTGCGTCGGAGCTATCCTTGAGTTGCTTGAGTCTCCAAGACCTACACCCTAAACCCGAACCCATAAACCTAAAACTAAAACCTATAAGCTACGGCTAAACCGAAACCTAAACTCAATTCATCTAATGGCCCGTTTGGCACCATGGATTTGAGGAGAAGTGGATTCCATGATATGAATTCTCATCAATTCCAGTTCTTACCAATTTCAGATTTTCTGTTTGGCAGTCAAGATTTGGAGAGAAATCAAACATGAAGGAATGGACGGTGTAAATTTTAATCCTCTCAAATCCACTTCTCATCAAATCCATGGTGCCAAACAGAATAAAGCAACCAGTTTCTCCTCCTTTCTCCTCCTTTCTCCTAGAATCCATGGTGCCAAACACGAAAACCAAACCCGAAACCCGATCCCGAACCCAAAAATCTCAACTTATGCCCTAAACCTAATCCTAAACTCATGTCACCTAAACTAAACCTACACCTATTCCTAAATCCATTCACCTAGCCTAAACCTAGACTCAAACACGAAAACCAAACCCGAAACCAGATCCCGAACCCAAAAATCTAAACCTATCCCTGAAACCTAATCCTAAACTCAAATCACCTAAACTAAACCTACACCTATTCCTAAATCCATTCACCTAGCCTAAACCTAGACCCAAACACGAAAACCAAACCCGAAACCCGATCCCGAACCCAAAAATCTAAACCTATCCCCGAAACCTAATCCTAAACTCAAATCACCTAAACTAAACCTACACCTATTCCTAAATCCATTCACCTAGCCTAAACCTAGACCCAAACACGAAAACCAAACCCGAAAACCGATCCCGAACCCAAAAATCTAAACCTATCCCCGAAACCTAATCCTAAACTCAACTCACCTAAACTAAACCTACACCTATTCCTAAATCCATTCACCTAGCCTAAACATAGACCCAAACACGAAAACCAAACCCGAAACCCGATCCCGAACCCAAAAATCTAAACCTATCCCCGAAACCTAATCCTAAACTCAAATCACCTAAACTAAACCTACACCTATTCCTAAATCCATTCACCTAGCCTAAACCTAGACCCAAACACGAAAACCAAACCCGAAAACCGATCCCGAACCCAAAAATCTCAACTTATGCCCTAAACCTAATCCTAAACTCATGTCACCTAAACTAAACCTGACTCTAATCTTTGCATTGTAGATATGGATAAGAGTTGGATGCAAGCTAAGAATCGGTTTGGCCCAGAGTATAAAGAAGGTGTTAAGGAGTTCATGGAATTTGCGAGAGATCGGGCAGATTCAGGTAATAGAATTAGGTGTCCATGCCGAAAATGCAAGAACATGATTCACAAGACATTGGACAAAGTGGAAGATGATTTGTTCATAGTTGGGATTGACCAGGGTTATACTTGGTGGATTCATCATGGTGAAGACTTCCACCAAAGAGTTGAGGCCACTGAAGTCCTTGCTGACCCAATTGTGCGTAATGACGAGGATGAAGATGTTGACGATATGCAAGATATCATTGGGGATGTGTTAAGGGGAACCATTGCGAATACTGATTTTGCAGCGACAAGTACTAGCCAGGATATTCCTCCTATGGGTGATGCCGAATCAGAAAAGTTTAGTAGGTTGTTGAGGGATGCGCAACGTCCACTCTATCTGGGGTGTCGGAACTTCTCCAAGTTGAATTTCCTTACAAGGTTACTTCATTTAAAGACAATAAATCGTTGGAGTAACAAATCGTTCGACATGTTACTTGGCTTGTTGAAAGAAGTATTACCTGAAGGTGAGACATTGCCTAAGTCTCATTACGAGGCAAAATCATTAATGCGAGACTTGGGCCTTGGTTACATCCTCATACATGCATGTATAAATGATTGTGTATTGTATTGGAAAGAACATGAAAATGTTGAGGAGTGTCCACAATGTGGAGAGTCTAGGTGGAAATATGACGAAGCTAAGCGTAAGAAAATTTCACAAAAGGTGTTAAGGTACTTTCCATTCAAACCCAGATTACAAAGATTGTTTAAGTCAAGTAAGACGGCTGAAGATATGAGGTGGCATAAGGAGAAACGCCTTCATGATGATAATACATTGAGGCATCCCGCTGACTCTGAAGCCTGGCAACATTTTGATAAGCAATATGACTGGTTTACAGAGGATTCTCGCAATGTTCGGCTAGGTCTTGCAAGTGATGGTTTTAATCCATTTGGTAATATGAGTAGCTCATACAGTATGTGGCCAGTGATACTTATGCCCTACAATTTACCTCCTTGGTTGTGTATGAAGGAATCATTTTTTATGATGTCGTTGCTTATTCCTGGACCCAAGTCACCAGGGAATGACATTGATGTGTATCTCCGACCGTTAGTAGATGAGTTAAACGAGTTGTGGAGTCAAGGTGTCCAGACGTATGACACTTTTGCAGAACAGACGTTTCGATTGCATGCAGCGGTCTTGTGGACAATAAATGACTTCCCTGCATATGGAAATTTGTCTAGGTGGAGCACGAAGGGAAAGTTGGCTTGTCCTACATGTAGTA
Organism: Liriodendron chinense; assembly: GCA_003013855.2. Taxonomy (NCBI): domain Eukaryota; kingdom Viridiplantae; phylum Streptophyta; class Magnoliopsida; order Magnoliales; family Magnoliaceae; genus Liriodendron; species Liriodendron chinense. The sequence goes on from PVNU02003250.1 coordinate 59,817, forward strand.
CTGAGACTTGTTCATTGTCATTGAAGCATGGTAAGAAAACGTGTTATATGGGCCATCATCGCTTCCTTCCGAGGGATCATAGTTGGCGCAGGAAGACGGTAATCTTTGATGGCAAACAAGATCATAGGCCATCACCGAAAGAACTATCTGTAGAAGATGTGTTACAACAGCTGAGAAACATTGAAGAAGTTAGATTTGGTAAGGCACCGCACTTGAAGAAGAGAAAACGTACAGTATTGGAGTACAACTGGAGGAAGAAGAGCATTTTTTTTGAGTTGCCTTATTGGAGTCAGCTGAAATTACGACACAACTTGGATGTCATGCATATTGAGAAGAATATATGTGACAATGTCTTTGGAACATTGATGAACATAGAGAAGAAAACAAAAGACAGTTTTAAGGCTCGATTGGATCTATAAGCAATGGGTTTAAGGAAAGAGTTGCACTTGCAACCACATGAAAATTCATATACTATACCAGCAGCCTGCTATACATTGACAAAAGTAGAGAAAAAACGTGCATGTGAATGGTTGAACAAGGTGAAATTTCCCGACGGGTATGCATCGAATATCTCTCGGCGCGTAAACATTACGGACTGTAAGGTAACAGGAATGAAAAGTCATGACTGTCACGTCCTTCTGCAACGCCTACTACCGGTTGCGATTCGTGGATTCCTTAACAAGGATGTCAGTGCTACGCTGATTGAGTTGGGGATATTCTTTAAGGATTTGTGTTCGAAATCTTTGAATGTAGAGGTTATTAAACGACTGGAGAAGGATATTGTCGTAATCCTTTGCAAACTTGAAAGAATTTTTCCACCTGCGTTTTTCGATGTCATGGTACACCTAGCGATTCACTTACCGCACGAAGCGAAGCTTGCAGGCCCAGTACAATATCGTTGGATGTATCCGATCGAAAGGTGATAGAACAATGATCAAATTTTTTTTCCATTCCATAAACTACGTATATCCATGTTTTCATGTCCTAAACATATTGATTTTGTGTACAGATACCTTCACACATTAAAACAATATGTGAGGAATAAGGCACGTCCAGAGGGATCCATTGCTGAGGCGTACATTGATAATGAGTGTCTGACATTTTGCTCCATGTATCTTCGTGGCATAGAGACTAGATTCAACCGAGAAGATCGTAATGCCAATGCAGGGCAGGAGCATGAACAAGGACTCATATCTGTATTCGCACATAACGTCCGTCCTTTAGGATCGCCGACGTTTCAGGATATGGACCCTCGGGATCTTGCGAAGGCGCGGTGGTATGTGTTGCATAACTGTGAAGAAATAGAGTCGTACTTGGAGTAAGTCTTCGCACATAATTATTGTATATCTACAGACAGTTTTAATCTCAAAATTTCTTGCTTACAACGTACCAATTATGTATAGCGAACACATCGAGGAGATGAAGTCCCAATACCCTACAAATTATGATCGAATGCATCAGGATTTGTTTCCAGAATGGTTTGCAAAACGTGTAAGCTTAATTTACCATCTATCTCACCACATTTACAATATTGTTGTATTGCACAATATTTACATGTAATTTTAAATGCCTAAACGTACATTTATATTCTGTACGTGATGATAGATGAAGATGTTGGGCGCTAGCAACTCTGCGGATGCATCTGATGCGCTCTACTCACTGGCGTGTGGCCCTGATAGACGTGTATCTAGATATACAGGTTGTATTGTAAACGGGATTTGGTTCCACACTGAGGAGCGTGAGAAATATAGGACCACACAAAATAGTGGTGTGGTTGTGAAGGGAACACATGAGGAGGTCGAAATTGATTTTTATGGCGTTTTGATGGATATTATTGAGCTGAGTTATTGTATGAGAAAGCGGGTGTACTTATTTAAATGCGATTGGTGGGACATTGGAAATAAAAAGTTGGGAATACAGACTGATAATTACTTCACGAGCGTAAATTTATCTCGGAAGTGATTTAAAGATGACCCATATATCATAGCCGGCCAAGTCGAACAAGTATTCTACCTCGCTGACACCAAGTTGGGCGGCTCTTGGCACGTGGTGCAGAAAATAAAGCCCAGGAACATATTTGACGTTCCCGAAGTAGTCGTTGAAGATAACGATGAAGGGAGTAACAGAACGTCGTCAGTTGAACAAGCATACCAAGAAGACATGCCATCTTGGGATAGAGGGAATGATCCAAATGTTGATATTGATGTGGTGCAATTGAATAGAGATGATGTGCCACCTGATCATGTTGATGCCTCAATCATAAATGACATTGTTAGAGATGATAGCGATTTCATCGATGACAACGTTGCAGACGATGAAGAGGAAATTCTGATCAGCGATAGTGATGGTGAAGAAGAAAGAGTCCTAAGCGATAATGATTCAGACGACGATTATTAAATGTATACAAGATTTACATGTAATTTTTCAATTCGATTAATTTGATTATTACATGTATATATGTTTTACAAGTCATGATTTTTTTCCTGAATTGACTTGTTGATAATCTACATTTACAGTTAAGTCACTTTCTGATCATGTCCTCCACAAACTGGAGCGTAGCGGAAGCACGCAGCATACTTCATCAGCTGTTGCGGATGGACTTTCCGGCCCTATATTCTTCTGGTAGGGCCAGAGAGATACCCGGTCTGGTCGAGAAATGTAGGGAGGAAGACGATGACTCAGATGAAAGATTATACAATCTCAAAGAAATTCCGGACCTGATTGAGGAATATAATCGCGGAAAACTTCGTATGGAAGATGCGACATTATCACTTGCACATCTGAATGGAGTCCCGAGAGATGAGATTTCTCCTTTTGTGACTGGCATGTTGGCTGTAACAATGTCGAGTGCTTCATACAGCATCGAATATACATCTGCAGCGTACGATAACTTACGCAGGGAGTATTTCGGATAGTTGATCCGAAGTTGATTTGTATTACAATGAGATATATGTATTTAATATAGAATGACAATGTGTAATGGATTTTTCAACTTTTATATTCTGTTTACGGTTTTATTATATTCTGTTTACGGTTTTATTATATTCTGCTTGCATTATAGTGTAATGGTCTAATCATATTTTTATCATTTCTCTAAGCATAAGCACAAATTAACTCTGCAATGATGTTCATAAACTTGCATTGACATTGTTTAAATTTATAAGTTTGTATTTCAGATATATTCAGTCATGGCACCAGGTGGGAGATCAGGTCGTTCGCGCACTGGATCTACCCCTTCCACCCGTGATGCGACGCAGACAGCATCGACATCGCACGGTGCATCACAGTCATCTGATCCTTCGGTTCAGCATACACCGGGCACTGCATGTAAGTCTAGACATTTATTTAGTGATTTCTGTTTATATTGTTACTCACATATATCTTTTCGCAGCAGCATCTTCTACCAGCCGACGAGGACGTGGACCCACGCGTGGGTTAATTTTAGAGCGACTTACGCGTGAGGGTAGGGTGGCAGTAGAGTTCCCACAGGACTGCCTTAGACCTGTTGGGGACAGTGCCAGATTGTTTACGTCTGAGGTCGGTGTCCTATGCCGATCTCTGATCCCCGCCACCACCCCCCGTTGGACTGACGTGACAGATGATGTGCGACAGCTCATCCGTCAGCGCCTTCAGGTAAAGTTTAGTAAATTGAAATTTTCTTTTGTGAAAGTTTATTTACGGTTAAGTCCTATTGTTAATAAGTTTATTCCCTTAATTTATTATTTACGAAACTGCAGGATAAATTTGAATTCGATTTGAATGTTCCCTACATTTCTCATGCCGTCGACGACATGATTAGGGAGCGGTTCAAGGAGTACCGCGGAGAGTTGCACCAGCGGTACAAGCGGTGCAGGACACACGATGAGGCCGTACTGTTCGCACCGCCACACGTTAGTACAGACGACTGGCGGATACTCTGTGAGAGATTTTCATCGGAGGCTTTTCAGGTAATATTTACATGTACTATATCTTACGGTTACAATTAAATTCGCAATTAATTTCGCAATTAATAGAAATGTATTTTGTATAATGTGTTCAGAAGAGGAGCAAAATAAATTCTGCGAACAGGAAAAAGTTACAAGTGAACCACGTAGCTGGTTCAAAGTCATTTGTACGACATCGTTACGACATGGTAAGAAATTATTGATGATTATTAAGTTAATATATTATTTTGATTGGCATTTATTATAAGTCTTTTTTCCTTTCGATTGCGCAGCGGGATTCCGTCACCGGCCAGGAGCCTGGACCAGTAGACCTCTACAGAGGGACTCACTGTCGGCAGGCGACGGGATCTTGGGTTCATCCTAGAGCCAGTGAGCATTGGGTAAAAATCTTTACTTTGTTAAATTTAATTGCGCATTGATTGATAATAATGTCATTCATGTCATTTTTTATGAAATTTCATATCTTTTCATTACAGGCGGCGATGGACACCATACGCAGTCAGCCCACTCCCGATGGTAGTCAGCGGAGTGAACCAGAAATCCTGAGCGAGGTGCTTGGCACCCGTTCTGGATATGTGCGTGGGCTTGGCCATGGTGCTAAGCTCATGGCACAAACTAGAGCTGGCTCCAGCCGATCCGTAGCTGGTGAGAGCGCTCAACGCCGAGCTGACATCGCAGAGAGAGAGAGGTTCAGCAGCTACGGGTCGTCATCGATGGGATTCGGGAGAAGTTGGAGAGGCAGAGGGAGGAGGAGGAGAGGCGAAGGGAGAAGCAGGAGAGGAGGATCGAGGAGTTGCGGCTGGAGCATGAGCGACGGATGCAGGAGATGTTTCAGGCTCTCGCTACAAGCCTTGGCGCCGATGCCCCGCCACCTCCGCCACCTCCGCCACCTCCGCCTTCATCTTCCTGATTATTTTTTTTAATATACGACTTTTAACTTGTATGTATTTGTGTGTGGATGAATATTGTTTGTTTGTGGATGTGGAATGCATTATTTGTGTATGGATGATGTAGTTTTTGTTTATTTGTATGTTTGTGGATGTGAATAGGATTCAAAATGTATAGGTTTTTTTACAGGTGTATATAAGGAATTTCCTGAATTTTGAAAACAAATGGAACCGAGACAGGAAAAACTTTTACCGACGAAATATTTCATCGGTAAAAGTAAGGAAAAACTTTTTACCGACGAAATATTTCGTCGGTAAAAAATTCGTAGATGCTTTTACCGACGAATTATTCCGTCGGTAAAAGTTTTATCATGTTTTTACCTAGCATTATTTCGTAGGTAAAAACTTTTTCCTTACTTTTACCGACGAAATATTTCGTCGGTAAAAGTTTTAACATGTTTTTACCTACGCATTATTTTGTCGGTAAAAGTTTTTTCACCGACGTATCATTTTCATTCCCGACAAAATTCATATGTTTGGCCGACAAATAATTTCGTCGGTAATGGTGCAATTATTACCTACGAAAAATTATTTCGTCGGTAAAAACCTTTACCGACGGCCTTTCTGCGACGATGTTAGCCGCGAAAACTTTCGTCGGGAAAAACATTTCCCGACGAAATTTTGCTGATTACCGACGAAATCATTCGTCGGTAAAAATGGAATTTTTTGTAGTGTTTGGAGTAAAGGATGATGGGGTCCACCCAACAAGAAGATAAAAGTAATGTGTGAGCTGCTCTGAAGCAACTTGATCGACACTCGGGGTAGATAGATGCTCGATAAGAACAGCTTACGTCAGATCGGACTCAGGTGCAGAAGATAATTTTGCCAAAGAACCTGCGAGCTTGTTCTCCTCTCGAGGAATATGACTTATTTTATATTTGTTCAATTTGAACGAGCAAGATGAGTACCTGAGATTTGTACGAAGCCATCCGCTCCTCCTTTGCCTCGAATTCGTTGAGCACTTGATATACAACGAGCTGAGAGTCGTTGTGAATGAGTAGGTTCCTTATTGCATGTATATTTGCTTAATTTGAGGCCGACAATTAAGGCTTCATATTCCATTTCGTTGAGGCACGAGAGCTTCAACGCTACTACGATGGAATCCTTATGAAGGAAATGGATTCCTTTAGCACCTTCGTGAGAGAGAGATTGGATGATTGCTCCAAACTTAACGTGCTGGATGATTTCTCCACCCAATAAATATGCTAAGGCTTCTTGGGAGAGCGGTCTCGTCGATCAAGTCGATATTTTTTATCTGGGGGCGAGATTTCCTCTGGCTTGTGCTTCTTACCCTGTATACCATGACGTGCCAGAACAACTTCTTCTGCATTGATATACTTCTGAGCTTTAGCTTGGAATTCCGCCATGGTTTTTGGAGGGTTTTTATCTAAGGAAAATCTGAATTTTTCGCTCGTAATTCCGGCTATGAGGGCGGTAAGGCCTTTTTCTTCGGTATATCCTTTAGTTTGGACGGCTTCGGCAGTGAACCGTACTGTGAACTCCTTTATCGTCTCCCCATGCTGCTGTTTCAAATCCATTAGGTGGGATGCTGGCTTTTCGGTGCGGATGCTTCCCATGAATTGCGAAAAGAAAAGATCCGATAACTGTGAAAAGGAGCCGATAGATCGAGGCTTTAGCCCCCGAAACCACGTACGAGCTGCTTCCTTTAAGTTTAGGGAAAAAGCTCTACACATGATTTTCGACCCATGTCCCTCCAGCTCCATAAGAGACCTATAAGTTTCCAAGTGTTCGAGAGGATCGCCTATGCCTGTATATGGAGTGATGACAGGTGTACGATATTTTCTAGGTAAAGGTGCTCCCATGACCTCGCTGGTGAAAGGAGACTCGGATCGATGTATCGACGCCACCACAGCTGACGGTTGATTTGCCTGATATCGCTGCTCCATGACATCAAAACGATCATGGATTCTTTTGAGGTCTCCTTCCCATGGTAAAGTATAACCTGACGCTTCAACGGTGGACCTCTGAGATTGATGTTGACGAGAAGCACTAGATGGAGGATGATTTGGTTGGACCTGTGGCTCATCCACGGAATGTCTGGAAGCCACCCGTATGGGTTGCGCTGGGAACCCTTCGGAAGGTTATCTCTGCGGCTCCAGGAAATGCTGATCAAGACGATTAGACAAGGCTAGAACTCCGGCGTTGAGGGTTAGAAGAGTATTTTCGAGGAAACGCATGACGTCCTCTTGACTTCCGGAAACCTCCAATAATGGGTTCGCTGATGGCACGTTTGGAGCTCCTTGAGGGATGTTTGTTGAAGTGGTTTGAAGAACAGGCACTAATTTTGTAACGTCAGGTGGAGGTAATGTCTGCCTTGATGTGGAAGGATGAACAGTCTTTTTAGGAGGCATTGTGGAAGGATATTGATCAGTGGTAAGAACGACTGACTTTGATGATAAATCGTTCCCACAGACGGCACCAATCTGTTAACGCTAAAAATTGGCTAACAGATGTTGGTCAGAGACCAACTTTGATTCTTCGTCGTCTGACCTCCAATCAGAGATGAATGGTGTAGATTGGGGAACCTGCAATCACCAAGAAAGGTTAGGACCACCGCCGGTTGGCCCGGCTTATGGCCCTCCGATGGCAAAGTCAGTACGGGTACTGTGATAGTAAGATGAAGTGTCCAATGTAGGCTTAGAGATTGTGTACCTTCTCATTGATGAAACCATCTATTTATATAGATATGAATGTCCCATTCTGTTACGTAAGATACCGAGATCATCTACTGATTTCATGGGATAAGGTGCTTATCCTGCTTATCCTCAGATAGAGGAATAATCTAATCCAATTACTCATCTGGTCAATTACGTTCCTTGATAGCGATCCCTTGAGACACAGAGCCGTAGATGAAGATAAGCCCAAAACCGGCCTATACGTGCTGCTGGTACTATAGGCTAAGGGATGTCATCGCTGATCATCAGTAGTTAAAGCTGCTCGCACTTCGGAAGATGCTCGCGAGACAAGCTACTCGCATATATAGGCCGCTGGTACTATGAGCTGAAGGACGTCCTCGCCAGAGACCAGAGAGCAGAGACCAGAGAGCAGAGAGCAGAGAGCAGAGACCAGAGACCAGAGACCAGAGACTAGAGACCAGAGAGCAGAGACCAGAGACCAGAGCTGCTCGCATGACCAGAGACCAGAGACTAGAGACCAGAGAGCAGAGACCAGAGACCAGAGCTGCTCGCATGACCAGAGACCAGAGACCTGGGCTGCTCGCATGACCAGAGACCAGGGCTGCTCGCATAACCAGAGACCAGAGACCAGGGCTGCTCGCATGACCAGAGACCAGAGAGCAGAGAGCAGAGACCAGAGACCAGAGAGCAGAGACCAGAGACCAGGGCTGCTCGCATGACCAGAGACCAGAGACCTGGGCTGCTCGCATGACCAGAGACCAGGGATGCTCACATATTGGGAGTGCTCATGACGATAGTGGTCATATGTCGGGAGTGCTCATAATGAGAGTGGCCATATTCGGGAGTGCTCATGACGAGAGTGGTCTTATGTCCAGAGTGCTCATGACGAGAGTGGCCATATTCGGGAGTGCTAATGACGAGAGTGGTCTTACGAGTCGTGCTGCTTGCATGTTGATTGGATGGCATTGCTCGGGGATCTGAGATGAACTATAAACGGAGGAGGCTCGCTATCGAACAATCTGATAATGACTTCTCTCAATCACTTTCTGATCACATCTTTCGACGACCAACTTTATTCTACAACAAATGTTTAGCTGCCATCCAATCAGTTGATTAGGTCACATAGACCTCTTGTGGCCCTGTAATAAGCTTTTAATGGTCGGCACTCCAACCACTGTTTACTATGGTGTGGTTCACCTGAGATTTGGGTCTGACTCATTTTTAATTTGGCTCATTATGATATGACAAAATGGATAAAATAAAAACATCATGGTGGGCCTATAGAGCACCAACCAAGAGCCACTTGCTTCTTGCACCGTCAATAAGTAATTGGTGTCTGTAGAGTAGACTTATTTTATTGAATAACATGATGATTAATTGTGAAAAACGAATTTAAAAATATTAGATATCCATAATTAAACTTCAATTCGTAATTCGTACTTACTAAAAATAATAAGTTTTCTAAAATAGAAAGTTATTAAAAATAATAAACTCATAACTAAAGACTATTACTAAGTAGAGTCCTTCTAAACTCATTATTAATTAAAAGTAAGAACTTCTAAATAAACAAAACTCTAAAAATAAAAAAATACTACAAAAATTGAAATTAATACAAAAAATAATTTTTCCTAAAACCTCATTTCTGAGCCATTACTGTACATTTTCTTATGAAATGGACTGATGTGACCAACAAAGTGGGTTGGTTGGCCCATATGGCCTGTTCTGGTCCAAATCCATAGGTTACGCTTCTCGTAATGATATCTGGATCAAAAGTTGTAGTTGATTTACGATTCACCTTCTTTTGGTCCATCCATGTGAAGAATGTAATTGATCCTCGTCCTTCATTAGGGGGTCCTCATTCTACATCAGAAATGTGAGAAAATAGATAGAAGGTACCCTTTGACAATTGTCTTGATTAATGAGGTAGCTTAATGAAAAATTAATTTACAAAGGAACTAGGATGTAAATACCATATTAATGAGGTAGCATTTTGTAAAATTCCCTATTTATAAATAACAAAGTGAGAACAATATGTTGGCAAATAACCACATTTATAATTTTCATTGCATATTTTTAAAAATCCTAAGAAAAACTCCCACATTAATTCGTCTCTTTGCAACTCATAAAAAATAAAATAAAAATAAAAAACAAAAAACAAACTAAAGCTTGATTTGGTTTCTCCATCCTCTGTATATCCTTTTCTCCATCTCTCTCGATCTCCATTCACCACCTTTATCTCTCCCTCTAGATTAAGGTGTTACGATCCCTATGGTTTAAAGAGCCTAAATTCATGTGTTCCATATCAATCCTGGGCTTTTGGCATATTGGTTAGGATCTTAACAATTGGTATCAAGACTAACACGACGTCTTATGTTCGAGTCATGAAAGGAGAGACCTATGGAAAGGGCATCTTGGACCAGAGTGAAAGCCGACATGGCGTGGAAAGGGTTAACCACCGAGTGAAAATGGCTACATGGATAATCGGAGTGTAGTCGTCATGCCTTGGAAAGGGCTACCTAGAATAAAGACTAGAGTGAGTGTCGCCACAGAGTGGGTAGCCGTGGATGTCGGCTACGGAGCATGGTTGAATGTTATGATCCCAATTGTTTAAAGAACTTAGTTTCATGTGTTCCATCGATCAAGGGCTTTTGACGCATTGGTTAGGTACTTAATATCAGGAGAATTATATGTCACACTCATCTAAGAAATTCCACTATCAACTAATGTAATCTTAGAATTTTTACCATAAAATTCCTCAAGGATTTAGATTTTACTAAATAGTGCCTCCAGGATGGATGTTTGTGGGTAAAGCTTTTTAAAAGGAGAAATTACAATACTACCCTCCTTTTCTATTCCATTACAATAAGGTGGAAAGTCAAAGTTGAGGGGCCCATGTCGTATGTCTCACATCCAACCCATCCAACAATGCACACCAACATTTTCATCAAAAACCAAAAGGATAGTACATCCAATCATAAGGTGGGCCAATCCATAAAAATAATGTACACCATTCAAAATATCCCAGTTTAAGTATATAGCCCGTCTGGTGATCTGATTGACCTGATGTTTTGTTCCTATTGTCACTATGCCATGGTGCACACATTTAACGAGTTGGATATTATACACATTCCACCTGGGCCAACAAGCCTTTGAATTTTATTAGTTTTAAAGGGAAAAAAAAATTAAATGAGGGCATTTTTTGTTATTTTATCAATAAAAAAGCACCTCCATGTAATATCTAATAGTGGAGGCATTATTTAGTGAAACATAGATTCCTCTTGCTAGTTTGTTGGATATATTATTCGTCGATGCTGTTAGTTGTCTCTAAACCAAGCTTATTCAGATAGGTGCAAAATTTTTGAGTTCTTACACAAGTTGTTTTTTTAATTATTATTATTATTATTTAACACACGCACTCACACTCCTCACACCACACACTCACACTACAAAGGCATTTTAATTTATACCACAAATGGTACACTCAAACCCATGACCTCGTGTTGAAACTCTTGTGAATCTACCATTGAGGCATGAGTAAGGACCCAAGAACAGTTTGGTTGTATGATAGCTACAACAAGTGATCAACTGCTACAGTGGATGGTTTGAAGTTGTTTGGCCTAGGGGCAGTCTTTGTTGGCTGTTTTGACTTAGGGAGTTTAGATTATTACAGGTATACCCATTCATTCCCACTCTGCTTCCCATGAAGGGAGCTTTGCTATCTTAGCTTGTTTAGTTTTGCATTGGAGAGTATGATAGTGAGGCCCGAATCTTTAATTTTGTGACACCTGCCCAAAGAATATATATTTCTTTACAACATCAACAAAGTTACAAGTGATGTGCTCCCACGGTAATTTTGTGATAAAAATTCTTAAAATTTTCTAATAAAAATCTCTCAAATTCCCAATTAGGGATTTGAAAAATAAATAATCTCTAATTATTAAAGCTCCACTATTAATCCCTAAGAAGAAGAAGAGAAAGAGAAGATAAAGATACCTCTTAGATTTCAAATCTGGTGTCACCGTTGCTCCAACCGCCGATGCTGGAAATTATCACAGCGATGGAGACAGACTGAGAGAGTGAGAAAGATGTGTGGCATGGGAGAGAGCTCACATGAGGGAGGGAGGGAGGGAGGGAGATGTTGTGCGTGAGGGAGGGATCTTGTGCAATGTGGATAGGATTTTCTTCCACATGAGAAAGAGCTCACATGAGGGAGAGAGAGAGAGCGAGGGACGGAGGGAGGGAGATTTTTTCTAAAAAATAAGAGACCTATGAGTAGAGTTATACAAAAACCAAGCCAGCTCAAAAAGCTCACTCGGCTCAGCTCGAAAAAGCTTAGTTCAACTCAGCTTATAGGGTTGATCAAGCCAAGCCGAGCCTATTTTTTAGGCTCATTGAAAATTCGAGCCAAGCTTGAGCTTGACCGAGCTTGATTTGGCTTAGCTCGATTTCAGGCTTGGTTTGGTTCGAACTAGGCTCGATTAAAATATATTATATATACAATGTTATTGTATTATATATATATATATATATATAAAGTTTTAAATAAAATAGAATATAAAACCATAAAACTAAAACCCTCATTCGAGTGCCGTCTCTCTCGCCTGCCCCCCCCAAATCCTAGTTGCCCTCGCCCTGCGGCTGCTGCTGCCTGACCCCCTCCGGGCCTTTCGACCTCCACGACTCTCTTTTCTCTCTCACCTCCTCTTTCTCTCTATGTCTCTCATCTCTTCTCTCAACTCCTCTCTGTCATCTCTGATCTCTCTCACCTCGTTGCTTGAGCTGACTTGCTCGGCTTTTATCTCATCTGTCCCCAACTCTCTCTCTCTCTCTCTCTCTCATCTCTGATCAATGATCTCTCTCACTCTCCCCTCGTTGCCCAGCCAGCCAATGCCCTTTCTAGGAATCCCCAACCATCCGATAGTCGACCGCCCCTATCCGACAGTCAACTGCCCTCTAGTCGATCTCCCCAACCTTGTCTGTCCAGCCGACCGCCCCAACCCTATTCGATAGCCAACCACCAGAGGTATTTTGATATTTTCATTTATTAATCTTTAAATATTAATTATTAATTGTTAATTGAATCACTTGAATAAGTTTTACTAGTTTAAATTAGTTAGTTTTAACTATTGTTAGTTGTTTTGAATAAAAAAATTAATTGTTAATTTTAGGATAATTTTTTTAATTAGTTATTAATTTTGACTTATTTGTTTAATGAGTTACTTGTTAATTGTTGCAAGTTTAATGATTTTTTTTTGTAACACGACCCAGCTCGAACTTGACCCGGCCTGAACTTGAACATGCATAACCCGACCCGAACATGACCCGGCTCGAACCTGACCGAAAGCACCTAGAGGTGCTGCTAGAATGTCTTGAACATGAGACTTGCTGGTTGACAAACAGTGACTCAACCAGCTGGGCTAACAGGTTGTTGACAAGTTTAATGAGTTACTTATTAATTGTTAAATTTTAATTATTCAAGTTAGAAGTTAAATTAGTTAATTATTAATTGTTTAAGTTGTTAATTAGTTAATTGTCAATTGTTATTTATTTGTTAATTGTTTGTTGTTTAAATTTTTGTTGTTTGAATTAATTAAGTTAGTTTTTTTTTTTAACTTTTAATTGTTAATTTTAAGTTAGTTCTTTTATTAATTAATTGTTCATTTTATAATTTAATTGTTTAAGTTAGTTGTTTGAATGTTCGAATTGTTAATTGTAGACAATTAGTTGTTCATTTGAGCATTCTTATGTGGTCAGGCATAGATTAATGTGTCTTTGGTGCATAGAGATCCTCAAATTGTCTCATTTTGAACAGTTCAGGATTAGATAGATTGTAATACTTTCATTTTATTAATTTAAATGCTTGCGTCATTTTCGTGCGGTATCTCTTATTTTCTCTCCAGATATATTTCTCTCATTTGCGTTCTATTGTCATTTATTCTCATTTTATGAGGTACTTGTCAATGGAAAACAAATAGAATATCAATATATTCTGGAGAGATAAGGGGAGATGCTGCCGGAATTTCAACATAGACATTTAAATCAGTAAACGAAAACATTACAATCTATGTGATCTTGAATGGGTACCTGATCTAGGCAGAGAAGAGTCATAGATTCGTAGTGTCTATGTCGCAACTTATAACTCCTTGTTAGGGTCAATTAACTTCTCGAAGAGTTGCATTCATTACAAGTTAGTTGTTGACGCTATAATATTTTGATATTTGATTAAAGATTAGTTTGTATCTTTATATCTATAGATGACTAGTGAGGAAGTCCTAAACACTCCTAGTAATGCCGAAGCATTAGTCACACAACCCATACCTCCTCTCATTGTGGACTTGGATGAAGATGTGAGTTCAAGTATAGCTCTAGGTTCAGCCAATGGAAAGAAGATGTCATCAGTATATGATGACTTTGAAGAAATTGAAGTAAATGGTGTGGTAAAGATTCGATGTATGCACTACAAGTCATTGTTCACAAAGAATCCTGGAGGAGCAACTTCTCATTTAATCAGATATGGTAAATTTTATTTGAAGAGACCATATTAGGCACGAAGTCCAGACCAACAATTACTTTCATTTACCAAGTCTGAAACAAATGATACTAAAGGTGTAGTTTCCACTCATAAGTTTGACAAACAGAAGTTGAAAGAGTGGTATGCCAAATTAGTGATAGTTGAGGAAAAGCCTTTCAAAATGATAGAGAACAAGGTTTTTATAAGATATAGCAAATTCCTTAACCCTGAAGTTGAGAAGGCCCTCCCTCGTCAGTATCAAGAAAGAGTGCATGAAGATGTATGAAAATGAGAAGAATAAGATGAAAGTAGTTTGGGCATTAGTTAGCAGAACCAGTTTAACTTTCAATTTGTGAACGGTGACTAGTCAGAGAAAGAGATACATTTCATTAACCGCACACTATATTGATCATAATTGAAAACTCTGCAAGTCAATTCTGAACTTCCGCTACCCAGGCAGGCCAACCCATCCTCTACTAAATTGGCTTCCCTCAAGGCAGCACAATGGAGACGAGCTAATCTCCAAAGTGATTCATAAAGGGACTTCCAATAACATAGGCTACACGAGGTTGGGCCCCCAATGGAGAATAAATCCACCACCGCTTTTGAATCACTTTCCACTACCACTCTACGGAGACATCATTCCATGGGGTACATATTGTATTATAAGCATTTTGAAAGTAGAAGTTGCAGTAAAAAAAATAAAAATAAATAAATAAATAAATAAAAAATCTCAAGAGATCGAATGTATGATTTGAAAACAAACCTCAATTTCTTTTAGAAAATGTGATTGATAAACAAGCATGAAAAATAACATTTCCTTTACATGCTTTCATGGAAACAAGGTTTATTAAAAAACACAATTCCTTTCCAACATTTTCCGCAAATCCAAACAACCCCGGTCAGGTTCATGCCCACCATATTTTACAGAACTAGGTCTGCTCAGGTGGGGGATGTATATGTTATCCTAGACTCAATTGAGGTTTGAGCCAAACGCATGTACTATAGCCTGTTTACACCACGAATGTGTTGAACGGTGCGTGATCTAATCAATCCATTTATGTTGCATACCCAACGATTTAAATGCCCTTGTATGACCTGAAATGGACCTGGACCCATTCGAAACCAAGGTCCACACACAAGAGGATTACCCAACGTGTACCCCAAATCAATTAGATTGAAGTTTGGGGAAGCGATTAGGTGTTGCCCGGGTAACAGCTTAGTGGGTGTACCCCTACCATGGGTCCCACCTTGATGATTTTCTTTATATCCATGCTGTCCATCGTTTATCCAGACCATTTTAGGATGGGATACCAAAATTTATACAGATAAAAATCTCAGGTGGACCACACCACAGGAAAAGTGGGGATTGAGTGACTCACCATTAAAAATTCCATAGGGCCCATCATGATGTTTTCTTAATGTTTATTTTCAATCCAACCTGTTGATAATATCAATAAGATCTGGTTGAAGGGAAATTAGAAAGATCAGATGATCCAAAACTTTTGTGGCCCACAAATTTTTTAATGGTTATTCATCACTATTTTTATTGGTATGGTCCACCTGAGATTTGGATCTTCTTATGACTGGGATCTCTTACTAAAATGAGACGGAAAAACAGATGGACGGAGTGGATATACAACAAATATATCAACGTACGCCCCACAGAGCTAGAAGGACCAACCTGAACGCAAACATTCAACAGTCCTGATGGCAGTCTCCCTCCCCAGGGTCCCCATCGTTCCCTTTGTTGTGGCCTATCTGAGTAATTGGACCAAGCTGCAGAATTTTGAGATATGAGCCTAACTTGTGGGGTTGCATCTAATGGACCCGGTTGGAAGGAACTCACACATTATGGTGGGTCCACACAACTGTAAGTCTGGAACTAATGGCAATTACCCTGGATTCGAACCTGTGTGGACATTCCCCAGCAAGGAATAAAAGATGCGTGTGACCCTGCCACCAGGGAACTCCGTGGAGGTAGGACTACATGGGGCCCACTGTGATGTATTTGTTTTATCCACGCTGTACATCCGTTTAATTAAAGCATATCCGAAGCTCAAATTGACCACACCACAGATACCGTGGGATTGAATGCCTAGTGTTGAAGACATCTTGGGGGCCTGGAAGTTTGGATCAAGCTGATAATTGTGGTTTCCCTTCATCCAGGTCTGTGTGAGCTTTTGAACAGGTTAGAATGGAGAATAAATCACTGTGGGCCCTACGTGGATGTCATTATTCCTGATGCTCCGGGTGGTGTGGTCCACTTGAGCTTTCGATATGCTTCAAGTTTGGGATTGTACCCTAAAATGAGCTAGAAAACTGGATGGATGGCATGGATAAAATACATACATCATGGTGTGGGCCCCACGAAATCCTGCCAACACGGTCAGGGTGACCAGGCAATTCGCGTCCATCCAACTCACTTAATCCGTTACAAATTTTGGGTTATTCTCCATCTAACGAAAAAACCCATTGTAACAACGGTTTGGATCACAAAATCCTGGGCCCCACACCTATCCACGTTTTTTATATGAGAACTGTAGCTTCAAATCGAGCAAAAATCGAGCTAATACCGGGTCTGGTCCTCGCCCCGCGTGTTAGAAGTCAAAACTACAGGTTCAAGCTCGGCTCTCGTGAATTTTGATCCTTACCGAGTCGAAGTCAACATAAGCTCCCAAAGTTCAAACACACGTCCAGAATTCCACATGGCCCACCTATATATAAACCTTCCACCCTTCATCTTTCCCTCATCAAATCTTCAAACCACACATATATTCTTTAAACAAACACCCACATCAAAACCGATCTCTTCTTCCTTGGCAGACATGAGTCCCACTAGAATCATGCCAATCACATCCATCATTTTTATCTTCTTGATCTCTAGCTTTGGGCCCCTTGACGCATCAAGGCCGTTCGATGGAGAGTGGGGATCAAAGAGTGGGATCGTCATGCTACAGGCCTCCAGAAAGGCCCCGTGACACCGTCCAGACCTTCGCAGTGCACCAATGGCTCGGGACGTGGTAGTGGTAGCTGCCAACTGACGGTAAAGAACTACGCAGTCAATGTCCACGTTGCACCACCTAGCATTATGAGAATGTCCTCATCCATTTGAGACGCACGGATGCCACCGATAGCAAAACGGGCCAAGGGTCGTGATGTTCTTTAGTTCTGACTGCTTGGGTTAATGTATCCAAGACCAGCAACATAACAAACTGACCTTTTGTGTGCTCAAACATTCGTACTTTTAAATTCGCAGAATGATAACACCTTCATGCCTTTATGTATATCTACATTTTTAAAATTCATACCATTTATTTATCCAAGGCCTTTCGATTGTGAATGCGGACAGACAGTTGTTCATTTTATATTAACCTTCAATCTTTTATCATGATTGGACTATGAATATTTGAAACCTGGCTTGAAATTTGGTTGTGGGTACATGTGTATTATGTAGAGCGAGCCTTTAACTTTAGTATCAAGATAGACAAAGAGATTGTTGGTAATAGTCTATGATCAATTACTGAAGTAATTCGGCCATCTAATCAACCACATGTATGCACAATCAAACAATTTCCTAAGTGGAGGGTTTATCCTTCTAATGAGTTCCTCTTTTTTTTTTTTTTTTTTTTTTCTTTTCCCCTCTTTTCGGCCTGAATTTTTTTCTCTTATCATGATAGTAAAAATAATACAATTCACAGGGCATAAGAATAGAAAGAACTTATTGTATTCACTGAAATAAAAATAAAAAATTATAAAAATATCCATCGACGATCCAACGTTTGTGGCATAAATGATGATGCCCTAGATCTATGCCTTCCCTAATCCTATGACTCAAACATAGATGAAGTAAATTATACTACTGAAAAGAAAAGAAAAGATATTCCTTATGATCCAGTGCTTGGCGTAGATAGAAGGGAATTAGACTACTCTTAGTCTTGGTTGATCCAGTGGAACAGCGTAAACGGACGGCATTACACTACCCTTATGTTAAAGACAATCCAACGCAACGTAGACGAGTTGTGTTCTACTGAGATAAGATCAATTTGATTTGATGTGTGTTGGGGTTCGCTAGGGCCTAGAGCTCTTTAATCTTCCTCCTATTTATAGAATTTTGTGGACAATCACACGGAACGATCTTTATAGCCACTTCTCTTGCCTCTGATGCAAAGATAACCTTCTGTACCCAAAGATAGTTGTAGCCTATCAAATGACACCATCTATGTAGTTGTTTGTCATGGGTTGGTCATTGGTTGTGCATGCACCCTACCTCCATTTGTGGAAGAGAGTTTCTCTTAAAGTTGTCACA